>JAYESA010000012.1:130048609-130648609 GCA_036927795.1 Iris macrosiphon
GCGTTCCGCCAAACGAGGCAACGTCATCGCGTACGAATTTTACAGAATGGTGCATAACGTGAACGCAGACATGTGGGCCTTCGCAGAATTAGATTTGGACGTGTGTGCAAACCGGAACCAACACGTATCCGCCGAAAAACACTATATCGGTCTATTCTGACACCTCACCATAACTTCGTGTGTACTCGTTGATTCATAATGAAACTTATGCCATTGGATTTGTAGCATTACGCTGGTTATGTGACCCAAGTTTGGTTCGAATTTGAGAACGTTGACGAAATAATGTTTTGTGGGCCCCACGGTTCTATATGACGGGCGATTTCATGATCGGCTCATCGGAATCCAGTTCTGGATGTTCCGTTGGGTTCATATCATCGTTCTGGACTCATAGATACTAATTTTGATGAATTTGAAGAATTTTGTCTCCGGCACATTTTTTGTGTGCGAAGTTCATGTGGATCCCGCTTTGACCCAAAACTGTCAATTTTGCCCCTGTGTCCAAATTGGACTTATGGGTAGTCAATTCTAGCTATTTCAAGTATTCTGAGAACATTGGTGATGTTTTTTTCAGCATCCGGAGGTGTACGTATAGATTCTACTTTCCTAGGAGCAGTTGACAGAGTTCAGAATCCAGACAAGTGTACCTTTCTAAACTTGCAATAGATCATGTTATATTATCTGCTTGTATTTCTTTTTATATATATATATTCTTGTGATGTGCCTACTCAACCTAGGAACGTGAGACGTTGCTTAGCGTCCGAACAAGATTCGGGTTTCGACGTCGTACGCGAAGTCATGTAACGTCACTTAGAGAGTTGATTCCACGATCATATTTTTATGTGCTTGCTTTACCAAGTACGCCATACTGTAGGACACTTGACACTATTTCATGTAACAGAATCTTTCTTAAGTTATTCATGGTAATTCTGTATAAGCTTACATGATTCTTGATATGAGACTTGTATATTATATAGATATTATTATGACTTGTTATACTAACTAGAGGTCATGATCTTGCGTGTTATGGACATGAGACGATGTGGACATGAGATGTGAGGTTACATTGGGTGGGAAGAGACACACATGCTATAGGCTGATTATGTTATATATATACTATGTTACTGGAGGTGCTTAGTCGCTATACCAGAGCTTAGCACATTTAATGGCCCTACGAGATACTTACTTGCTGCTATGGGCTCTCCGACACAGAGCCTGTAGTGGTCTCAGCCTGAGTACCAGTGATGCTCTCATTTGCATTTCACTTAGCTGGTTACATAACTTGCCCTAAAGATCTGTTTTTACTTACTATATTTGGCTTGAGTGTTTATTGTACTTTGCTATGTCCCCTGAGGACCTGGATCCGGATTATGTCCCCAGGTGTAGACGATGAGAGCTATCCCGAGGTTTATGGGGCAAGGGCTGCTATTGGAGATGTACAGGTTGCAAAGGACGAGGTTGTTCCGGAGGACTTCTCTTGAGCACACAGTATTCTCACCATTCATTTATTATGCTTAGTATTCTTAGATATTTGATATTGTAGTGGCTTCTGGATATTGTACTTGGAGTTATTTTCCTTTCCATTTTGATGACAGGTTGTTCCCCATAATATTATTTATATTGCTTTAGTTGGACAGATCATTTTATATTATTGTGACTGGACTATCTCTTTGTGATTTTGATGCTTATCGTGGATGAGATTAGATATATAGACTGTGACAGGTATTTGTAGACCATTTTATATGTATTACAGCTTAAGTGCACTCTAATGGGCCGATTAAATCGGGTTTGCCTATTGGAGTTGTGTTGCTGGCCATTGCTACGTGGCTAGAACCTTAAAATTTTGGGACTGGGTCATGACATGGTTTTTGTGGTGGCCCATGCAGGTCAACAAATATATTGCTTTGGTTTTAACTAAGGGTCCGAGCAATCCTGCAATTAGGATAAGAATAAATTTATAGGATCTCATCCACATATTGACACGTCCTTGACCTCTACATCGAACTCAAACTTAATTTCTTGACTTGCATCATGCTTGATTCATCTGTGCGAACCTCATAGTTTACTTTGTGTGCAGAGTAATGGATCCACGAGCCAGCGATGAGACTCCCGCAGGTACACCACCAGGTATTGTGATTACCTACGACAATGGGGTGACGTCATCGAGTGGAGATTCCTCTACTCAACAAAGTAATCAAGCAAATCAGTATGCCTCGAGGTTCCGACGAGACAACATTCCACCACCACCGCAATTCACTCCATCGATACCACCGATGCCAGCTTTTCAGCCAGGGCAGCCTATGGACGGACATCAGCTATTTCAAGTGTTCTATGAAATAATGCAAGCTCAACAGCAGGTTCAGCAAGAGGCCCAGCAACGCCAGACAGAGAACTTAAGAAACAGTATAGTGACAGCGTTGGAGCAGGCGGCTCCACCAGCTAGACAGCCATCGACAGGATCCATCTCAGATTTCCGCTACCTAAAGCCACGTACATTCTCGGGAAATGAGGAGCCCACGGAGGTCCATGAGTGGCTCACGAACATCCAGCATCAGTTGGAAGCAGCAGAGCTTCCGAGAGAGCGTTGGATGACTGCTGTCAGGATGCAGCTGACAAACAATGCACATCACTGGTGGCTCACTGAGAAGAAATGACTCAGACCAGACCAAGTTACTTGGGAGGAGTTCTCTAGAATCTTCCAGGAGATGTACATTCCATCTATTGCTCGGGCAGAACTTTGGGAAAAGTTTAAACGCCTTACTCAGAATAATATGACGGTGGAAGAGTACAATGCGGAGTTCATACGATTGAGCGCTTCGGACCTATACTGATCCCGACAGAAGAAGAGACAAAAAAATTCTTTGACGGACTGAGCTTTGAACTACAGAGACAGATTGGCTCCGTTGTACCTACTACTTATACGAATGTCCTTGCCGCAGCTTGATGCATGGAGCGCATCCATAGGAGGGAGTCCAGCCAGAAGAGACCGTACACATTAGTACCAGCTCGATCACCACACGGAGTGCCTGCAAAGCGACCCAAGATGAATCCACCACAGAGAGCAGCATCACGAGCCCCATCCCTTCCTACTTGTCACTACTGTGGCAAGGTAGGCCATATCGAGAGGGAATGCAGACGCAAATTGGAATTATGTTTAGCTTGCGGATCCAGTCAGCATTCATCCAGGGATTGCCCTGAGCGTCGGAGAGGAACACCGATGGTTAATCGACCCGCTTTACCATCACCAGGGTCAGTCCAGCAGCCACATCGACCAGCTTATCCAGTACCAGGAGCACCACAGGCAGAAGATGGAGGATTCGGACCACCAGCACCGGGATGATATCAGCCGAGGCCACCCTTGGCATCACAGACAACACTCTTCCAGCAGGCCCAACAATAGCAAAGGATACCACCACAGAGACGTGGACAGGCTTTTTCAATGACAGTGGAGGAGGCACGGACTCGAGGAGTAGCGAATATGGGTAAGATTTAGTTTTATCATAGCTAGCTATAGTAGCGAATATTCCAAGTAATACTTTAGCATGTGTCTGTTAGTTCCATTCCCTAGCCTATACCTAGTATTATGTTAGCATGAACTTGTTAGTCTAGCGTAATAATATGTAAGAGGTACCCAAGTTTTTATAAGCTGTAGTTGATCTTTGTTCTAATCAGACTCTTTTACTCTTGAGTTACTCATCTCTCATTGCCTAGAAATTTTTTTTTCTTTCCTACGTGTTCTGCTTGAACAAAACCCTCACCCTTCCCCTCGATTTTTCTCTTGTTTATGGTTCCTTATCATTTGTGTCGTGCTTCAACAAATGTCATACAACCGCATCATCTCTTCTAGAGCAAACCTTCCTGACTGGTTACGTTTTATTTTTTTAAATTGCGAGGACGCAATTCTTTTAAGGTGGATAGATTGTGAGCACCCTGGTTTTATATAGGATTAGTTTGGTAAGTAATAATCATTTTTTATATTAAATATTTATTCGATAATTTAATTGAACTTTAGAAACCAACCACCATGGTTTTAAGATCTTGAGTGCAACACTAGCATTTCTCTTCCAACCAACCTAGCATGCTTGACTTAGATGAGTCAAATTAGGCTCCTGTCATGACTGTCACTCACAGATTCGCAATCACATACTTTGTTTTGGTCGCACAACTTTTGCGACACAATTTTGAGAAAATGATGATTAATTAACCCATTTGTCGCGACGTACGACTTTAACACGCCGCCTCAACCCATTGCTTCCAACTAAATCTATACTATGAGCCTAACTGGTCCTATTATGCGTATGACACTCGAGTTGCGTTAGTAGAACCCCTGCATGCTTCCAATATAATATTAAGTAAAAAATATAATTTATGGATTTATTTAACTAATTTAATATTCATTCATATTTAGTAAATATCTTTTGAATTGATATGATTTTAGTTGTAAATTATTTGTTGGAAGAAATATAAATTTTCTAGAATTTTTTCCAAGTACTTAACTATTTTTGGAAATTTTCTATAAAATAAGGAAATAAATTAGTCAAGAAAAAATAAAGAAGAAAATAAAGAGAAATCCTAACTAAACTACCCTACCCGCTAACCTGACCCATACCCCAACCCGTGTAAGCCCCTTCCTATATATATATATATATATATATATATATATATATATATATATATATATATATATATATATATATTGCATGTACATGCATAAAACCCTAACCCTAATCCTAAACCACACCACCGCCACAGCACCACCACCCACGACGACCGCCCCCGGTTAGGACCGCCGCTCATAGCGCCACCGTACGCAGTCGCGCACATAGCAGGCGCACACCAGCAGTCGCGCGGTCGACCGCACGCGCACAGGCTGCTGCGACCCTTCCTTCGCACGGAGTTTCCTCCCTCATCGCTCGTCTGTTTTGCGTTCCATCTTTGCTGTTATGTTCACAACCTATCTATCTTCAATTCCTTTCAAATAGTTTAGTTTATTTTATTTTCTGTTGATAACATATCGTAATCCAAAATCAAGAAAAAACTTGATTTCAGGATCATTTGAAACTGTCCCAACAGCCTGTTTTCCAAAGCCGTTTTCATTCAAACCAGTGAACCAAAACTCGAATTTCCTTTTCTAGATTAAAGACAACATAATCGAGTTTTAATCTCTTTAAATAGTTTATTTTAATTTATTTTATATTGTTGTTAATTCAGCGTTGAAATTGACCAAAAAATTATTTTTAAAACACCAAAAATCTCCGATACGGGATGCGTCCTGCCAAACTATGCCACGTCGTCACGTGCAAATTTTATCGAATGGTGTGTAACGTGAACACAGACGTGTGGCTTTTGTGGAATTTGATTTGGACGTGTGTGCACACCGGAATCAATGCGTATCCGCCAAAAAATACCGTATCGATATATTCCGATACCTCGCCATAACTTCGTGTGTACTCGTCGGTCCGTAATAAAACTTGTGCTATTGGATTCGCAATGTTACACTGGTCCTGTGACCAAGTTTGGTTCGAATCTGAGAACGTTAATGAAACATCGTTTTGTAGGCCCCACGGTTCCACATGACGGACAATTTCGTAATCGGCTCATCGGAATCTACTTCTGGACGTTGCGTTGGGTTTGTATCATTGTTCTGGACTCGTAGACACTAATTTTGACGAATTTGGAGAAATTTATCTCTGACACATTTTTTGGTGCGAAGTGGGCCACATGTGGACCCCGGCTTTGACCCAAAACTGTCAATTTTGCCTCTGTGTCTAAATTGGACTTATGGGTAGTCAATCCTAGCTATTTCAAGTATTCTAAGAATATTGGTGATGTTTATTTCAGCATCCGGAGGTGTACGTGCAGATTCTACTAATCCAGGAGCAGTTGACGGAGTTCAGAACCCAGGCAAGTGTACCTTGCCAAACTTGCAGTAAATCCTGTTATATTATCTGCTTGTGTTTCTTTATATATATATATATATATATATATATATATATATATATATATATATTCTTGTGATGTGCCTGCTCAACCTAGGACCGTGAGACGTTGCTTAGCGTCCGAACAAGATTCGGATGTCGACGCCGTACGTGGAGTCGTGTAACGTCACTTAGAGAGTTTATTCCATGATCTTACTTTTACGTGCTTGCTTTACCAAGTACGCCATACCATAGGACACTTGATACTATTTTATGTAACATAATCTTTCTTGAGTTATTCATGGTGATTCTGTGTAGGCTTACAGGATTCGTGATATGAGACTTGCATATTATATAAATATCATTATGACTCGTTGTACTAGCTAGAGGTCATGATCTTGCGTATTATGAAAATGAGACGTTGTGGACATAAGATGCGAGGTTACACTGGGTGGGGAGAGACACACTTGCTACAAGCTGATTATGTTATATATATACTATGTTACTGGAGGTGCTTAGTCTCTATACCAAAGCATGGCACATTTACTGGCCCTACGAGATACTACTTGCTGCTATGGGCTCCCCGACACAAAGCCTGTAGTGGTCTCAGCCTAAGTACCAGTGATGCTCTCATTTGCATTTCGCTTAGCTGGTTACATAGCTTGCCCCGAGAATCTGTTTTTACTTACTACATTTTATTTGGTTTGAGTGTTTATTGTACATTGCTATGTCCCCTGAGGACCTAGATCCGGATTATGTCCCCAGGTGTAGACGATGAGAGCTATCCCGAGGTTTATGGGGCAAGGGCTGCTATTATAGACGTACAGTTTGCAGAGGACGAGGTTGTTCCGTAGGACTTCTCTTGAGCACACAGTATTCTTACCATTCATTTATTATGCTTAGTGTTCTTAGATATTTAATATTATAGTGGCTTCTGGATATTGTACTTGGAGTTATTTTCCTTTCCATTTTGATGACGGGTTGTTCCCCGTGACATTATTTATATTGCTTTAGTTGGACAGATTATTTTATATTATTGTGACCGGACTATCTCTTTGTGATTTCGATGCTTATCGTGGATGAGATTAGATATATAGACTGTGACAGGTATTTGTAGACCATTTTATATGTATTACAACTTAAGTGCACTCTAACGGGCCATTAAATTGGGTTTGCCCATTGGAGTTGTGTTGCTGGCCATTGCCACATGGCTAGTCCCTTGAAATTTTGGGACTGGGGCGTGACACCCAACCGACGATGATCATCATCGGACAAGAGGCGATGAGGAGTTTGTTGATCATCGTCAAGGATCGGTAAGCTTTCTTCCTAACTCTAAATTTTCCTCTCGAATTGGTTTAGAATCCAAATGTATAATCAAATTTGGTTTGAATTCTAATATGTCATGACTCTGTTCTCACCGATCGACAATATCAGTATTTTTTTAAGTTTTGTTAGTCCTGAGACTTAACCAAAGATGGAAGAACGCGTGGTCGAGATCAGAGGTTCACACAAAAGTTTTTACTATGACTATTCTCGATTTCCATGAACTACTATAAAAGAATTCTGATTACAACTTGCTCTCAAGATTACAAAAGAATCAGAATTAACCAAACTTCTCGTTCTTTCTTGCAATCGCAGTTGCAGATGGACAAAACAGAGTTACAATTAAATAAAAACCTTCGTTCTTCCTTATAAAATATAAGATTCGTCCTCTATCGACGATCTGCTCCCAGGAGCCAACAAGTTCACAAGTAAACTTTTGGAATGCTCGTAGTCACCTCTTTGTGTGACTCGAATAGACTCCTTTGGACTCCTCTTTCTCAACTTTTGGTGTGTCTCAAAAGGAGGCTAGAGGGCTCTTTATATAGGGAAGGATGGAAGCCAATCCTCCTCTTCTTTCCGATGTGGGACTAAAACGCCAATATACAAAATTGATATCCCACGATCGCAGCCCAATGCATAGCCCGCTCAGCGTCCGTTCAGCACCCGCTCAGTACCTGTCCAACGCTCGTTCAGCACCTGCTCAGCGCCCGCTCATGCAACACACACATTCAATACACGCATGCAACCCGAGCATAAAACTCGCGCATAAAATAAGCTCATGAGCGCAACAACAACGCACAAGCGCCTTGCGACGATGCTGACATACTAAGTGTAAAGTGCACCAACAAAGCGCCACTTTGTGCCCTTGAGCCCGAGCCCGAGTCCGAGTTGCTAGCTCCTATGGAAATAATTCTAAGAGCATGACAAAAAGAGTAAATGCTTTCATGAGGAGTTAATTATTTTTTTCTCCTAGAAAAATACCCCCACATATCACCCTTATGCCCCACCACACCCCATGTGCACACCTCAACTAATATAAAGTATTATATTGAGATACCCACTTGGTGGTGTAAACACCCTAAATTTCAGGAATAAAATTTATATAATTTTCCGTATTTTCGGTATTTTTCTGGAATTTAAAGCTAAGGTAATTTGGGGTTGAATAATTTTAAGTGTGGCTAAATGGGGTTAAAATATTCTGGAAATAGAAATTTATTGGGTAAAATGGAGAACCGGACGCATGGCATTTTTCGGCGAATTTATTGGACACCGGAGCAGCGTAGCGAGGACCTTTAGCTAATTGGATTGTGAACCAGACCCAAATTCGGACCAACCCGAACCAAACAAACCCGAAACCCGCGTGGAAACCCTAGCCCGCCGGAGTTCCTGTAGACCACCTATAAAACCTTCTCGGTTTTCATGCCCAGCCTTGGAAATCATCCGCCGTCATCTTCCCCGATCGACCCTCTCCCTCCTCCGCCTCTCTCAGGCATCGACCATCCGCCGCGAGCAGAGTCCGACTCCCCCATCCCCGTCAGACCCTCCGCCCTCGGCCGTCAACCATCCCACGGCTCCACCGCACCCTCCTCCCTGCTCGAGACCCCGCCTGGAGACAGCCCCAACCCCGCCGGCGTAGCACCGAGCCGACCCTAGACGCCTCGACGACCTACCCGCGGCCGTCCCCGAGCGCCGCCGAGCCGCTGAGGACCGGAGTCGACCCCGCTGTCGACTGATTTCCCTCCGCGACCGACTCTACAGCAGTATCCGCGACTGTCCCCGAACGCCGCCGACCTCGCCGCTCCGCTGCCCTCCCCGAGCCGAGTCCGACGAACCCCGCTGTCCCGAGCCAGACCCTAGGTCTGGACACAGCAACCCGACACGCGAGGACGACCAGGACACGGAATTGACGCGTGGACACTTGGAAAACAGAATCCACGGAGCCCTGTACAGGTACTGTTTTCTCCCTACTCGCGACTCCGTTTTCAATTCCGTCGATTGCTATGCGTAGACTGTATACCCCTCTCGGTGCCCGTGTAATTCGCTCGGTGCATCGCGTCTTGTAGTGGTCGTACACCGCGATCCAAAACAGGAAAAAACAACGCCCTGTTTCACCCCGGAACTGAGTCCGCCCCGCCAAACGGGACGACTTGGTCGCACGTGGTCTTTACCAAACTGTGCGCGACGTTGATACGGTCGTGTAGGATTTCGCAGAAGTCGATTCGGAGGTGCGTGCACCCCGGAATCAACGCGTATCCGCCGACGACACCCCGTATCCGTCGATTCTGAAACACGCTGTAACTTCGTGTACACATGTCGGATCGAGACGAAACTTGTGCCATCGGATCCGTAGTAATACGCTGGTCCTGTGAGCCAAGTTTGGTTCGATTCTGAGGACGTTGACAAAATTACGTATCGTGGCCCCACAGGCTCCACTTGACGGGTGATTTTGTGATCGGCTCATCGGAATCCAATTCTGGAAGTTCCGTTGGGTTCGTATCGTCGTTCCTGACTTGTAGACACTGAGTTTGCGGAATTTGGAGACCCTTGACCCTGACGCGCTTTCGGTGCAAAGTGGGCCCACATGTGGAACCCGCTTTGGCCCAAAAATGACCTTTTTGCCCCTGTGTCCAAATTGGACGTAAGGACAGGCATTTCCAGCTATTTGACATCTTCTGAGACTGTTGGTGATGTTTATTACAGCTTTTGGAGTAGTACCTACCGGATCCACTGATACAGGGACAGTCGTTGGTTTTCGGACATCAGGCAAGTGTACCTTGCCAAACTCTGCAGTTTAGTTATCTATTTTTCTTGCTTATATATATATTGCTGTGCATGCTCAACCTAGGACCGTGTGACGTACTTAGCGTCCGATTATCAGTCGGGTGCCGACACTGTACACAGTGTTGGGTACGGTCATCTAGAGATGGACATCCGTGACACTTTATTCCCGTACTTGTCTTATCAAGTACTCTATGACCCAGGACACTGGACACTATTCATGAGACAGGATTTTCCCGAGATATTCGTGGTGATTCTGTATAGGATATAGGACATGGACATTATATTCTTAGATACTGTATGACTGGTTGCATTTAGCTATGATCACGCTTGACATGGGCATGAGACGTTATGGTCATGATATGCGTGGTTACATTGGGTGGGGAGAGACACACAGGCTACAGGCTGTATTTATGTATATCTTCTATTATTGAGAGGTCGTAGACTCTCGTAGCAGAGCTAGACCCACTACCGGTTATTACCGCTACCGGCTCCCCGACACAGAGCTTGTAGTGGCTCAGCCTGAGACTAGTGCTGCTCTCACTTGCATTTACACTTAGATGGTTACATATTTACCCCTTTGTGTCATTAGTTATATGTTGCTGCACTGCTTATCTGTATTTATTGGCATGAGCTTTCTTGTACCTTGCTATGTCCCCTGAGGACCTGGATCCGGATTTTTGTCCCCAGATTTTGCAGACGAGGTTTATCCCGAGGTTTACGGGACCGGAGCAGGAGCTGATCCAGGAGTTGTACCACCATCCGAGGACGAGGTCTTAGCTGAAGACTTCTCTTGAGCATCCTTATTTATGCTCAGCTTTTATTATTTATTTCAGTCTTTCATATTCTGGTCAGATGAACCATTGTACTAGATATTTATCGGGTTGTTCCCCGAAGTACTATGTGAGACTGGATGATGATTTACATTCCTTGTTTATTCTGTGGATCATGTTTATGTCTTGTGTGGATGAGATTAGTTGTACCATGATTGTCGTAGACTTGTTTTACAGCTTAAGTATGCCCTGATGGATCCTTTATAGTGAGTTGGTCCATCGGTGCGTACTGCTGGCCGTTGACACGCGTCCAGTCCCTCGGTATTTTGGGACTGGGGCGTGACATGGTTTTTGTGGTGGCCCATGCAGGTCTACGACTAAATTGTTCGGTTTCAACTTAGGGACCGAACCAGCCTGCCCTAAGGATAGGATAAGTTCTAGGTTCTCATCCATTATTTAACCATTGTTGAACTCTATATCGAACTCGAAATATTTTTACTTGAACTGCATCCTGTATTGATTCCTCTGAGCGTTCTCATAGTTTATCTTTTGATTTCAGAGCAATGGATTCCGGGAACAGAGATGATATTCCTTTGGATACGCCACACGACGCTGTGGTTACTTACGGAGACGGAGTGACACCAGGGGATGGAGGACAAGCATCGCAGAGTGATCAAACCGGACAGCCTAATCCAAGGTTCCGGAGAGATGACATCCCACCTCCGCCACAGTTCACTCCCCAGATGCCAGTATTCCCGCCAGGACAAGCCATGGACGGGCAACAAATGTTCCAGATGATGTATGCTATGATGCAAGCACAGCAACAGATTCAGCAGGAGGCCCATCGGCAGGAGGCCGAGTATCTGAGGACCAGCCTGGTATCCGCATTGGAGCAGGCAAATCCCCCAACGAGGCGAACAGCGACGGGATCTATCACTGATTTCCGTCACCTCAAACCTCGCACATTTTCTGGTAAGGAAGGGCCAACGGAAGTTCATGAGTGGCTCACCAATATTCAGCATCAGTTGGAAGCCGCTGAACTTCCGAGAGAGAAGTGGATGACTGCAGTTAGAATGCAGTTAACTGATAATGCGCATCACTGGTGGCTAGCAGAAGAGAGGAGACTTGGACAGGACAGAGTCACATGGGAAGAGTTCTCTAGACTCTTCCAAGAGATGTACATCCCGGCAGTCGCACGGTCAGAGCTCAGAGACAGGTTCAACCGTCTTATCCAAGGCAGCATGTCAGTAGAGGAATACAATGCGGAATTTATTCGCCTGAGCCGCTTTGCCCCAACACTGATTCCAACGGAGGAAGAAAAAGCAGAGAAGTTCTTTGACGGATTGAAGTTCGAGCTTCAGAGAGTGATTGGATCGGTAGCACCTACCTCTTATACCGATGTTCTTGCAGCAGCCCGACGCTTGGAGCACGTCGCTAGAAGGGAGACTAACCTGAAGAGGCCTATCACAACAGCACCATCCAGGCCAGCACATGGGGATTCAGTAAAGCGAACCCAGAGGGGTATGCCAGATAGAGCCGCACATAGAGACAGACCTCTTCCTACTTGTCACCACTGCGGCAAGGTAGGACACATTGAGAAGGAATGCAGGCGTAAGTTGGGATTATGTTTGAGCTGCGGATCCAGCCAGCACTTTTCCAGGGACTGTTCTGAACGCCGAGACGGAGCACCAAGACTAGCATTGCCTGCACCACGACCAGCTTATCCAGCAGCAGGAGCCCAACAGACAGGAGTTGGTGGGGTCAGACCACCAGCCCCCGGAGGGAACCAGCAGAGACCACCCCTGGCACCACAGGCAGCCCTATTTCATCAGCAGCAGCAGCAGAGAGGTCCAGCTCAGGGACGGGGACAGGCATTCCCATTAGCTGTTGAGGAGGAGGCTACAGCAGGCGAGGTCATCGCAGGTACTATTTTAGTAGCTTCATTACCTGCAGTAGCTTTATTTGATTCTGGAGCATCGCATTCATTTATAGCAGCTAGCTTTGTAGCCACCCATAGAGTAGCTACCGCACCCCTTCCGAAGATGAAGAGAATTCTTACGGGAGGCGGTATTATTCCGGTTAGTGACGTCTGTAGATCATGTTCTGTAGTAGTTTGTGGCCGAGAAATGCGAGCGCAGTTTCTGATATTTTCTATGCCGGATTATGATGTCGTACTTGGTATGGACTGGTTAAGTCAGTACCATGCGACTCTTGATTGCCGACTTGGGCGGGTTATATTTAGACCGCCTGGACACCCAGAATTCGAGTTTCTCCGAGGAGCAGTAGAGCAAGGAGTTCAGCCTACTCTTAGGGTATTATCTGTAGAAGAGGAGACAGGTTACCCAAGAGTCATATCAGGTTTTGTGGATGTATTTCCTGATGACCTTCCAAGTTTACCGCCTGATCGGGAAATAGAATTCACAATAGACTTAACTCCAGGAGCAGAGCCAATCACTTCATCAGTTTATCGGCTAGCACCTAAGGAGTTAGTGGAGTTGAAGGAACAGGTAGATGATCTGTTGGAGAAGGGTTTCATTCGCCCCAGTGTTTCACCTTGGGGAGCACCCATCTTATTTGTGCCGAAGAAGGATGGAACAGTACGGTTGTGCATTGATTACAGGGCACTGAATGCTGTCACCATCAAGAACAGGTATCCCTTACCACGCATTGATGATCTATTCGATCAATTGAGTGGTGCAAGGGTATTCTCGAAGATTGACCTTAGATCCGGCTATCATCAGATCAAGGTGAGGAAGGAAGACATCCCTAAGACAGCTTTCAGGACGAAGTATGGGCATTATGAGTTCTTGGTGATGCCGTTTGGTTTAACCAACGCACCAGCAGTGTTTATGAGCTTAATGAACAGAGTCTTTCATCAGTTCTTGGATAAATTTGTAGTGGTGTTCATTGATAACATTCTCATATATTCCAAGAGCCCTGAAGAGCACGAGGAGCATCTCAGAATTGTGCTAGAGACCTTGAGACAGGAGAAGTTATATGCCAAGCTCAGTAAGTGTGAGTTCTGTATGGACAGAGTGCCTTTCTTGGGACACATCATATCAGGAGAAGGACTCTCAGTGGATCCAGAGAAGGTTGCAGCAATTGAGACATGGCCTACACCCACATCAGTCGCAGAGGTGAGAAGTTTTCTCGGACTTGCGGGATATTACCGAAGGTTCGTAGAAAATTTCTCAAGGATTGCAGAACCAATGACAAAGCTAACACGAAAGGATCAGGAGTTTGTATGGACAGAAGACTGCCAGAAGGCTTTTGAAGAACTAAAGAGAAGATTAACAACAGCACCTGTCTTGACTCTTCCTACAGGGTCAGGAGGTTTTGTTGTTTACAGTGATGCATCAGGCAGGGG
The DNA here is from genome assembly GCA_036927795.1 of Iris macrosiphon. Taxonomy (NCBI): domain Eukaryota; kingdom Viridiplantae; phylum Streptophyta; class Magnoliopsida; order Asparagales; family Iridaceae; genus Iris; species Iris macrosiphon. The sequence continues at coordinate 130,062,766 of JAYESA010000012.1, forward strand.
GCTAGGATGTGTTTTGATGCAACATGGCAAGGTCATTGCTTATGCGTCGAGACAGTTGAAGGACCACGAGAAGAACTACCCCACACATGATCTGGAGCTAGCAGCTGTTATATTTGCACTGAAGATATGGAGGCACTATCTTTATGGAGAGAGGGTAGAAATCTTTACTGATCACAAGAGTCTGAAGTATGTGTATACACAGAAGGAGCTTAACATGAGACAAAGACGCTGGCTAGAACTGATGGTAGATTTTGACATCGATCTGCAGTATCATCCGGGAAAGGCGAATGTTGTTGCATATGCACTCAGCAGGAAGCCTACGGCTTATTTCTTGACAATGCAGTCCGAGTTATTGAAGGACTTACAGGAGCTACAGATAGAGGTTGTCTTACCAGGACAGAATGGATTGATGGCTAACCTTGAGATTCAGTCATCACTCGTAGAGAAGATCAAGGAGGCATTGCCCATCGATGCTAGATTCCGAAGACTCAAGGAAAGGACAGAAGCCGGCATCCAGACAGGACTACGCATCCATGAAGACGGGACATTGAGATTTGGAAACCGCTTGTATGTTCCAAATGGAGAATGGAGACAGGAGTTAATGACTGAAGCGCATAGCTCTATGTACTCTGTTCACCCAGGAGGAACTAAGATGTACAGAGACTTGAGACAGTATTACTGGTGGCATGGAATGAAGAGAGAGATCGCAAGATTTGTGGCCAAATGCTTAGTATGTCAGCAAGTGAAGGCCGAACATCAGAGAACTGCAGGTATGTTACAACCGCTCCCGATACCGGAATGGAAGTGGGAGCATATCACGATAGATTTTGTCACAGGATTTCCGAAGAGCCCCAGCGGAAGAGATGCAGTTTGGGTTATCGTGGATCGACTCACTAAATCGGCACACTTCTTGCCATTTAGAGTTGGACAGTCCACAGAGGTACTAGCTGACATGTATATGCGACAAATCGTCAAATTACATGGAGTACCTGTTAGTATTGTATCGGATCGAGATTCGAGATTTACATCTCATTTCTGGAGAAGCATGCAAGAGAGTCTAGGCACCAGACTCAAATTCAGCATGGCATACCACCCGCAGACAGATGGACAATCGGAGCGCACCATTCAGATCTTGGAGGACATGTTGCGATCATGTATGCTAGATTTCGGAGGATCTTGGGAAGATCATTTGCACTTAGTAGAGTTCTCCTACAATAACAGTTATCAGGCCAGCATCCAGATGGCGCCATTTGAAGCTTTATACGGAAGGAAGTGCAGATCACCTGTGTGTTGGAGTGACGTTGGTGAACGTCAAATACTGGGTCCAGAATTGGTAACGCAGACAGTGGAGAAGGTGAAGCAGATACAGAATCATCTACGAGCAGCTCAGGACAGACAGAAGCATTGGGCAGATACACACAGGCGTCCCCTAGAGTTCAAGGAAGGAGATCATGTGTTCTTGAGGATTTCGCCCACTCGTGGTACTATCAGATTCGGGAGCAGAGGCAAGCTGAGCCCAAGGTATATTGGGCCATTTGACATTCTAGAGCGCGTTGGTGAGGTGGCTTACCGGCTTGCATTACCTCCATCCTTAGAGGGAGTGCATGACGTATTCCACGTCTCGCAGCTGCGAAGATACGTGACCGACCCAAGTCACGTAGTCGATCATTCAGAGATCGCAGTAGGCCCGAGCTTGAGGTATGAAGAGCAACCAGTTGGCATCCTCGACGTCAGTGAGAAGACATTGCGGGGACAGACAATCAGACTGGTCCGAGTAGCATGGAAACATCATTCACCAGGCGAATCGACTTGGGAACGGGAAGATAGTATGCGCCAGCGATACCCCCACTTGTTCGAGGAGGCAGTTGTAAACTAGGCCACCTTGTATTTCCATAACCCTTCTTTAGTAGCTTATTCTTTGATTGCGAGGACGCAATCCTTTTAAGGAGGGAAGATTGTAAACACCCTAAATTTCAGGAATAAAATTTATATAATTTTCCGTATTTTCGGTATTTTTCTGGAATTTAAAGCTAAGGTAATTTGGGGTTGAATAATTTTAAGTGTGGCTAAATGGGGTTAAAATATTCTGGAAATAGAAATTTATTGGGTAAAATGGAGAACCGGACGCATGGCATTTTTCGGCGAATTTATTGGACACCGGAGCAGCGTAGCGAGGACCTTTAGCTAATTGGATTGTGAACCAGACCCAAATTCGGACCAACCCGAACCAAACAAACCCGAAACCCGCGTGGAAACCCTAGCCCGCCGGAGTTCCTGTAGACCACCTATAAAACCTTCTCGGTTTTCGTGCCCAGCCTTGGAAATCATCCGCCGTCATCTTCCCCGATCGACCCTCTCCCTCCTCCGCCTCTCTCAGGCATCGACCATCCGCCGCGAGCAGAGTCCGACTCCCCCATCCCCGTCAGACCCTCCGCCCTCGGCCATCAACCATCCCACGGCTCCACCGCACCCTCCTCCCTGCTCGAGACCCCGCCTGGAGACAGCCCCAACCCCGCCGGCGTAGCACCGAGCCGACCCTAGACGCCTCGACGACCTACCCGCGGCCGTCCCCGAGCGCCGCCGAGCCGCTGAGGACCGGAGTCGACCCCGCTGTCGACTGATTTCCCTCCGTGACCGACTCTACAGCAGTATCCGCGACTGTCCCCGAACGCCGCCGACCTCGCCGCTCCGCTGCCCTCCCCGAGCCGAGTCCGACGAACCCCGCTGTCCCGAGCCAGACCCTAGGTCTGGACACAGCAACCCGACACGCGGGGACGACCAGGACACGGAATTGACGCATGGACACTTGGAAAACAGAATCCACGGAGCCCTGTACAGGTACTGTTTTCTCCCTACTCGCGACTCCGTTTTCAATTCCGTCGATTGCTATGCGTAGACTGTATACCCCTCTCGGTGCCCGTGCAATTCGCTCGGTGCATCGCGTCTTGTAGTGGTCGTACACCGCGATCCAAAACAGGAAAAAACAACGCCCTATTTTACCCCGGAACTGAGTCCGCCCCGCCAAACGGGACGACTTGGTCGCACGTGGTCTTTACCAAACTGTGCGCGACGTTGATACGGTCGTGTAGGATTTCGCAGAAGTCGATTCGGAGGTGCGTGCACCCCGGAATCAACGCGTATCCGCCGACGACACCCCGTATCCGTCGATTCTGAAACACGCTGTAACTTCGTGTACACACGTCGGATCGAGACGAAACTTGCGCCATCGGATCCGTAGTAATACGCTGGTCCTGTGAGCCAAGTTTGGTTCGATTCTGAGGACGTTGACAAAATCACGTATCGTGGGCCCCACAGGCTCCACTTGACGGGTGATTTTGTGATCGGTTCATCGGAATCCAATTCTGGAAGTTCCGTTGGGTTCGTATCGTCGTTCCTGACTTGTAGACACTGAGTTTGCGGAATTTGGAGACCCTTGACCCTGACGCGCTTTCGGTGCAAAGTGGGCCCACATGTGGAACCCGCTTTGGCCCGAAAATGACCTTTTTGCCCCTGTGTCCAAATTGGACGTAAGGACAGGCATTTCCAGCTATTTGACATCTTCTGAGACTGTTGGTGATGTTTATTACAGCTTTTGGAGTAGTACCTACCGGATCCACTGATACAGGGACAGTCGTTGGTTTTCGGACATCAGGCAAGTGTACCTTGCCAAACTCTGCAGTTTAGTTATCTATTTTTCTTGCTTATATATATATTGCTGTGCATGCTCAACCTAGGACCGTGTGACGTACTTAGCGTCCGATTATCAGTCGGGTGCCGACACTGTACACAGTGTTGGGTACGGTCATCTAGAGATGGACATCCGTGACACTTTATTCCCGTACTTGTCTTATCAAGTACTCTATGACCCAGGACACTAGACACTATTCATGAGACAGGATTTTCCCGAGATATTCGTGGTGATTCTGTATAGGATATAGGACATGGACATTATATTCTTAGATACTGTATGACTGGTTGCATTTAGCTATGATCACGCTTGACATGGGCATGAGACGTTATGGTCATGATATGCGTGGTTACATTGGGTGGGGAGAGACACACAGGCTACAGGCTGTATTTATGTATATCTTCTATTATTGAGAGGTCGTAGACTCTCGTAGCAGAGCTAGACCCACTACCGGTTATTACCGCTACCGGCTCCCCGACACAGAGCTTGTAGTAGCTCAGCCTGAGACTAGTGCTGCTCTCACTTGCATTTACACTTAGATGGTTACATATTTACCCCTTTGTGTCATTAGTTATATGTTGCTGCACTGCTTATCTGTATTTATTGGCATGAGCTTTCTTGTACCTTGCTATGTCCCCTGAGGACCTGGATCCGGATTTTTGTCCCCAGATTTTGCAGACGAGGTTTATCCCGAGGTTTACGGGACCGGAGCAGGAGCTGATCCAGGAGTTGTACCACCATCCGAGGACGAGGTCTTAGCTGAAGACTTCTCTTGAGCATCCTTATTTATGCTCAGCTTTTATTATTTATTTCAGTCTTTCATATTCTGGTCAGATGAACCATTGTACTAGATATTTATCGGGTTGTTCCCCGAAGTACTATGTGAGACTGGATGATGATTTACATTCCTTGTTTATTCTGTGGATCATGTTTATGTCTTGTGTGGATGAGATTAGTTGTACCATGATTGTCGTAGACTTGTTTTACAGCTTAAGTATGCCCTGATGGATCCTTTATAGTGAGTTGGTCCATCGGTGCGTACTGCTGGCCGTTGACACGCGTCCAGTCCCTCGGTATTTTGGGACTGGGGCGTGACAGGTGGTGTAGCCAATGTGGGACTATCTTTACTAGTCCAAAGGCAAAAATACCAATAATCTCCCACATATCTCAATATATATATAGATTGAGCGTTTTCCACAGTGACTGTTCATCATGCATTAGGATAGATGTCGCTTCGACTTGAATCTTCCCGCATGGGTCGAACCACAGTATGATACAAGAATGGACTAAGCCATGAATTATGTACCATAGCTGCAATTCTTTCCACTCACATAATGACATCAGCTGTGCTTCCGGTTTTACATTAAAGGCCCTGTGCACGCCTGGTTTTGTTGTATGTATTTTGGGCGTCTACAAGTGTAAACCCCCTCGATAAATTCTATAGATAGTCAGGTATGGATTGGAAAATTTTTGGATTTTTCAGCAGATGTTGAGGTTTAGAGTAGAGTTGTCTATTATTTTTATTTAATTAAACCCTTGGCGCGTCCTATCATTTCTAAATTATTCGGAGCCCAATATCAGCCCATAAATTCTATCGGACTATTGTACTTATGACTTGACTCGCCAATTTAGGCACTGGACTTTTCCGTCACTCAAAATCATATTTTCTTGTACTCTAAATTAATTGCACAATTTTCCGTAACCAAAATCCCATAAATAAATTTCGTGTCGAACACCTATGTCGTTACCCTCAATTTTGAGATACCAACTTAACCCGTTGAGCCGGACCAACTAAAGGGTCCAAGACTGACTCCAAGCCCCCACCATTTTTGACCTTTGTGTCATTTCCAAATTTTGACCCGAAGTGCCCCCATTTAATTTAAAAGCCCGGGACACTTTAATTCTATTTAAATCGGGGATACCAATTTTGTCCAATCCAATTTTAATCCCCAAATTAATCCCAATGCCAAATTAATTAAACCCATGCCTAATGCCCAACACCACCTCACCATGCAAATCACCAAACACAATTTTCTCTACAATTTTTGCATCATTTTATGTGTTCGTACAATTTCCCAAATTTAAGGGGCTTAGTTGCAATTTATTAATTTAGGTGTCCTTACCTTATTGGCCATGATTAAATGGAGAGCCTACAAATCTTTGACTTAGTCAACAATTCTCTCCTCCCTTCCTTGCATGAAGAAACCAAGCCTTCATGATCAATCCTAACCCTCCAATTTAAATGGGAACATCCCCACCACTCATCCCTCACACACCCCCTATAAAACATCAACATCACCCTCACTACTCCCAAAGCCGACCCTAATCCCTAGAAATTGGGAACCACACTCTCATATCTCCTCCCTCCTCCCTCTTTCATATTATTCTCCATACAAATTTCTTCTCCTTCCTTTCTTCTTCTTCTTCTTCTTCTTCTTCTTCTTCCTGGAGAGGAGCACCCCGGCCGGACGACTGAACCCGACCCCACTGTGCAGTCTCCCTCCACTCTGGCCAGAGCAGCCCTCGACTCGACTGTGCACTGACTGCTCCGGCCAGTGCTACCTCGACTACACTATGCGCTGACTGCTCCGACCAGTGCTGCCTCGACTACCCTGTGCACTGACTGCTCCGGCCAGCGCACCGCCTCGACTCCATAGTGCAGCATCCCCTCCGGCTTCGGCAAGGTCGAGCACCCCCGCATCCAGTCCGGCGGCTGACTGCACAGCTACACTGTGCAATTTCTCCCCCCCCCCCCCGACTCGACTGTGCGACTGACCCGTTCCGGCCCACTCCTCCCATTGCTCCGGCGGTTGTGCTACTCCCCCACCCGACTCCCTGTCTAGCTTCCACCGCCAGCACCACCTTGCTCCGACTTCCTCATCTCCTCCCTGTCCGGTTACACCACCACCACAAGCTCCTTACATCACCCACTCGACCACCCTCCTCCGTTCCATTCGACCACCCTCAGCTCGTCCACCTCCAGCTTGTTCTCCGGCCATCACCTCTCCGGCCAACTAGCCTCGACGAGGTATCGACTCCCTCCCCCTCTCTATGTTTAATTTTATATGGACTTGCATTAGCTAGGGTTTAAGTATAAATGTTTGTATAAGATGTAGTGTTATTGATGAGCATGGGATAATGACATGAGAAATAGGATTTATTGTAGGTTAGGATTTATGTTTACATAAATTAAAATAAATTAAAATGATTTGCATGGAGGTTTGGGATTTGATTTTTGACGAGATGTTATGAATACTATACATGGTGGAAAGAATGCTAAATCAATTAATGAAGATTAATTTAATGAGAAATAAGATGATGATATTTTGAAAACTGATGAACACTGAGGAGCACGTGTTGGATTGTGAACTAGTGTGTAGTATAAAACCATTGATCGGTAATGTGGAGACTGGAAATTAATGATGGGTTAAATTAGAGTAGTACTTTTGTGATTTGGTAACAATGTTATGAAACGAAAGGTTAATAATCATTAATTGTATTTTTGAGGATGGTTTGATGATATGGTACAGATGACTAGATATTTTGACTATCGTACCGATAGTCAACTGTGGTCAACCCCCCTAGTGTCTTGTCCCTGTGAGTCGTAGCTGAGACTGAGTTTAGGTGTAGATATGTATCGCATCCCTGTCTGTCGGGGAATAGATTATTGATTATCGGTTTGTATCTCATCTCTAGGTACTGCGGGACCTGAGGGCTTGGATGCGGTACCGGGACCCCGTCATCAGCAGCCGAATGCAGGCAAGTGTACCTTGCCACCCTGTATTTCAGATTACAGATATTTGTTGTTCTTTATGTACAATGTACACATATTTATATTGACGTTCGATACTTCGCGTTCGGATCACAACCGGGTGCAGACGTTCGTCGTAACGTCTTAGAATGAATGTTAGATGTTCGTAACACCTCGATGTACGTACCTGAGTATATCGACACCCCAGGACACACTCATACACTGTGATCATGCCAGATTCCTGTATCCTGATACTGATATCATGACCAGAGATTGGGACGACCTTAGTGTCGCGTCTGTTGAGTTATTTCTGTGTGTCGAGACTGGTATATAGAGGTTCAGGTTCAGCGTACCATTGCTGATCGCTTGGGATGGGGAAGACAATTACTAGATGTTTGGGCTCCTCTGCACGCGCTTATATCTGTTTATGTAGTGATCCTGTATTCTAGAGTAGTGTATCACCCATGTGACTCTGTGCTCGGAGCTACGGTACGCCCCGTGTGTCTCTGTGTTCGGAGCTACGGTTTTATTTTAGATAGCCCACGCGTCGAACGTTGTCTTCAAACTGTGTCACACTTGTTTAGTTATGATAGAGTACCCTGTCGTTGCACTTATACTTTCTGTTTACTTGGCATGCTGTATTTTGTACCTTGTTACGTCTCTCTGAGGACCTGGTTCCCTGCCAGTTTTGCAGCATAGATGATTACGGAGCATTTGGAGTTGCTGTTGGAGTTGCATGTCTTGCGGACATGGTACCAGGTACTCACATCTTATCTACCGGTATTATGGTTATTTTACATTGATTATTCATCTGCTGTTGTAGCCTAGTTTTTATAGACTCATACTCCTTCTCGAGTCTATTCGAGTTAGTGTGTTATTGGACGGCCGACTTTAGCATAAATAGCTCTTTCTTGTATACTGCTGTACATTGTGGATTGAGACATAGAGGTTTACATTTATGGGATATCTAGATAGTGCACCTTTATATTATACAGCTTATACGTATTCGAGTCAGACCAGAGTCTGGTCGAATGCGTAGCTGGCGTGTCACGTATTCTTGGTTCTACGTATTTTGGGACTGGGGCGTGACAATAAGTTTTTTTCTCAAGAGACGGCATATATCTCTTTCCATACACTCTAGGTGAGTTCTTTTAAAGAGTCCTTGGCATAAAGTCTCGAGTTTTCTTACGGTACTACTCCGCTATGACATGGCCCAAAGCCGAGGCTATACCTCATCGTGGTGTCATGCCACTGTAGCATGAGGTCTCAGCCTCTTTGTAGTGCCAAACTACCCATCATGAAGCCTTGTGCTTCCTTATGATGTTACGCCGCTGTGACATGGCTTGCGTAGCCGAGGATTTACTTCTTTTACCTTTGTGGTGTCACACCACTGTAACATGAGGACACCGACCTCTTTGTAGTGTTGCCTACACTCTTCATTTTAGAGTATTAGGCTACCTGCCTATGTGCGGTGTTGCACCGTTGTGACATGGCTCGCGAAGCCGAGGCATTACCCTTATCGAGGAACTTCTTGGTGGTGTCACCCACTATAGTATGGAGACCTTACGCTCCTTTTTAGTGCTGCACTACCATGCTTCCTGTTAAGCACACCACACATTCAAAATGCCTGAGAACTCATTAAGGCATCTAAGTCATTCTTCCATATGACTTATTCTACACAAAAGAACAATTAGTAGACAACAGTGGTTCTGGGTCTATAATCCCTCAATGTCTCAAAGGACTACCTAGTGTTCCTAATATTCTCCCAGTCAATGATCCTCCCTTGAACCAATAGCTAGATGCCTAGTAGATTTCTCTTTGAACTAATATCATAAAACTAAATGGTAGGATTACAAAGACATAATATCGAAATTTCTTCAAGCCCATCTTGATTATTGTATCCTCGATCAGCTGGCGCTTAAGACCTTTGGTGAACGGATCGGTCAGATTTTTCTGGCTTCGAACATCAATCACGGCAATGACTCTGGTCTTGATAAGATTATTCACTCCATGTGCCTCAGTCGCATAGTCATCTTCTTACCATTGAAGAGATCATTTGATGCCACTGCTGCAGTCGCTTGGTTGTCGCAGTAAATTGGTACCGCCAAAATCTGCGCACCCACCACTGGAAGATCATATATGAGCTCCTGAATCCACTCTGCTTCATCTGTTGCAGCTGCTAGTGCATAGAACTCAGATTCCATCGAGGAATGAGAGAGCATTATCTGTTTCTTCGACTTCCACGATATAATTGCTCCACCCATGGAGAAGACATATCCTCCTGTGGATCTTTTGCTCTCTACTTCTGAATACCAGCTTGCATCACTGAAGCATTCTACCACTGTCGGATAACTGCTGTAGTACAGTACATACTTCTGAGTCCTCTTAAGATATCTTATCACTCTCTTCACAGCTTTCCAGTGCTCCACTCCTGGATTGCTCGTGAACCGACTCAGCATCCCCACATCAAAAGTTATATCAGGCCTTGTGGCAGTTGTTGCATACATCAGACTCCTGATGATGCTTGAGTACTCCAGCTGCCTGACACTTTCCCTTGAATTTGGCTTCAGCTTCTTGTCACACCTGTACGGAGTATCGATCCCTGGAAGATCCTGATATCCATAGCGTACAAGCATCTTCTCAATATAATGAGACTGTGACAACGCCACTCCAGTATCTGTCCTGATGATCTTTATCCCCAGGATAACATCAGCTTCCCCTAAGTCCTTCATACTGAACTTAGATGAGAGAAACTTCTTTGTCTCAGTGACATGTGCTAGATCAGTACCCAGGATTAGCATGTCGTCCACGTATAGACAAATGATGAATCATCTCTCGTCAACAAACTTAGTATAAACGCACTTGTCCGTTTCACTGACCCTGTAGCCGTTTGATGTTATGAATTTATCAAACTTCTTGTGCCACATCTTGGGAGCTTGCTTCAGACCGTATAATAATTTTACCAACTTATAGACTTTGTCTTTAAGTCCTTTGATGACAAATCCTTCAGGTTGTTGTATGTAAAACTCTTTAATCAATTCTCCATTCAGGAATATTGTTTTAACATCCATCTGATGAATGACTAGCTTGTGAATTGTACTTAGAGCAATCAACATCCTGATGGTTGTTATCCGCACTACTAGAGCATATGTGTCGAAGTAGTCGGTCCCCTACTTCTGAGAAAACCCCTTGGCTACCAGTCTTGTCTTGAACTTGTCAACAATTCCATCGGCCTTCATCTTCTTCTTGAAGATGTACTTGCATCCGATCGATTTTGCTCCTTCAGGTAGATCGACCAACACCCAAGTGTTATTGGAGGTTATTGAATCATAGTCATCATTGATAGCCTCCTTCCAGAAGACAGCATCTCTGGTTTTTATCATCTCATCATAGGTAAGCGGATCTGCTTCCACATGATAGGTGCCAAAATTATCTCTGAAGTCCTTGTGTCTCCTTACTCGCTTAGACACCGGCTCTACGATTTCTGGTTCGAATGTTGTCTCTGAAATGACAACTTCTTCTTGGACTACATCTTTATTGGAAGTGTTTCCCTCCTGTGCACTCACACTATTCTCCGAAATGTCTGCGATAACAATGTTTTTGTGCCTTGCAAACTTATCTTCAAATAATTCTGCATTGCGAGATTCGATGATATAATTTGACTCAATATCAAGAAACCTCTGAGCATCACTCTTTTCAGCATATCCCATGAAGATGGTCCGAATAGTCCTCGTATCCAACTTCTGAATCTTCAAGTCCGGAAGCTTCACATACGCCAGGCAACCCCACACTCGAATAATATTCAAGTTGGGTCTGACTTTGAACCAGAGTTCGTGAGCAGTGACATCGGAAGTTACGTACGACACTCTGTTCAGAATGAACGTAGCCGTAAGCGCAGCTTCTCCCCAGAAGCAGGTTGGAAGACCTGCAGTTAACATCATTGAGTTCATCATATTTGTCAACATCATATTCTTTCTTTCAGCTACTATATTTGATTGAGGAGAATACGGAGCAGTTATCTCTTTGATTATTCCATGTTCTTTACAGAATGATACGAATTCAATAGACCTATACTCTCCGCCTCGATCACTTCTGAGTCTCTTGAGTTGTTGCCATGTTTGACATTCAGCCTCAGCCCTAAACTCCTTGAACTTCTCGAACGCTTCGTCTTTTGACTTAAGTAGATAGACGAAAGCATACTTCGAGTAGTCGTCGATGAATGTAATAAAATACTTCATCCGGGCATTTGTGGAGAACTGTTTGAAGTCACAGATATCTAAGTGCACAAACTCCAGAAGATCTGTGCGTCGGTTAACCCGTTTGAACGGTTTTTTGTGATCTTTGTCTGCGCACAGACCTCACACTTCTCCACCTCCTTACCCCCACATTTGGAGATAAACCCTAGACTAGACATATTGTTTATCCTTTTATAATGAACATGTCCTAGTCTATTATGCCATAACTCAAGAGAGTAACCAGAAGAAGAGACTGCATTAATATTGTTTGTAGGGGTTACAAGCTGAAGTTTGAATATCCCATCAGTACAAATATTTTTTCGAAGTATGTTCCTTTGTATGACATCACCATCTGTCCAGCTTGATGTCCATCCTCAAGCCTACGTTGTAGAGCAGACTTTCAGAGACCAAATTTTTGGCTATTATCGGTACGTGCTTCACATCCTGAAGCGTCAGTGACTTCCTCGAAGTCAGATTTAGTACTACCGTTCTGGTCCAAAGTACTTCAACTTGTACCTGGTTTGCCACCATAACCTTCTCAAATGTAGGCTTGTAAATGGTAAACAACTCCTTCTTTGAGCAAACATGGCAGGATGCGCCAGTGTCCACCCACCAGTCAGTATCAACACCAGCCGTCATAACCTGCGCAATCATAGCAACCTTGTTAGGCTCACCTTGCTCTGTCTGTTTGGGCTTGGATCTGCAGTCTCTCTGATAGTGGTCCTTTTTGCTACAGTTAAAGCAAATCACATCTGACTTGGACTTTGGCTTCGACTTGAACGAAGCCGACTTCACCTTGAGATGGTTGAAGTTCTTCTTCTTTTAGTGAGAAGCCTTTTGCTTCCCCTTGGAGTCGGCTGCATGCACCAAGTTAGATTTTGCCAACTGCTTGGACAACATGTCTACTTTGTTTTGAGCCCTCAACTCATCTTCAACATGGATGTTGTGCAGTAGTTGATCAAGGCTAACTTACATCTTCTTCCGGTATGCCATCATCCTCAAGTTTTTGACGTAACTTGAGAAACTCCTTGACTTGAGGCAACATACTCTTGTCGTCCTCAAATCGCATGTTCCAGACCTTTTCAGTCATATGAATCTTGTTATGGTTCTCATCCGCCTTGTAATGCTTGTCGAGAGACTCTCAGACGACCTTAGCATGGTCCGTCTTGCTGTATGACTCTGCCAAAGTATCCTCTATGAAGTTCAGAATCAGCAGCTTGCAAAGGTTGTTGTCTCTTCTCCACTTGTTCTGCTTAGTAGTTGCAGTAGCAACTGCCCGAACAGTAGCATCATCACCGTTTGGAACAACCGGCTCCGGTTCTGTCATAACGTAGTCCACCTCTGCGAGTTTAAGATTAAGGCAGACTTTCCTCTTCCAAGCGTTGTAATGATCTCCGTCAAACTTCTCAAGTTTGTTAAAACTAGTGTCGAGAAGTTTTGCATGGTTGTTCTCCATCTTTCTCGGATCTTGCTTTGAGATTGTTAGTCCCTAGACTTAACCAAAGATGGAAGAACGCGTGGTCGAGATCAGAGGTTCACACAAAAGTTCTCACTCTGACTATTCTCGATTTTCACGAAGAACTATAAAAAGATTCTGATTACAACTTGCCCTCAAGATTACAAAAGAATCAGAATTAACCAAACTTCTCGTTCTTCCTTGCAATCGTAGTTGCAGACGGACATAACAGAGTTACAATAAAACGAAAACTACCTTCGTTCTTCCTTGCAAAACGCAGTTGCAATCAGATAGAACGAACCAAGAAGAAAAAGGAGAAGAAGACATAATAAAAAATTATTCTTGCTGGGGCGGTGAAGACCACCGTTGCTCAAAGCAAGATTCGTCATCTATCGACGATCTGCTACCAGGAGCCAGCAAGTTCACGAGAGAACTTCTGGAACGCTCGTAATCACCTCTTTGTGTGACTCGAATAGACTCCTTTGGACTCATCTTTCTCAACTTTTGGTGTGTCTCAAAAGGAGGTAGAGGGCTCTTTATATAGGGAATGATGGAAGCTCATTCTCCTCTTCTTTTCGATGTGGGATCAAAAAGCCAATATACAAAATTGATATCCCACAATCGCAGCCCAATGCATAGCCCGCTGAGCGTCCGTTCAGCGCCCGCTCATGCAACACGCGCATAAAACGAGCGCACGAGTGCCTTGCGACGATGTTGACATATTAAGTGCAAAGTGCGCCAACAAAGCGCCACTTTGGAGCATGACAAAAAGTATAAATGCTTTTATGAGGAATTAATCATTTTTTTCTCCTAGGAAAACACCAACACATGGCACCCATGTGCCCCACCACACCTCATGTGCACACCTCAACTCATACAAAGTATTATATTAATATACTCACTTGGTGGTGCAGCCAATGTGGAACTATCTTTACTAGTCCAAAGACAAAAACACCAACAAGTTTTGTCAGATTTGAATGATCGAGCACGAGAACTTCAGTCTTGGTAAGTTATTCGATCCTTCTGCTTGAGTCTTCTTCTCCTTTTCTTCATATGTGATCATTGAAGTTCGATCGAAGCTCTTGAATTCCTTTCTTTATCATTTGCTCATAACCTGTTCGGTCATATGTCCCAGTCTGTGATGGCCGAGTTTGACCGGCGCTGTGCACGACCAAGTCAAGAACTCGACCGCCTGCTTCAGTCGGTCGTTTCTCTGACACCGCGCCCAATCGTTTCTGCAGTGCAGGAATAGCGCCGGAGCCGGCGTTCTTTAACGAACTATGTTTCCAGTAAAGTCCTCCTTGGCTTCTGCAGTTTCGGTGACCAACTGAACGTCGCGGCTCCTCGGGCTGAATTCCGACGCAGCCTTTCGATTGGGTTTTCCCACAGGCGAGCACCCTCTGAACTTCCTTTCTTTCACTTTCTTGGTTTCAATGAGCTAAAGGTCTCCTTCTTGGTTCCGTGAACCAAGTAAAGGGAATAATGAAATCATTTGAACATTGACTTGATGGTAGATTTATAACGACAAATTCTACAGGCATTACATATTTTGTTCATGACAATCTAATTTTTTTCAGTTTATTTTTAGGTTTATTACTAAATTTTTTTGCTTCATGGTAGTCCAAATTTTCATATAAAAGCCATTGACTTCTATTTTTCAGCCCATTTTTTTTTTCAAAACTGTCAAAAATGTTGACAATCCTTTCAATTTTGACAGTCCTTTCAATTGCAAAGACTGTTAACATTGTATTGGAAGGACTGTCAAATTTTTTACAGCCCATGGAAGAAGAAGAAGAAGAAGAAGAAAAAACAGCAGCAACAACAACAGCAGGAGCGGGAGCGGACGGCGGGGTGTGAGGGAGGGCGACGTGGTGAGGGAGCGGGCAGCGGCGAGGGCAGACCCCCAACAACAGCAGCGGAGGCCGCTCGCCTCCGCCTCCTCCCTCGCCTCTCGCCGTCGCCTCCTCCTCCTCCTTCTCCTCCTCCCGCCGCCGCCGCCTCCTCCTTCTCTTCTCCTCCTCCGGCGATTGGGATTGGAATTAGGGTTATGATTTGGGAGTATGGAAATTTGAAGAAAGAAAGTAAAATTTAGAATTAAGGGTTTTGGAAAGGTTTGGAAGGGTTGGACTGTCCTGAGTAAATTTTAGACTGTCCTGAATAAAAATTACAAAAATTTGAACTGTCCTGAAATAATGGACTGTTCTGAGTAAAATGTGAAATGCCTATTGAATTTGTCTTTATAAATTGTTTAACCCATTTGGGATCAACATTTATTTGGAGCATGGCTTCATACAGTTAATGCCAACAAAAGATGAATTATTGGGATTAAAACTGAAATCTAGTTGGACTTTTAGCCATGGGAATTAATATACAAAGAATTAACCAAAGCCCATTAAAAGCTTAATATTATTTAATCGGTGGTCTTTGAATATAATGGTTGGGCTAAACATAAGATTCAGATATTGGGTTTCATACTTTAAGGATATAAATGGTTTGAAATATGTTTGGGCTAATTGAATAAATTAAGAATCTATGGGATGGATCCTTTAATGAATTTCTACATAAAATGTCCAATGCTTGTAGCTCAAGTGGATAGCAGCGCGGACACCAGGCGGGACCGGCATGGTTCGAGCCCCCCAACCGTAAGGACGTGTAAGTGTGTGAGTTGTAATAATTTTTTTTTTTACATAAAATGGTAACTGTTGGGCTTAGAGCTCATTCTAATTAATAGAATAAAATCTTTTAAAACAGCGGGCTTGAGCTTGAGTATAGATTTGGACCTCTAATTTTGGCTTTAGGTAAAATTCTAAAAGGGCCTTGAAGATAGAAGGTATTAAATGGGCTTGATAAAAGGGTAATGTGGAAGATAAAATTTTAGGAAACTAAATAGAGATATATGAGAGGTACAAAACCCTATTACTTAAGTCTGTATTTAAGCATAGGTTGGACTAGGAGCAACTCCAATAGAACTTTGGATCTGATGCAAGTACATACATTATCTCTCTACTTTATGATATTGCATTCATATATTGTGCACTTTGTATCACGTGTCATTGATTGTGTCTTGATTGATCGAGTCGAGTCGGGAGGAAGGATACTATACAAAATGTAGTTCACCTAGCATGTACAACTATTGACTGCTAGCACATCATTGATGTGACTTATGTCCAACTATTGATTGACTACTAGCATATCATTCGTAATATGCCTTATCTCGATTAGCCCCTACATGCTTGTCTAGTATTCTGATTGTACTTGCTACACGTAGATAGTGCATGTAGTCAGGTATTTTACTTACTTTACTTGTTCTTTTCAAATTATTGTTTATTTTATATTTATTGCATCATATTGTTCATTAGTTTGAGATGTATGTTACTTTGCTCCAATCCTGACGAGATGTCGACATATTAGGTATGGAGATTAGTACCTGGCTCGGATGAGGATCCTAGAAGACTTAGATTATATTCTTTTCAGAAGTACATATGTATTAGTTATTTTTGTTGTAGTTATTTATCGAATTTGTCTCCGGAGGGTTGATATGTATAATGTACTAAAAAGGACTCATAGTGGACTCTGTGTGTGTGAGTGTGTTTCTAGTTTATTATTCTTTTTTATCTTCCATAGTTGCTGTGATTGAGGATGATCGATTTATATTGAGTATTGAGATTTAGAACAGCTAACTACCGTCGATACTGCGGCGTAGGCTGTGCGCGCTCACAACCTATATCCAATTATGCGGCACTATGCGTGACAGAAGGTCACTGGCACCACAAGCCATCTTGGATCGTAGCTTAGTTAGATGATGATCCTTTCAGTACGGGTAGCAAGCCCTACTAAAAGTTCCCTAATTACCCATGCTAGTTTGTTAGCACCTTACCGCGCTAGAAGTGTCGTTCTCCCTGGCCGATACGATCCTGATACCCCCACGATCGTTCGAGAACTTATCTTGTGCATAAGTTGCCAATGACCATGTAAATGCATGAACATCTAGACGCTACACAAACGTATGGTACAAACTCTGAAATAAGTACACAATATATCTCTACTAAGTATTACCATTCTGTGAGCCATCTAATCCAGTCCAGGGATTATCATACTTACGTAGTTCCCAGTCCAGAGATATTGCATTGGCGCCTAACGGTCCCAAACTTTTTCATGTTTTCGTATCTCTAAAATAACAATTTGATAGTCTTCCTGATTAAAGAACCAATACAATATTTTATATAAAATCAAACGATAGTACTACACTCCATGTGATATCATACTACAAAGTTATAAAGTCCACATCTATATAGCAAGTTGATAATCCATATACTATGATAAAAGTAGTTCAACTTTACATAAGTGTCATGCCCCAGTACCGAAATACGGAGAACGAGGGTATGACTCGGCTAGCTACGTAGTATGGAGTACACAGGCACCCTGCAATACGATCAATGTTGTAATATAGACAAGGGGTGTATGCCATAATCAAGTCACGTAGGGTCACACTGAACATCTGTCTCAACCATTCAAATAAAAAAGAGAAATCATAGAGCATATAAGATAAAATAATAAGACGTCCCTGACGCTCTATCCAAATGATCTGAAACTAGCTGTTCAAAATGAGGAGCTAGTAGAGTATCAAAAGTACATAACTGTGATCAGCTGCAGTCTGATTAATTACAATCATGTAAATAAAACTAATGTCCAGACTTGTCAGCTAACAGGTGTTGGTTGTTAAATGCCAAAAAATAAACGAATATACAAAGTGAGTGGTGAAGAAGAAACCCATTCTTGTCCCTCAACGGCCATATGTCTGGTGTGTGCCATCATTCAAGGGAAAATACACTGGATCCCCGAGCTCTAAACTTGGTCATGCAAAACCTGTGGAGTTAGACCCCAAATAGTAAATACCACATGGAAGTACGAATAAAGAAACAAAACCCAAACAGTATATGTATAATGCATGATCCAAGAATCATAGACGTATGTACCATCATCGAGACAATACGATACTCTTACACTAAATAAGGACAAGAAGTATCGTACCACACCGAGCTAGAGTACATCCTATGATTTAGGTCAAGCTATAGGTTTCTGTGTCATAGTTTCGGTTCATAGCCCATCGTAACACAATAGCCCAACCCCACAACTAAACAAGGACAAGGGTTGGACCATCGCACCACGACAATCCATGTCCCTAAACTACTAACAAAAGATACAGAGCATAATCAAGTTTGGTTAAAGAATCGGACAAACAATCCTACGGCTTGCTATGTGAAGTCTGGATTATCCGAGTAGCATAATGCATATAATAGGGATCCTCAGATCGTGCTATGTCCGAAAAGGGCTAGCCGAACCAATAATAACGCATAGCATATAGAATATGCACTAGTCCCTCGTAAGGCCACTGTGCTAACAAATCAGATAACACATAGCACATAGTAATCGGATACTGCACTCTAGTAATGTAGATGATATACAGTATCCGTGGTGGCCAGCCTAGCATGCCATGACGAATGTCTGGGGTGACTGACGTGCACGATCTCGGGATTTCGTTTCCTTTTGATGCTCTACATATTTTAGCTGTCTAGTTAGCCCTACCATTAACTGGAATCTCATGGTGTGGTCACATGATCATTTTCCCTATGTCATACCTTAGTACGTATACGCTAGGTACGAATCCACATTGTTGCTCGTAGGACCACTCCAGATTCACCCAAGTGTAATACAACAATCACAAACATCCTAACCACACTAAGGTTACTAACCAACTACTATGTCCGTGCCAAAGAGGTCGAGAACATATAATATCACATGTCGAACAGGTTCAACTGGCACCTCGGTTCACAAACAAGTCATATAACACACATAGTGTGTAGTAAGTATATCAGCACATATACAAGTGGTCAAGTCAGGATACTATGTCAATCAGTCAGTCACGTGAATTTTGTCTTGTCGCAATGTATCATATTGCTCATGTCAGATACATGGTTGGTGCCTCTACGGCAAAAGTCCATCAAGTAGTATGGTTGAGCCTATAGCTCAAAAAAATTAGGTACTGCTCACGTTGTATAAAAATCTTGGGCACTATAGATCACTAAGTTCATTGACACTTGTAACATACTAGGGTCAAGGCAAGGAATCAAACCAATCCATTTAAAACCAAAAAAAAATCAAGCAAAACATCAAAATGAGCAAAACAGGTGCATAGGGTCTTATGCCGCATAAGATCATGCACGCATAAGGCTGTCGCATTAGTACATATGCATAACTACGCCTGCTGCATGAAACAGCCATCGCATGACTAGGCAGCCGCATAGCTCTACAGTATAACGAGGCAGGCTGCATAGTATGTCATGTCGCATAGAACCTTTAGGCGCATGGAAAGATCATGTGCATAATGAAATCTAGCGCATGGCACAGTCAGACGCATAACATAGAGCATATGTGAAACGGTCGTGTGCATAACATCCATGCGCCCAGAAAGTCTAGGCGGATAGCGCACATGCTGTGAAGGGTCTATGGCAAGGGATTCGTGTCACATAGCCTTGTTGTCGCATTGCTCTCTACCGCATGAGACTTTATCGTCCCAGAATAGCAAGCACTCCATAAAAAAGCACCAAAATTTATTTTCTTCATAAAATCTTTATGTTAACTCCAAATCAAGTGAAACAAAAGTCAAAACTGCACGGAATTTAATTCTCTACCACATGGATAAATTAGTTTTTAGAAAATACTGAGTTTTTGGATATGATTCCCATAAATTATCATAAAATCCTAACTTAAAACTTAGATGTACACCAAAATACCCATCAAAACCAAAAATGCCAAGCATTGAAGATGTATAAAATCATAATGTACACATTTTAGACTAATAATATGCAAATAAAAAAAAATGTAGTATTTCTTTATTTGTGCAAGATGTACTTGCCTAGCTCCAAGAAGAAGAAAGAAAAAAAATAGAGAATGAGGGAAGAGAGAGAAAGAAAATAGTTTATATATGGTAGGGTTGGATGCTTTGCCATTGGATCAAGTCATAAATCCCTCCAAAAAATCCTAGCCACACAAAATAACCTATGAACCAATAGCAAAAGAGAAATAGGGCTAGTCTCAAGGATACTTGGCAGTCATGCTAGTAAGTTGTATATGCACTAATACATATATCGGGAACGGGGAGTAACATCTCTACCCTCCTTAGAAAAATTGTTCTAGATATTTAAATCCAAGGTAAGCTAGAGAAATTAAGACAGGCATTATACTAACGACATGCATATCTACACATACAATCAAATAAGTAATCATGCAAAATAAAAAAAGCAACAAATACCACATGGTGATTGATAATCATGAAATTCAAGATACGAAGGCATAAGGAAGAATATACCTTCCGAGTCGAACAAGTGTGGCTACCGAGACCGGATATAATCCTCAAGCTCCCACATAGACTCTCCCAGAGGGTGATGACCCCAAGCAACATGGACAAGACGAATAGTCCGGTTCTTGAGCACTTTCTCCCTCCGGTCCAAAATATATATGGGTTGCTGCTCATAAGACAAGTAAGTACCAACGACTAGCTCAGAATGATTGAGGATATGACTTGGATCTGGGATATACCTACGCAACTGAGATACATAAAATACATCATGTACTTCACGAAGCGAAGACGGAAGGGCTAAGCGATAAGCAACATCACCCAACTATTCGAGGATGTCGAATGTTCCAACGTACCATGGACTAAGCTTCCTGCGAACCCTAAACCTAATTACTCTACGGGTAGGAAAAAGCAAAAAAAATACGTGGTCGCCGACGCAAAACTCTAAAAGCCTACGATACTGATCTGCCTAATGACGATGACGATCATGCGTGACCCAAAGCTGCTCTCTGATCCGCTTGACAATGTCTACTGTCAGAGTGATCATCTCTAGGCCCAACATCTTTCGCTCACCTATATCATGCTATGCTAGTGGTGACCTATACTTTCTTACATACAATGCTTCAAAGGGAGCTATCTGAATACTCGCATGATAGTTGCTGTTATACGAGAACTCAACTAGATGAAGATGATCCTCCAAAGTCGTACCAAAATCTAAGGTGCAAGCACATAGCATATCTTCCCAGGTCTGAATGGTCCTTTCTGAATATTCGTCTGTCTGAGGATAATAGGTAGTGTTGAAACTCAACTTGGTACCCAAACTCTATTACAAGCTCTTCCAAAAATGAGAAGTGAGACGGGTGTCTCAATTTGATACTATACTCATTGGAACCCCGTGCTGCCTCACTATCTGTCGCATTTATATCTCTGCCAACTACTTTTTGGATTGCCTACTCGAAAAAAAATAAATGAGCCACCTTCGTGAGTCGATCCACTATCACTCAAACTGTATCTCGACCAGTCGAAGATCTAGGTAAACTGGTCACAAAGTCCATCATGATATGCTCCCACTTCCACTCCAGAATAAGAAGCGACTGAAATAATTCTGTCGGTCTCTACTGTTCGGCCTTCACTTGCTGACATACCAAACATCGAAAGACAAAACCGTGCTATCTCACTCTTCATCCTGTTCCACCAGAAATGTTGCTTGATATCTTGGTACATCTTTATGCCCCGTGGGTGAATAAAATATTAAGAATTGTGTGCCTCGGTCATAACTTCATGTCAAATATCTCCACTCGGCACACTGTTTGATGATAAACAGAAGAAAGAAACTAGGTTTATACGAAACCCTTTCTTTGTTTACAAATAAGAAAAAAGAGTACAATTAATCCTATACGAGGATGTTAAGTACAAAAAAAATGATTCTGGGAAAATATTGCTATAGGAGTCTGATCTGCGGTCGATCACTTTGTCCCTTGGACCACACGATGATGAAGAAGTGCTGTAGAAGAAGAAGCAGCTTCAAAGATTGCAGGAGGGATTGAACTCTCGTAGTCAAAGTTGTCAATCAACACTCTCTGTATGTATTCTCTCTCTCTGATTTTTTACCGCCTTCTCCGACCCTGATCTAATGTGACCGAAGGTCTCTATTTATAGAGCTCAGTCACAATAACCGTCCAGTAGGCGTAGAAGCCAAATTGTGAAGAAAGTGGCGCTATTTACGTGACGGTTATAATAACTGCTACCCACGTCTGAATGATCTCCTGAATCTGCGTGTGACGCGTGTCCCATTATGAGGTAAATGCGTATAATCTCTCGTCGAAGATCACGACATGCAAGCCACGTAGGTAACTGCCCCTCGCGTAGAGATGGTTGGCACAAAAGCCAAATAACTATCTCGTTGGCGTAAAAGCTAAATAGCTGTCTTGTTGGCATAAAAGCCAAGTTGTTGTCTTGTTGGCGTAAAAGCCAAGTAGTTATTGTGTTGGCGTAAAAGCCAAGTTCTGCATAAAGCTTGATGCTGCATAAATACTAGGTAACCAGCGTAAACTAGCCAATTATCCTCCTTGACTGAGGTCTTGAGCGTATTCTGGGCCAAATAGCCTTATCATGTACCTTTGCAAATATAGCCTGAGTTGGCATATTTCGAGGAGATAGCATACGGCGTACTCCTATAGCTGAAAATAGCCTGGATGGCGTAACATGAAGGAATAGTGATGTGAGCGTATTAACCCTAGTTTTAGCTCTCCCAGTCATTAAAAATAGAACAAAATCTCATGCATTAAATGCAGAGATCTGCCCCCATTTCGCGTATTAACTGCAGAGATATGCCTCGAGTTCTGTACGAAGGACAACTTTTGACGTGGCATCTGATTTCGTCTCATCTTGAGCGTAAAGGCTCATTTCTGCCTGTGTAAAATAGGCAGCGTATTCCTTGAGTGCGTAGAAATGACTTGTATCAAGGATATGCCACTAAACGATAACCTGGGCCTCTGTGCAGAATCATCATTACAGCCGTCCTCTCGATCGTCGTGCAGTACTCTTTGTCAGGAGTCAGATTCACTATTCTGTCTAACAGGTTCATTTGAGGAATACGAAGAGTTCCTCGTACAACTTCATGCTGCCTTAAAAACAAATATAGTTTAAGCCGGAGGGAGGTGTAGCAACCTTTTACGCCAAAATAGCCTTGAAGTGCTGCTTTACGCGGGCAACTCTGAAGTCATGTTTTACGCCACACAGCGCTGAAGCTTCTGTTTTACGCGTGCTTCATGTATGTTGGGAGTTTTACGCATATAATTCTCCAGCGTATTTTTCTTTCTTCTATAAGACCCCCTTCAAAGTTTTCAAATTCCTCGTAATTTAAAATACTTTGAATGAAGCATGAAACGGTCAAACTTGACTCGTTCTGCGAGGCTGATTTCTCGGCGGATTTTAAGAATTTGTTGGGATTTGGTATGTTCTCTTCTGCCTATATAAAGGCAAGCGAGTGAACCTGTCTTTCCATACTTTCTTTACCAAAAAGAGATGGCCGCTGAGATTCATCGGGCTGACTTGAGGAAGATAAAGATTATGCTCTTCCAGCATGTAAGGAACCGTAAAAGGAGGCATCTTCGAGCAAATATCCTCTGCAACGATGGATCATGGAAGGATATCATAGCTTCCTTTGCTCGGGATAATCAGCAATTTTATATGGCGATTCGTCCAGGAGAGAGGAAGGGTCTCATCGGACCATACAGCTTGCTAGCTGTATTTTCTCCTATTATGAAACTGGGCGTAGGTAGGCAGTTTGGCCCTGTCTTCCAGTATTGTGTTGGGTCTGAATTCCTAACACAATTCTAGGGCGTGTCTGCCATGGCGTATGGAGGGTGGGCTTGAATAATTCAAATAGGCCCAGTTTTGTATCCTCCCGCCATTCACCATTTTCTTGTTCATAGGTCCAGGAAGCTGATGAAGTGTCGTAAAAGAAGAAAAAGATCTCCATCAATATGAGAACCTGGCACAACAGATTCCCAGCATGATCTTTAATGAGAAATCCTTTGTAAAAAAAGGATTTCCATCATATGTAATCATGAAAATAAAAAATCCTTTGTAAATCAGATTTCCATCATATGTAATCATGATTAATAAATTTGTCTTCTTCTATGCATTGCTGATTTGTCATATTTGCTGTGAGAAAGTCTGATAATGTGCAGCTTCGACACATCTGAATAATTTTACGCTGACTCTGATAACAGATTATCCAGTCATGTCCCGACTTTTACGTGTAATGGAAGATGCGTAAAAAGCACTTTAGCATTAAGTTGTCTTGAAGATCCAACTGTCATGCTATTTTTTGGACGAGGAGTCGCATAGAATTCTGAACTGTCACTTCTTTGATACGAAGAATTTCTGTTCAGACCATCATCTTCAAGAATGGTTTCCCCAAAATTCCCTGAAACAGGGCAAGGAATGTCCGTCGAATAGGCCATGCTTGAACTTAAATATTAAGGATTCTGGCTAGACTTCGAATGAACTTCCAATGGCCCAAGAAGAAGAGTCATCTTCAATGCTGACATCTGTGTGTTTCAGGCACTTGGAATATTTTGTAGCCAAAAAGGAGCATTTTCAGCGTAAACCCTTATAATTGGCCAATCTGTAGCTTCTGAGCGTAAAACCGTAGATTTATAGCTTCTGTGCGTAAAATTATATATCTGTAGCTTTTGTGCGTAAAATCATAGATCTGTAGCTTCTGTCCATAAAACCGTAGATCTGTAGCTTCTGTGCATAAAACCGTAGATTTTGTAGCCACTGAGCGTAAAAGCTTCTGAGCGTAAAATCATAGATTTGTAGCCTCTGTGCGTAAAACCGTAGATTTGTAGCCTCTGTGCGTAAAAACTTCTGAGCGTAAAACCATAGATTTATAGCCTCTGTGCGTAAAACCGTAGGTTTGTAGCCTCTGAGCATAAAATCTGGATCCACTACGCAGCATGACTGTCCGTCTTTTTTTTTTCAAATGATAGGCTGACGTGGTCCCAAATCATAACCGACTATTAAATATCGAATTTGGTTAGGGATTCGAAGAGTTATCCGAACTCTATAAATAGCCCAAGGTCTTGAGAGAGAAAACCCTTCATCTGTCTTTTACAAAACCCTTTGTCTCTTTGAGAACTCTTTGTCTTCGTCTCTTTTCTGAGAACTTTTGAGCTTCTGCCATGGCACCGAAACAGGCTTCCACTGCTAAGGGAAAGAAAACTGCTTCTTTATCTCGCTCCTCTGCTCAAGCACGAGCAACCCCCATTAGGCTGAGTGAGCCCCGTTCTGAACGAAGTGCTCTGCCGTCGAGTTGCGCTCCGGGCATCACCGGTAAAGACTTCGATAGGAATGAAACCGTTCGCACATGTTGTACGTGTACACACAAGGTCATCTTCTGTGCTAAGAGCCTCTTCGAGGAAGATGATGCACAGA
This sequence comes from Iris macrosiphon, assembly GCA_036927795.1. NCBI lineage: Eukaryota > Viridiplantae > Streptophyta > Magnoliopsida > Asparagales > Iridaceae > Iris > Iris macrosiphon. The sequence continues at coordinate 130,088,200 of JAYESA010000012.1, forward strand.
GATATTTTATTATTACGCCCACATTCCTAATGTGTCAGCGTAAAAACTCCATATTTTTGCAGTCTGGCGTAAAAGCTCAGACTGTCGAAATTTGGCGTATACTACAAACTTTGAGTTTTACGCGCTGGATGTAAATTCCAGCGTAAAAACTCAAATTTTGGCAGTCTGGCGTAAAAAGGTCAGACTGTTAGATTTTGGCGTATACTGCCCACCTTGAGTTTTACGCACTGGAAATAGATTCCAGCGTAAGACTCAAGTTTTTACAGTCCAACATAAAAGCTCAGACTGTTAGTCTTTGGTGTGTCCTGTAAGACTGTAGCGTCTAGCGTAAAACTGACTTATTTTCTTGCATTTTGCAGTGGACTTGCAGATCCCTCATTTGGCTGAAGTGATGGGCTCTGCTGTTGGGATACTGAATTCCAGGTATCTGGAGGATTTGTCCCATGTGACATTCTCCATCTCTGGAACCTAGTATCCTGAAGAAAGGGGAACTCTGATCTCGTCCCAAGGAGAACGAATGCTGTTGAGTATGATCAGTGGGGAGCCCTTGACATACCTAGATGGGACTGAATATAAGAAACCAGGTTTCTTATTCGGGGATGTTATCGATAAACAATCCCAGACTAAACCCAAGAAAGAAGATTGGGTATTTTCTGCTGAGGGCACGATCATGTATCTGCCAAGGATGTCTAGAGATTACCCTATCTCGACATTCTTCAATGCCACCCATCACAGAAAGATGATGTGGACTTTGACTCCCGATCTTCACGGTCGACCGGGGAAGATCTTATACAACAAAGGATTGAACCAAGGAGCCTTTATGAGCAGACCTTCCGGCCCTGTTATGCCTTTTAGGGGATTACTGCCGGGCAGCGTCCCGAGTGAAGACACTTCACAGATTCAGTCGGTTCGAATATCGACTTTCTGCAATAATTTTATGGGGTAGGGAGGAGTGTACCCTAAGGTTAACCCTCGCACCGGTGGATGGCTTAGCCCCAGGAATCTTTGATGGGCCAGTTTAACTGCCTGGGCCCTGAAGCACTTCCAGATGGAGCTGGAGAGTATTGGCTTGTTTGCTGCTGTGAGTGCCACTAGTGTTGGGCTGCCTGTCAACCCCAACTTGTTCTTATCTTTGATGGAGCGATATAACTCGCTCACTAGGACTTTTGCCACTCCACTAGGTGAGTTGGGCTTAGCCCTTCATGAGATGACAGAGGTTTCAAAGCTGCCAATGGAAGATACTCCTTATGAAGAGTACGTTCCCACAAACAGGGAGCTGAGGGATACAAACCCTCGGGCAGTGGCGGTGTACCAGGAGCTGATGTGCCACTATCTTGCCTGCACCACCTTCTACAAAGAGCCTTCTGATTTGGCTCATATCAACAAATGGGCATCCTACCTCTTCTTCCATCAGGCCAGAAATGCTAAGCCGGACAAGGTTGTAGATAGCTGAGATAAGCCTTTGAATCTTCTGAGTATGCTTAATGCCAATACGGTCGATGATCTCATTGAAGATGCAGGGGCTTCAGATTATATTCTGGATGAGGAGATATGAGGTTATCCTGCAGGCACTAAAGCCTTCAGTTATATGAGGCATTGTCGCAAGCCTCTGTCGAGGGAAGCTCAACTGGCTGGCTTCCTCTCTGTCTGGCTATGCCGATGGGTAGTGCCTGGCATCGCGTCTGAGGATCTCATTCATCGCAACACTTTATGGCCCACAGTGCGTTTGGTGTTTGGAGCGAGGTTGGGCCTGCTCCCTGCCATGGTGTACAGAATACAAGCTGGCCTGAGATCCATTACTGATGGGCTGCTTGCAAATGATACCCAGCGTGAAGGATTTCTCAGAGTGAAATTACCATTCTTATATCTGATGGGATGGTTAATCCTTTACAACACCAGAGTGATATCTCCTAGCTCTGCCAGTGGTTCGGGAAATAACTTTTTGTTGAATTACAAGAATTCCCTTTGGAATGTATCGAGCGTCATAGATTATCGGCGAGCATTAAATTTTGCCCATGGCTGGAAGCTCTTCTGTACCGTCCCCCCCATACATATCAATCAACAGGGGACAAAACTTCAGGATGCAGGCCAATGGAGGACTATTCTTTCTCCTGAAGCCTTTTATTGGTTAGTCTGCATTAGACCTTCCCACTTGCTATACATAAGTGATGACCACTGCTAGTTGGAGCCTTATCTGCCAAACCGGTTTGCCAGACAATTTGGGTATGACCAGTTGCACGTGGGGAATCCCATCACCAGCTTCAAGTCCAAAGGTGGACTTATTGATGGAGCTAGAGGATGGCGATACTTCATCATGGGTTGTACTGGTGCAACCTTTGCTGTGCCTGCGACTTCTGTCTCCACGGAGTTGCGTATTCTTCACTCGTACGTGCAGTTTTACGCGTCCATCAATACCTTCCATCATAATTTTGATGTGCATAGAAGTTTCAGAATGCCCTTCCAGAAGTCTACTGGAAGAGACGAGATCCCATTTGTCTCCTCTGATGAAGGTGAAGACACTACCGGTGTAGACGATTTTTTGTTGATAATACCGAGAGGCGTAATAGCTCCGCCAGCAGAGCCTCTCGTTATCTCCAATAAGCGAAAGGCTTCCACTATGAAAGAGCCTTCCTCCGCAAGAAGAAGACGGTCAGAGGTCCTAAAGTGACTTCCACCAAGGGGGCCTCTAGGAGTGAGCTTGCTGTTTTCCCTATTGGGGATGATTCTTTGATCAAAGGTCCTTCGCCTTTTAGAGAGGGAACCTCCACAATTCCAGCTGACAGTGTTGGAGATTCTTTGCTCGCGATCGTTGTCGCTACTACCGCTACTGGTAGTGTTTCGAGATCGCCTTCGAGACCGAGCATATTAAGAATCAATATATCTTCATCCAGACTAATAATGGGGATAACCCCTCCTTCGTCTGTAACTATTTCCAGCGAGATTCCACCCGATGAACCTCGAGTGGATCTGGGTGATGGCTGGGATGACTTCCCTCAAGCGTCAGTCGGTGCACCCTCCTCTCCAGGTATGATAGCTTGCTTAGCATTATTAAGAAATGATTTAGCTATACAGGCTGCAGACGCAACATACATACCATCGGCTGGTAAATGTTGTCTTCACTTTTTCTTCAGGAAAATTAACATCAAACTGATATTCACTTTCTCTTGTCTTCTTTTCAGGTCAAGACATCTCTGGGGAGGGCAGAGTTGACACAACTTCTGACTTTGTTGGAGATCCATTTAATGAAACGGCGATGCTCAATTTGAAGAAGCATGCTTTGAAGCTGCCGATCTTTCATCCGCAACATTCTCGAGCGTCATCCCGCCAGTTGCAGTTCAGATAACATCAGAGGAGGATGAACCCGCCATCTCGTCTGTGCCTCCTTCGTCGAGAATACCAGCAACTTCAACTGTTGTTGGTGTCTCTTCTTTTGTCGCGCCATCTGCTGAAGCAACGACTGTAGCCACCTCCTCTGCAGTCATTTCAGAAAGGAGACTTATCGATATTGCCGCTACTCCCAGCGTCCATTTGAGTTTTGCTATGCTAGTGGATCAATACACTAGCATATTCTATCTCACTTTGAAAGAATTGATATCGATGATGCTGGAGAAGAACCTAGGTTTTGATGCTCTGAAGATGTCCTCCAATCTCCCTATAGCGCAGATTAGAAATTTTAGTGACGCTGAAAGAGCTGATACGCTAGAGCGAATAGTTAATTATTTAGAACAACCCATTAACGAGTATTTACAATTATCCCGGGGTAGCATCGACGATCTGGTTCAAGCTGAGTATGACTCCTTAACTGCAGAACTTGCTGAGCAAATAGAATCTCTAAACAAATCCATCCAGGAACAGCAGCAAGAGATGGATAAAGAGCAGGCTGTCTTGGTAGAGTTTATTCCTCAGTTAGCTGAGTGCCAGGCCAAATTTGAGGGAAATGAAGCAGGGGTTCGAGAATTGGAAGCTGAACTTGCTCAAGCAAGGGAGAGGCTTCTCAAGACATCGGTAGTCCGCAATGTGCTGAAGGGCCAAGTGGATACAGCTAAACAGAACTTGACACATGCGGGTGTCAACCACGCAAGTTTTGTTAATTCTCTGTCCGAACTATCTCGCTTGAACAATGACGAAGCAAGGCTGGAGCTGGCTCGCACTAACATTTTGAACTCCAAGAATGAGAGGATGGCTGCTTTGGCGCGACAGATCAGGGATTTAACTGCTCCTCCCTAATAATGTACTTTTTATTCCTCCTGTAATTTCTCAGAGATAATAAAGATACATTTTCTGACTTTGTGTACCCATCAAAATGATAGGCTAAGATGAAAGTGATATCAGAGGTATCATTAACATGACATACTTTCGTTAAGGTTTTGCTGAATGTAAATCTATTCAGAGGCAATATGAACCTGATAGAATATAATCCAACTAAATTTGTATACCAAACACTATCAGAGGTAATATGAACATGATAGGTTTACAAATTAGTTAAGCATATTCATTAAGAGGTAATATGAATCTGATAGAATATGATCCAACTATCCTTTGTGCATGGTATCATCAGAATAAGATCTTCATCACACTCCGTTAAGCAAAGGAGATCAAGTGTAGTACTTCTTCAGGAATTTGCCGTTAATAGGAGCCATTACCAAATTTCTATTAGGTTTGGCTAATTTGTGAGCACCATTTGCAATCATATAAGGGCCCTCCCTTTCTTTATGATTGTTTATGTGAGCTTTGGACATCATACCAGAGGTAATATGTACGTAGTACAATACCGTATTTGTTGAGGACATCCCACTGGGGGATTTTTGGTGGACTTATTATTTATTGCGCATGTTGAGTGCAAATAATAAGTTCGAAACAAGCCCAATCAGATGATAGGTTTTGTGGCTGGCGAAGACATCCTGCTGGGAATTTTCTTGTGGACCCATTACTTTTTGTGCACGAGAGTGCAAGTAGTAGGTTTGAGACAAGTCCTGTTAGAGATAATATAGCCGCGGTAAAATATGATTCTGTGGGGATGGTAGAGAGATATAGTTCAGAGGTAATATGGACGTGAACTGACTTTTTCTCCGCTGGGGAAAATAAGGATAGTTCAGAGGTAATATGAACATGAACAATTTGTTTCCATTGCGGGCATCTCATCGGGGGGTCATTTTTTTTTTGGACCTATTACTTCATGTGCACGAGAGTGCAAGTAATAAGTTTAAGATAAGTCCTGCCAGAGGTAATATGGACGTAGCATTTTTTGTAGACCTAACACCACTGGCGTACTTAGAGTTAAGTACGGATGCTAAGTTGAGATGACAACCGATATCAGAGGTAATATGGACATGAAAATTGATAGCCAAAACTCTGAGGGTTTGTTCAGAGGTAATATGAACATGACAAACTCAGTCCGAGAGAAATATTATGACAGCAGTTCAGAGGTAATATGAACATGAACTAGTATCTGAAAAACTCATTGAGGAGTGATTCGTTGAGTGTGGTCTATCTCAACATAAAGATAGACCAAAAGATTATTTCGCTGGTGGGACGATAGCTCAGAGGTAATATGAATATGGCTAGCATCTAATGAGACTAATTTGAATAGTCATTGCGGGAGTGTGCAAGTAGACCTAATGATTGCTCCGCTGGGGGGAATTTTGAGGATCCATCATCCATTGCATATCCGGGACTTTTGGATACGGATGATGGCTCTTTGCAAGAATTTGTAATGAAGGAGAAGATGTTGCACATAAGCATTTGTTGGGGATGCCAGATTGCTGAACATATCTATTCAAAGGTCATCTCATCATGATAGAATATGATTCTCGATCTTCGATAATCGAGAAAATATTGCTCATAGGCACTTGCTGGGGATGAAGAACCAAGAATTGATTTGTTCATCTGGTTTGTGGACTTATCACCCATGGCGTACTTTATATACAGATAATAAGTTGAAACAACTAGCACTATCAGGGGTTATGTAAATGTGATAGTAGGAAGTCGAAGAGAAAAACTTCACTCAGAGGTAATGTGGACATTGAGAAGTTCTGAAAAATATCTTACTCAGAGGTAGTGTGGACATGGTAAGATATAGTGGGGATAAAGAAAAACAGGGCAGAGAAAATATGGGAATGACCATTTTTGTGGTGATAGATTTACTCTGCTAGAGAAAGTGGAGAGACGTAGTTCAGAGGTAGTATAGACGTGAACTGATCTATAGCCACAAACTGGGAGGTTTGCTCAGAGGTCACTTAGACATGGCAAATTCAGCTGGGGATACAAAAATGCTTGGACAACAGTTCAGAGGTAATATGGACGTGAACTCATATCCGAAAAATTCACTAGAGAGTGATTTTCTGAGTGGGGATAATCCTGAAGGTTGCTCATCTGGGGAGACACCGTCTTCTCTTTATAAATGCAAAGTGATGACTTTGGCGCCAATCAACTCCTGGATTTTTCTTTCAGCACATAGCATGCCTTCGTGGGATGATGAATATACCGATGAAAGAGACGATAATCTGGGTCATCGACTTTGCCGGCCCTCTCAGGGTATCTGATGTTGGGTAGATAAAGTTTGTTTTCCTTCATCAATATATTGAAGATTTCAGTGATGTCATCCTCATTGAAGGAGAAAGTCCCCTTTGGCTTTCGGGCTCCCGATACCTGAGTCGTACGGTCCTCAAGGAAGATGGTCACAGTTGCATCATCTTTGGACTCAGAGGGAATTCTACCCCCAACTTTGGATGCTGCTCTATTTTGTCAAGAGAGACCACCCCCAGACATGTCATTGTCTGGTTCTTCTTCTTTTTGTTTGCCTTTGTCCACAGAAGTTGATTTAGAAGGACCTGCCTCTGGTATTATAGGATCAGACTCTAGAGGTTTAGAGTTTGCAAGAGATGTGGTAAACCCTAACCCAAAATAATTTCGTTGACAGTATAGATCACCATGCAACGGTATTCGTCTGCCTTTTCCATAGTTGAGACCTCGCTTCAACTTCAGGTCATAACCCATGTTTTGCATAATCGTCAAAGCCTGAGGGCTATATCTGTGGATTTATATTTTCTCAGCATCAGACTCGCGAGATTCTTCTTGTACAATCGGTCTATTCCGCATTCGACCGAAGATTATTGGATGCTGATCGTTGCGATAGGTGAAACAATAAAGATAGAATCTTCATGTGGCTCATATATCATGAAGATGTTAGGTGTTGATGTTACTTCCCACATGATCTCCCCACACTTGGTAGTTAGGGGAATTGAATCCTAGTTTTGACCCCTGTCTTTGCGTTTTTGGATCAAGAAATCATGCAAATCAGGGAGATTAGCAGCAGAAGAAGAAGGCTTATTTTGCCTTTTTACATCAGCAGTCCTGTGGAGATTAGGAACCATAACCCTTTCTCGGCCATAGAAATACAGTAGTCCGCCCATGTAAGTAGCATATGATCCATCACTCGTCTGAGGAGCATATTTCTCCATGAAGCGGGTGTTCTTTACGCGGATGGGCTTATCCTGGCGTAATCTGGAGCTTTGTACAGATTCGCATAAAATAGGGGGAATCTTCAAACAGCCTCCAACTTCACGCGTAATCTTCTTCTCTTGGTGGCGTACAACTCTAGAGGTTGGGAGATTCGCCAATCGCTTTTCCTTGCTGTGATCCAAGGGTCCACCTGCCATATCACAGATGGGAGATATATTTTTACGCGTAGGGCGCGTTTGAAATTTCTGCGCGGGCACTGAGGCCTTGCTAGGAATTTTGTCTGCCACGTCACAGACGGGAGACGAAGTTTTAAGCGCAGAGCGCGTTCTAAACTTCTGGATTGGCACTGGGGCATTGCCAGAAGCTTTGTCTGCCACGTCACAAACGAAAGACGGGTTTTTACGCACAAGGCGTATAGGTTGAGATGTCACAACCTTGTTGATCGGAGAAAGAGAGCCTGCAGGAAGGGTAGAGGATGTCCAGGGCATCCATACTTTACGCAGATTCCAGTTGTCCTGGACAGAGAGGGTAAGAGAGCTACCTCCTACGCGAAGCATGTCTTTATAAGCAGATTGGTCGAATTGGAGGACCAACGTCTTCTTCGTCGATCCGACGGAAACAACATCGTGTTGAGCAATGGCTTTCTCGTCAGATGAAAAAGTAGTCCCCAGCAGAGTCGCCATCTTGTGTTTGATGATAAACAGAAGAAAGAAACTAGGTTTATACGAAACCCTTTCTTTGTTTACAAATAAGAAAAAAGAGTACAATTAATCCTCTACAAGGATGTTAAGTACAAAAAAATTATTCTGGGGAAATATTGCTATAGGAGTCTGATCTGCGGTCGATCACTTTGTCCCTTGGACCACACGATGATGAAGAAGTGCTGTAGAAGAAGAAGAAGCTTCAAAGATTGTAGGAGGGATTGAACTCTCGTAGTCAAAGTTGTCAATCAATACTCTCTGTATGTATTCTCTCTCTCTGATTTTTCACCGCCTTCTCCGACCCTGATCTCCTGTGACCGAAGGTCTCTATTTATAGAGCTCAGTCACAATAATCGTCCAGTAGACGTAGAAGCCAAATTGTGAAGAGAGTGACGCTATTTACGCGACGGTTATAATAACTGCTACCCACGTCTGAATGATCTCCTGAATCCACGTGTGATGCATGTCCCATTATGAGGTAAATGCGTATAATCGCTCGTCGAAGATCACGGCATGCAAGCCACGTAGGTAACTGCCCCTCATGTAGAGATGGTTGGCATAAAAGCCAAATAACTATCTCGTTGGCGTAAAAGCCAAATAGTTGTCTTGTTGGCATAAAAGCCAAGTAGTTGTCTTGTTGGCGTAAAAGCCAAGTAGTTGTTGTGTTGGCGTAAAAGCCAAGTTCTGCATAAAGCTTGATGCTGCATAAATACTAGGTAACCAGCGTAAACTAACCAATTATCCTCCTTGACTGAGGTCTTGAGCGTATTTTGGGCCAAATAGCCTTATCACGTACCTTTGCAAATATAGCCTGAGTTGGCATATTTCGAGGAGATAGCATACGGCGTACTCCTATAGCTAAAAATAGCCTGGATGGCGTAACATGCAGGGATAGTGATGTGAGCGTATTAACCCTAGTTTTAGCTCTCCCTGTCATTAAAAATAGAACAAAATCTCATGCATTAAATGTAGATATATGCCCCCATTTCGCGCATTAACTGCAGAGATATTCCTCGAGTTCTGTACGAAGGACAGCTTTTGACGTGGCATCTGATTTCATCTCATCTTGAGTGTAAAGGCTCATTTCTGCCTGTGTAAAATAGGCAGTGTATTCCTTGAGTGCATAGAAACGACTTGTATCAAGGATATGCCACTAAACGATAACCTGGGCCTCTTGCAGAATCATCATTACAGCCGTCCTCTCAATCGTCGTGCAGTACTCTTTGTCAGGAATCAGATTCACTATTTTGTCTGACAGGTTCATTCGAGAATACGAAGAGTTCCTCGTACAACTTCATGCTGCCTTAAAAGCAGACATAGTTTACGCCGGAGGGAGGTGTAGCAACCTTTTACGCCAAAACAGCCTTGAAGCGCTGCTTTACGCGGGCAACTCTGAAGTCATGTTTTACGCCACACAGCGCTGAAGCTTCTGTTTTACGCGTGCTTCATGTATGTTGGGAGTTTTACGCGTATAATTCCCCAGCATATTTTTTATGCTTCTACACACACAGAGACGATTCCCAAATCTAAGCATTCCATCTTCATGAAGCGTCAACTCCTTCCTAAGACTGGACTCACACTTTGTCCGAAGCTTCTGAATATGTGGATCATTTGCATTGGCTGGCTTAATCCTCTCTACCAAAGTAGACTGATGTAAGCTGGAAAAAAATCCTCATATCCTACGAAAGTACCACATCAATTTCTATCTCATGAAGGTCCTGCAAGATATGCCTCTGTGATGTCAACATGAACGCATTATCTCTCCTGCTAAGGGCATCTGCTACTTCATTCGTCTTGCCTGGATAATACTTGAGTTCCACGTCATAATAATTCAATAACTCTAACCACTTCCTTTGCCTCATGTTCATGTCCTTTTGCGTAAATACGTACTTCAAGCTCTTATGATATATAAATATCTCCACCGATCGCCATACAAGTAGTGTCTCCATAGCTTGAGTGCAAACACTACCGCAGCCAACTCCAAATTATGTATCGGGTTGTTCTTCTCATAATCCTAAAGCTGTCGAGATACATAAGTTACCACCCTTCCATGATGCATTAAAACACACCCAAGTTATTTTTTGGATGCATCACAATATTCCATAACCCTTCAGACCCTATTGGAAGTGTGAGAATCGGTACAAAAATTAATCTCTTCTTCAACTTCTCAAACGCTGTCTGACACTCTGCTGACCAAATAAACTTGACCTTATTACACGTCAAACGAGTTAATGGTACCGAAATCATTGTAAAATTTGCCATGAAGCTCATGTAGTATCCTGTCAAGTCCAAAAAACTTCTCACATCTGCCATTATCCTTGGAATTGCCAACTCACCATGGCCTCCACCTTCTTCAGATCCACCGACACTCCTGCTCCAGAAATAATATGCCCCAAGAATGAAATATGATCCAACCAGAACTCATACTTGCTAAGACTTGCATACAACTGGTGCTCTCTTAGAATCTGCAAAACCATTCGAAGATGCTCCTCACGTTCCTCTTTACTACTAGAATAGACCAGAATATTGTCTATAAAAACCACCACGAAATCCAAATGGGGCATGAAGATGCATTTTATCAAATCCATAAATACCGCTGGAGCATTGGTTAGCCCAAACGACATTACTAGGAATTCATAATGCCCATACCGAGATCTAAATGTTATCTTGGGTATGCCCTGCTCCCGGACCCTCACTTGGTGATACCCAGATCGGAGATCGATCTTGGAAAAGACTCTAGCTCTACTCAGTTGATCAAACAAGTCATCAATCCTTGGTAATGGGTACTTATTCTTTACCATCACTGTATTTAACTGCCTATAGTCAATTCACATTCGTGATGTCTCGTTCTTCTTGTTCACTAGTACCATCGGTGCTCTCCATGGTGACCAACTGGGTCGGATGAATTTATTCGCCTTCAACTCATCTACATACTGGTACAGTTTGGCTAACTCCGGATTGGACATCCTTTAAACTCTATCAGATACTGACTTTATTCTCGGTAACAACTCAATGCAAAACTTCACATCCCTTACTGGTGGTAACCCTGAAAGCTCATCGGGAAAGACATTAAGGAACTCCTCGACTACTCTAGAAACCTGCTCTTCTACTGCTACTGCGGCTGTAATTCTGTCCTCATGCTGGTCCTCCATGGATCTGACAAAGATAAAGTCCTCCATACATGGGATGCTAAATAATACTCTACCCCTACGACAATCTATCGTCATATGACTGTCTCTCAGCCAGTCCATACCCAGGATAACAACAAAGTTACCCATAGGGAACTCGATTAACCTCGCTGGTAATGCACTCCCGTACACTACGATCGAACACGCTATACACACTCTACTTACCCCCACGAGCCCATTACCAGTGAGTATATTCAACATCTTTAGCAATGCCTCAAACTCCCAATGAGTGTCACAAATTGTGGAGATACAAAACAATGGAAAACTCCTGAATCAAATAATGCTACAGCAGAAAAGATGCGACAGAGATGTTACCTACCACCACGTTGCCTGATGCCAAAGCCTCCTTCAAGGACAGAGTGAATGCTTGCCCCTGGCCCTGCTGCGCTCCCTGTTGTTGCCACCCTTGGATACGCTATTGCACTCGTTATAGTACTATTTGTTGATATCTCCGACTATACATCTGTGCTTGCATTAGCAATGGATGCTGGGCTAGTGGCCTCGCTAATAATGCTGGTCCTGTGGGTTGTACTACCCCTGGTGTTGGCAATGCTAGAAATTACTGAACTGGCCCTTCTGGTATCTGTATAAATGGGTACGTGGCAATCATGTGGTCTGGACTATCATACCTCATGCATAATCTGTTCTCTGCCCTACACACGTCCTTGGTATGGCCTCCCTGGCTATAATAAGTACAACCCGTCGGTGCTCCCTGTGTTGCTGCTGCTGCCTCGGCTGCTGCTGTCGAACCGGTACCGTCACTGCTGAAGTCGCTGGCTTTCACGGTATTGAATCATAGATATGGATGTCAGGTGATAGTGCTGACGTCTGGGGTACTGCTCTTCCTCCCCACTCTGGGCATGAGACCTCTTCTCGACTCCAGTCCTCAATGCCAACCTCTGAATGGTAAGCTTGTATTTCCTAGTCGCTGTCAGTACAGGATCAAAAGTCTGGTAGTCATGCCCTTCTACTAGTTGTACGATCTCCAGGTGAAGTCCCTGTTGGAAACTCATCACCCTCTCCGGCTCCATAGCCATCATTGTCGGAGCAAACCTGCTCAGCCTAAAAAACTCAATTGAGTATCCGTTTACAGTCCTACCGGCCTGCTTATGACAGATAAAGCTCTGTTGCAACTCATATCGCGCTACAACTCGAAAGTACTTAGCCTTGAACCTGGTCCTGAAGCTATCCCAAGGGATAAGATGCCTCAAGCAAACCTCCATAAATGTCCACCAATCACAGCTAAGATCTTGAGTCTGTAATCGAACTTGGTCAACATATTCCTCATCCGGAACCTTAGTCGTTGTTAGAATAGCCTCAATGTTTTGGAGCCAAACATCCGCTGTAATGGCGTCTTCTGTGTCGTTAAAATATCTCGGGTTAAGCCAAAAAAATCTAACCCACGTCCCTGAATCTGTTCTCCTGCTCCTCTCTAGAGTCGTCTGCAACCCCCAATTTAGAAGACATTCTACTCATGTTGCTAAAACTGCTGGTGCTATTGTACTGCCAACTGCTGCTGCTGAGTAGCCAGCGTCCCTCTAATGATCTCCAATAGTGTTGGGGTGTCAAGCACTGTTGGTACCACTAGCACCACTGGGGGTACTGGAATATCTGGCATTTGCTTCTCAACATGCTCGACCACTGGCTCTACTGTTTTAATATGTTCAACTACTGGCTCGACACATATCTGACCCGGAATAGGTACTGCCTCATGTTGGCATTCACTGGAACCTTGCCCTGTTGGTTGCCCTACCATAGCCATTGCTCCTACAACTGAGGATGAGGTAGCCTTAAAGAAAAGGACACGAGACATTAAATGACATGACGGGAAGGAGCAAGTAGGCCAACAGTTTAACAGTTCAAGCATTGGTACCGAAGAAGACAAATCAGGATATCAAAGGGGACATGTTTGATTGAGACTCTTTTGACCATAATGCCCCATAAGTCTGAAAATAGACCTGCATGGGCCACCACTAAAACTTTATCAAGCCCAGTACCGAAATACAAAGAATAGAGATATGACTTGAACAGCTACACACTACAGAGTACACAGGCACCTAGGGCTGTAAAATAGACATGACAGTCCGTTGTCCGTATGAGTCTGGCTCGGTAAATGGTCCGACCGTGGGCTGTCCAATCGAAGTAAAGAACAGAGCCTGAACATTTTTTTGGGTCCGTTTAGAAAATCAGACTGAATTCGGTCATATCATGTCCGGTCCGAATAGGTCCGTGAATATTTTAAGTTATACTGATATAGCAGCATATTTACACCCACACCTAAATTCTTTCCAATTTTTCAAAGCAGCCACCATTACTTGAAAACTTTTTTTTTCAAATTTCCAAAGCCAGCCACCACATTCCTTTCCAATTTATCAAAATAAATTAATACCCGTTATCAACACCACCACACAAACATAATTCACTACACATTACACCTTTCTAAATTTGGAGAGTAAATTAATATGAAATACTAAGTGCCAGATGCACCACCACACAACATCACACATCTTCTTTTAAAGCCATGAATTCTATCTTTTTCCCCTACTAACCCTCATAAGCTCCAGCTGCAAAGGGTTCTTTACTACTTTCCATTGTTGATTTATTTCCAGCTTTTTCAAAGAAAATCAATTAAATGCCAAGCGCCCAACCAAAATTTCCAAAACAAATACTAATTACCCCTAATTACGAAGTGTCCAAGTGGCCAAGCCGAGGAGACGACGATGCCTCATTACTCACGCACAATTTGTGCGGGACAAATTACCAATGGTATGACTCTTGATCTTTTCTATTCCTTACAAATTCTACCAAAATTATGGGGATTTGGTGTTCCAATCCATATCACTAACAGACTAAAAATATGGTCTTTTGTCCGAGTCTGGTCCGGTCCGGTCTACACGAACGAGCTTAACAGACCAGACACGAATATGATGTCACCCCCGATCTCGAAGGTCCCGACAATACCCCAGTCGGGCGCGAATCACCGCGCCACGGCGCTCTCGCGGGGCGTATATCGTTTGCCATCGAGGCGTGATGCCGTGCGAGCCTGGGGTTGCGCTTGCACAAGGCAACATCATTAAAGTTGTGGCTATCATCGAACTGATCGAGTACGCAGCGAAGGGACAGTATTACAAACAAAATTCCATCTGAGTATACGGGGCAAAGATCATGGCACGAGGTTCTCTGAATACAATGGCATCGTTCCATACATTATGTCCCTCTATACAAAAGTAGTTCAAAACAATCGATACGGCTCAAGGCATCGACACCAGATTTTTGGATCTTGGGGATGAGATACGGCTATCACTTCCTCGGACGATCCAACACCTGCGAACAAGCAAACTTTTGGTGGGTCAGCACTTGGAAGAAAGTACTAGTGAGTATAAAATCAACGAACAGAAGCAACATTTAATAAAACCAACACTAAGTAATTATGTTATAAAATATTACATTACTAGTGATCTTTCTAGATTTACCTAGGTTCGTTACATGCAGTACAGGAACAGAGTCATATTACTTCTTTTGGAAATATCTTTAAAAAGAGAGTTCATGTTCGATTCATTCAAGCACACATGACAAGCTGATAATTCTACTTTTAGGGTGTGCACAGCGTATCTCGTGAGCTATACTCAAAGACTCTAGTGACAATGCACCATCTAGGAACTATCCTTATATCAAGAAAACAAGATAAACTATTTATATAATTTTGGTCCCCGAGAAACTCAGGATCAGTAGCGGTAATCCAGCTAACTAATGACTCTTTTATCTGATGCTATTAGCAGCTGTGACTCATGGTTGCTCTTCACTAAAATAATAGCAGCCGGGACCAAGGTTCAGCTATGTACTAATAGCCATTATCTGACCGATGTGAATGCATGAAATACTACCAGATAAACTCTGTGATGCAGACAAAATAAACAAGCAGGCCATCTATCTCTTCTCTTCTATCTCTGTTCGAACTGGCCGCCATCTCTCTGATCAAGTCCAAGAACGAAGAAGTTCTATCAATACACAAGCGATAAGGAAACATGTTCAAGCAATCCCTTACTCTTTCTTATTAGCATGGCAAGGTTCTTCTATTGACAAGCATTCAAGTTTTAGCTAAGCATGCAGTTCTATTATTTATGCAACGGAAACAACAATCTTCTTAGCAACAGGCATTATAAAACTCAGATTCATTATTCAGGCATATAAGAATCAGAGAACGAAGTTGTGCCCACTCACCTAGATCAGTCATCTTCTGGTTCAACAAGGAGCTCTTAAGGAATATATTATTTTTTATTCAGCAAACCAATATGTCATGTACATAGTGCCAACGTGGAGCGGGGCACTACACATTACCCAAAATTAATGGACCGAGTCCGGACAGAACAAGTCTTGTCCGAATTTAACTGAGCCGAACTCAAGCCCGTTCGATTTTATTTTCGGTCCGAGCTTGAATACTGCACTGTCCGGACCCGTCCGGATCATTTACATCCCTACAGGCACCCCATAATACGATCAATACTGTAATATAGATAAGGGATGCATGCTACAATCAAGTCACTTAGGGTCACATTGAACATCTATATCTCAATCATGCAAAAATTATAGAGCATATAAGATAAATCAGTAAGGCATCCCCGACGCTCTATCAAAATGATCTGAAACTAAATGTTCAAAATAAGGAGCTAGTAGAGTATCAAGAGTACATAATTGTAATCAACTACGGTCTGATTAATTTTACTCATGTAAAGGAAACTAATGTCTAAACTTGCCGGCTAACAGGTGATGGTGGATAAACGCCCAAAAATAAATGAATGTACAAAGTGAGTGGTGAAGAAGAAACCTAATCTTGTTCCTCAATGGTCATCCATCTGGTGTACACCATCGATTATGGGAAGATACGCTGGATCCTCGGGCTCTAGCTCTAAATCTGGCCAAACAAAACCAGTGGGGTTAGACCCTAAATAGCAACTACCACAAGGAAGCATGAACGAAGAAAAAAAATCCAAATAGTATGTGTATAATGCATGAGCCAAGAATCATAGGTATATACACCATCATCGAGGTAATACGACACACCTACACCAAACAAGGACAATAAGTGACATACCACACTGAAATAGAGTACATTCTCTGATTTAGGTCAATCTATAGGTCTCTGTGTTGTAGTTTTGGTTCATAGCCCAACATAGCATAATTGCCCAACCCTACAACCAAACAAGGACAAGGGTTTGACCACCGCACCACGACAGTCCATGTCCCTAGACTACTGATAGAAGATACAGAGCACAATCAAGTTTGGTTAAAGAATCGGCCAAATTATCCTATGGCTTGCTATGTGAAGTCTGGATTATCCTAGTAGCATAATGCATATAATAGGGATCCTCAGATCGTGCTATGTCCAAGCAGGACTAACCGAACCAATAATAATGCATAACACATAGAATATGTACCGGTCCCTCGTAAGGCTACCATGCTAACAGATCAGATAACGCACATATAGTAATCGGATACTGTACTCCACTAGTATAGATGATATATAATATTCGTGGTGGCCAACCTGGCACGCCATGATGAATGTCTAGGGTGGCCGACATGCACGATCTTGGGATTCTGTTCCCTCCCAATGCTCTATATATTTTAGTTGCCTAGTTAACCCTACTGTTATTTGGAATCTCCGTGGTCACATGATCATTCCCCCTATATGTCGTACCTTAGTAAGTGTACGCTAGGTACGAATCCACATTGTTGCCGGTAGGCCCACTCCAGATTCACCCAAGCGTAATGTAACAATCACAAACATCCTAACCACTCTAAGGTTACAGACCAACTATCGTCCATGCCAGAGAAATCGAGAACATATAATATCACATGTCAAGCAGGTTCAAGTGGTACCTCGGTGCACAAACAAGTCATGTAACACACATAGCACATAGTAGGTGTATCAACACAGATATAAGTAGTCAAGTCAGGATACTATGTCAATTAGTCAGTCATGTGAATTTCCTCTTATCGCATTGTATCACATTGCTCAGGTCAGGTACATAGTTGGTGCCTCTATGGAAAAAGTCCATCAAGAAGTCTGGTTGAGCCTATAGCTCAAATATTTTAGGTATTGGTCACGTTGTAATGAAATCTTGGGCATTATAGATCACTAAGTTCATTGACACTTCTAACATACTAGGGTCAAGGCATGGAATCAAACCAATCTATTTAAAATGACAAAAAATTAAGCAAAACACCAAAATGAGCAAAACAAGCACATAGGGTCTTATGCCACATAAGATCATGCACGCATAAGGCTATCGCAAGAGTATAGGCTCATAACAACGTCTGCCGCATGAAACAGTCGCCGCATAGGTCTCCCGCCGCATGGCTCAACCATATGACTAGACTGTCACATAGCTATACCGCATGACAAGGCAGGCCGCATAGCACCTTCAGGCGTATGGCAAGATCAGGCGCATAACAAAATCTAGCGCATGGCACAGTCAAGCGCATTCTAGAGAGCATATAGGAAATAATCATGCATATAACATCCATGCGCCCAGAAAGTCTAAGCACATAGTGCACATGCTGTGAAGGGTCTGCAGGAGGGATTCATGCCGCATAATATTATTGTCGCATAGATCTTTTTCACATGAGACTTCATCATCATAGAACAACTAGCACTCTATGAAAAAGCTCCAAAATTTATTTTCTTCATAAAATCTTTATTTTAACTCCAAATCAAGTGAAACAAAAGTCAAAACCAAACAAAATTTAATTCACTACAAAATGGAACAATTATTTTTGGAAAATACTAAGTTTTTTGAGATCATTCCCATAACATATCATAAAATCCTAACTTAAAATTTAGATCTACACTAAAATACCCATCAAAACCGAAAATGCCAAGCACTAAAGATGTATAGAATCATAATGTACATATTTTAGAGTAATAATATGCAAATAAAATTAAAAAACAAAATATGTAGTGTTTCTCTATTTGTGCAAGATGTACTTGCCTAGCACCAAGAAGAAGAAAGAGAAAGGAAGTAGAGAATAAGGGAAGAGAGAGAAAGAAAAGAGCTTATATAGGGTAGGGTTGGATGCTTAGCCATTTGATCAAGTCATGAATCCCTTCAAGAAATCCTAGCCACACAAAATACCCATGAACCAATAGCAAAAGAGAAATAGGTCTAGTCTCATGGTTACTTGGCAATCATGACAGTAAGCTTTATACGCACTAATACATATATTGGAAACGGAAAGTCACAATAAGTCTAAATCATCCATTTAATAATTGCATGTTCTATAGTAGCACAATACATAAATAAGATTACTCTCTTATCTATGTTGGTTCTCTTCTTTTATTAACATTCAACAAAAACTTATAGCATAAGAACTAAACATGCATCATCTATTTTATTATGTGAAGACAAAGGAGAGAAGGATCAAGACCACCCACCTGAAGAACACATAACTACCTCGACCGAGAAAATATTTGAATAATCCTCTGAATGAACCCAAGTCCAAATGTCACTTCACCAACAAACAATCTCAAGGCACCAAGCGGAGCAGGGCATTACATAAAAAAAGAAAATAATATATTATTAGTATATTATTTGGGCTTTTCTTAAAAATAATACAGTTGTGGTTTTGTACGAAATTGCATGCTAGTCGATCGATACTCAACCGAAATCAAATCTAACATGTGTGCCATGTCATAAACTCTACGTAGGGGCAACGTGGCAAGAATCAAGTCGACTAATGGCATGTGTATAAGACAAATCACAAAAATGATCTCAAATCGATTTGAAATCTGTTGAGGGTAGCAGGCTCGTTACCTCAAATGATTCCGACTACAAATAATTTGGCAAGAAAAATACGAGAAAATTAAAGAGTCTCAAATCAAAACTATCTCATTTCGAAGTCATTTCCAAGATAACAAGGTGTACTTGCCTACAAGCGGGCGATGCAATCAATACAGACTCTTAAGATGTTGTGTAGTGCTTGTATTCACCACTAGGATAGCTCAAAAGCGGAAGCCTTGCTCCCTTAACGCTCATAGTCTCTCAGGAGGTTGTGAGAAGAGTGACGAAGTGTGACAGTGGAACGGGATTACCTTCGTCCATGGCAATGACCAAGTCGATCGGTGGTGACAATAATTGGACCACAATTGCTTGGTGAGAGCAAAACGGTGCCACAAAAATTAATAGCCTAGTGAGGGGTTCGCATAAAGTTTGCTTGAAAATCTCAAGCGAGGGCTTTCGAATCCATGAAACAGCCGAGTCCACGACCAAGAAAAGAAGAGAACAAATTTCATAACTTAAAGAATAATTTTTATTGATTTGAAGTTGTTTTCAATTGGATACAAAATGTACCTATTTATAGACTTCTATGACAACCTAATCCTAATCAAACAAAATTTTAATCCTAATCAAATATTGTAAAAACTAAATATTGAGACATTCCTAATAAGCGACTTTTTTTTAATAAGAGATAGAATCAAAATAAGATTTCTAAAAAAATAGGACTCTTAACAACTCTATCATAAAAATAATAAAGCTAAAAAAATGAAGAAGAAAAAAAAGAAATCCTAGAAGGATTCAAAATTAGAATCCACGCTAAATTAGTCTTTCCTGCTTTAAGAGAATTCGTCACAGAGTTCTTGTCAGAATAAAGTAGTTTGCCAGATGGAAAAATAATCATAAAGATTGACGACATTGAAGGTTGGAAAGATCTGCATGTCTTTATGCATTATGTCACTAGCGAAACGATAGTACTGAAGTTGCGAATGAATTATCGGTAGAAGTTGGCAAGACCATAGAAGCTTTTATCTTCAATCATTGTATTTGGAGTAGTCCAGTCACGAATTGCTCGAATCTTCTCTTTATCAACACTGAGGCCATCGTCGCTAATCACAAATCCCAAAAAGATGAGTTAGTTGGTAAGAAAGTTACATTTTTAAGACTGACATAAAGTTTTTTTAATTCGAAGAAGATTGAGAACTTTCCTGAGGTGCTTCAAATGATCAGTTTGGGTCTTGCTATAAATAAGGATATCGTCAAATTAGACAACTATGAACTTTTTTGTTAATGGCTTCAAAACTTGATTCTTGAGGAGTAGGAAGGTGCTTGGTGCATTCAAAAGTCCAAAAGGCATAAAGGGCTTTGTAGAGCTTCTCGGGTCTTGTAAATAATCTTGCATTCATTACCAAGTCAGATCCGGATCTGATAGTAGCTGATAGAGATGCGGTTGATGGCCTGACTGCTGATACACATACGCCATGAGCCATCTTTCTTTGGCATAAGCTTATATCAATAAGATTTTGTCTCTAAGGAGGTATTTATGTAGGTAACATACAAATAAAGAGGTGGCCTTGTAGTTGTATGAAAAAAACACATATATGTAGGACTTTTTGTAGCATCTCGAAAATCCAAGGACCGACGATCAAACTTAGACGATGTGTCTGGTGGATCACTATGAGGCTTGTGACGAGGAGGTCTGCCATTGGCATTGGGAGCTTCGATATTGGTAAATTCTTCAATGCTCCATCGAAGGAGAGAGCCTCCTGTTGGGTCATTTTGGTACACTCGAGAGAAGAGAACGGTGAACATGATGAAAATGATGTCCTGGTTGACTCCATTAAAATTCTTTGTTTGTCGTATTAACTTTTGCTAATATTTCTTTCTAGAATTATATGTGGAGACCCTGCACCATGTTCTTGATAGTCATCTTCAGGAAGGACCTCTTCTTCTCTTAGGTATTATTTGTGAGGGGCTAAAGAATTCATCTCAGTAGCATCATCAATGTTTTCACTGAAGATTATCGTGTCCTTTTTTAAATTAATCTCTTTTCTTGATTAGAAACTGACAACTTCATCTCTTCTTGAGGGGTCAAAGATTTTAGGTCATTATCTGCAATGGGTGCATCTGACTTTGACACATTCCTCTCAATCTCGTCATCTTCATCGTTAATAATGATAACTTGTGCTAATGGATTTACAGTGAGGCGTCACCCATCTTGAAGGAAGGAATATGTGTTGTCTCTTTCCCGATATGTAACATTTTTGTCAAATTGCTATGGTCGACCAAGGATGATGTGCAATAGTCTATTCGACAATATCTGTAACCACCTAAAATTAGTACTAGGGGTATTTTTGTCAATTTACTTTTGATTGCTAATCATATAGTTATATTAAATTATTGGTTAGTTAGAATTAATTACTTTTCAATTGTCATGGATATAATATTTCTTTTAGTTAGTTAGATAGCATCCATAACTAATTAAAATTTCTTCATAACCAATTGATTCTATTCATACTAGATCTAGAATTCAAATGAGGAAAAAGGATGGGCAAACTTGTAATAACCCACACCCCAAAACTAACCACAAGTAGTCGGCCCCCTATTCCTTTTTATTCCACTTATTTTCCTACCAAAAAGTTCTTCTTCCCCAAGCTTATTCTCCACCAAGCCACCCCCAATTCCAACCAATTCCCACATTCAACCACTCAATTTCAACTCATTTCCCTTTCCAATGGAGACCTAGAGCTTTGGAGCACAAGAAGGAGCTTGGAGAGGAGCCAAGCTAAGAGGATCGTATCTAATTTATACTCTTCATGTCCAAATTTGTGGATCTTTATTGGGACACAACCCTCAATAGGTAATTTTTTATTTTCCCTTATTTTCTATGGTAGAAATCCAAATTAAACCTATAGGAACCCACCAATAGTTAGAGAATTAGGTGGTATACACCTTTTCCTAGTAGATCCATATATTTTTATGGTCAATTTGGTAGAATTACGAATTTGTGTCTACTAAGTATTTGTGTTGTGTTCCCAAAGAGAATTTTGTGTCTAATTTGATTTGTGCTTGTGTCCTAGTATCCAAAATTGGATACCTAGTGTTCGTGTCATGATGTGTCATGATACACATGGCTAGATTTGGTAATTTGTGTATTTTAGTGTCTCTTTTTGTAAATTATATATATATAGTACTAATTAGATTCTATTACATATCATATAGCTTTATATTTCTATTGGAGAGATTATAGATTGGTGTTTTGTATCATGAGAATGTGGGGGTTTGTGTACCATGAGTATCATAGAGTGTTTCATGGATTTGAGTTGTGTACTATAGTATCATGAAGTTGAGTATCATGGAGGTTGTTATCTATATGTGATTGAGTATTTTTATGTAGGTTTTATGAGGGTTAAAAGTGTGTTATTATATATATGGGGGTGCATTGGTAGTGTGCCTAGAGGTATATATTTGTGTATGTGTTAAAGAGGTAGATGGGGGGAGGTGGACAACAACACTTGTTGTTCTGGTGCACACAACAGTAACAGTAGCTGTGTATGCTGCATGATCACAGTAGTAGGTGTAGTGGGGGTTCTATATTGAGCTTGAGCAGCAGTAGCAGCTTCTACCAATAGAATCTAGAATAACAACAGTAGCAGTAAGGTACTGCAGTGGCAATCCAACAACAGGCAGTAAAAACTGTGTTGGATGCTGTAGGCACAGCAATAAGCAAGAGGAAGGAAAAAATGGTATATGCAAGGCAGATGAGAGGAACTGCAGCAGTATTGCAGTAGAGCACAGCAAAAAGGGGGAAGCTCACATGGGTTTTCTGCAGCATAATGCAGCAACCTTGTTGCACTTGAGCAGCAGTACAGTGCCAAGTGCATTATGTCATATGTGGGTATGAGGGTGCACAGTGAGGGGTGTCTAAGTGAGTGTTTAAGTGTGGAAGTGCAAGTGAGCTAGTGAGTGAGGGTTGAAGTTTAAGTGAGGCAAGTGATGTTTGCCATAAACAAAAAAGTTGAACAAACTTTTTTGTTACAACTTTGAAAGAAAAGGAAAAGGGGTACAATAAATCTTATACAAGAAACTAGAGTACAATAAATTTTAGGGAAGTATAAAAATAGAGATCTGATCTACGGTTGATCACTTTACTCCTTGGACTATTTGACACCAAAAAAGAGATGCACACACGAATACTTGAGAACTTGAAGGTAAGGAAACTCGGGAAACACTGGCACAAAAAAGCTTCTATCTTTCTCTCCCCCCACCCCCCCCCCCTCTCTCTCTCTCTCTCTCTCTCTCTCCTCCTATGTCAGGTTCATTGCATTAATTATGGAGAAAATAATATGAGTATTGTGCGCTTGTCTTTATAGAACTGGACCAAAGCGCGCCTCTTCTCTTTTTTAAGGATGTGCGCCATCCTCTGAAACATTGATAGAGTGAGCCATTCCTCTTGTTGGTTCATTTTGTGAAAGAGTGCGCCATCCCTCCTTTGAATTAAATATTTTATGGAAGCTTATTTTTTATGCTTCTAGAAGACTCCCTTCAAAGTTTTTGAATTTTTTCAAAAATATATTCAAAATACTTTGAATAGTAGAAGCATGACAACTTGTTTAGGTTCTATACACATTTTTTAATATAGCATTCCAATGGACTGTTGACTGCTTGATGAAAGTGTTTGATATTGACGGTTAGACTTCTAGTGAATCATCTTTTAGATTTTTGAGATTCATCATGCAAAAGCTACCTCGAGGAGATGAACCGACACCCACCATTGTATATATAGAGGCCAGGGGTTGGTATGTACAGTCGACTTACACTACTGAACATGACCCCCAAAAAAGAGTTCCTGGATGGGAAACATGGCCGAAAGCTGTATCTCATCGACGTGTTCCATCCTTCACGGTTTCAGGGGTGAGGGCCACCATTTCTAGGGAGCAGGTTCCTGTTTTCTCCACGATTACTTATGTTTCTTCGTCCTCTCCTAAGAAGAGAGTACGAGAGGAAGATGAACTGGATTTGGCTCAAGCTATTATATCCTCTTACAGTTTGACATTGGAGGACATTGTTAGGCCGCTAGAGCCGATTCCAAATTATGAGTCTCTTCCTTTGACCAAGGGTGAAAGGGAGGCATTGGAGACCAGAGAGGCTAGGCACCGTTAGTTCCACCGATCAGGCGTACATACTTTGAAGGATATTACAGACATCATCCGTGATTGTGACTCTCCCTAGATGTATCCTGCACTCTCTTTCTCTTCTTTCTCTTTTTTTTGTATGGCCTTGATGGCCAAATATTATAATACTCTCCATTCAGTAATGCACTTATGTTTTAATCAAACATTATCATTTGGAATACAGACACAACGTGCCTATTTCCTATGTAGAAAGTATTGTATGACTTGGCCTAAGCGTGGTGTTTATCTTCACGTATGCCTCTCGTTTACTGCCAATTTCCTGTCATCTTGTTAAAAGTTTGACCCAATTTTTGAGGTTATCAATATATGCAATCTCAAAGGCACACTTCTCGTCAATCATTGGAATTCGAACTGCCCCTCCTCCCCTTTATAAATAGATAAGGATCAAAGTTCCTCAACGCATTCCCTTCTCTTGATAGAAATGACTATGTTTGGTTCACAATGCCCGTTCAGAAGACCATTCTTGGCAACATAGTACATTTGGTGGTTTCCAAAACGTAGAAGGAAGAAGGCTTCTCTAGTGATGGGTAAGTTATCATAGTATCCATATCTCTCCTTTGTTTCTTGCGAGTATCTTATAATTATTTAAGAAGATGTTCACGGACCCGTCATATACACATCACTGCACACATAGCCCCATTGTGGGTTAGATGAAAGTCAGCAAAACCTCCTTATTGGAGATGGCGACCCATGTGTGTATCACAAACTTCTGCACTAGAAGTGGTGATTGGTGCGTGTACTTGTATAAATTAAGTACGTATTCACAGACTTCACGATGATTTACTTTTTATATGCATTATGTGTTCACTTGTGCTGAGGTTACACCGGACTGCTTTTCTCGCGATGGAGCATGGAAATGTATCATAGTTTTTCCCGTTCAAAATTATCAACAACATCATGTGGTGACTCGCCATAAAGTGAGAAGGAAATTTTCCAGGAG
Organism: Iris macrosiphon; assembly: GCA_036927795.1. Classification (NCBI taxonomy): domain Eukaryota; kingdom Viridiplantae; phylum Streptophyta; class Magnoliopsida; order Asparagales; family Iridaceae; genus Iris; species Iris macrosiphon. Next base: position 130,113,457 of record JAYESA010000012.1, read on the forward strand.
CAATCAGAGTTGTCCTAGTCCATACAGCATGCTAGCTGTATTCTTCCCCGTAATGAGGCTTGCCACTAGGGTATAACTCAGTCATGATTTTAGTTATAAGATTGGGATGGGATCCCAATCAAAACTCTGTTGGCGGCGCTTGGTGGCGATGAAGGATTAGCTTCCTTGGGCTTGCAAAATTGATCCATGCCCAGTTTTGTATCCTTCCGCCATGATCACTGCATCCAATGTTAAGGAGCAAGAACATGTCTAACTCTGCTCCCTAATATTGTCCTTCAGTGCAGGCATGTATCTTCTACGAGATTTGCACTTAGGAGTAAAGAGATGGAGATGGTTCTGTGATAGATCTCCAGCATATGTAATCACGATCTTAGAATGAAAATCTAATCGTACTTAGATTTTTATCATGTGTAATCATGATTGGAATACTAATAAAATCTTGGCTTAATGTCATTGCTTGACGCCAATAGATATTTTCACTGGCCAACCATCGTGGCAGTCAAACGTTCTTCTGAGGATAAATGCCTTTAGCATCTGTATAAGTGTTGGTAAACAAAGGAGACCGAATAGGTTGAATCAACAAAGAATCTTTGCATGGTACGTTTTTGGGATGAAGTCCTCGCATTTGAACTGAATGTCCATCGCTGGAACTGAAGAAACGAACATTTTTGTAACTAATTTTTCCCAGATTAGCTCCATTAGTAGGGTGAGTCAAATCCTACTCCATCTTCCATGGATAAGTAGCATAGGAGAAGGCAAACAGTGAAAAACTTCTTGACATCTCTATGAGATACATGACCTATCATGAGCAATGAATAACCACTTCTCCTTCTTTTCCTTAGGCTGAGATGATTGATGAATGGCGTCACCAAACAAGAAAGGTGGCTTAGAATATGTCCCATTCGTAAATAAAGTGAGAGGTTCGTCGCTTATCAAAGATGTCAATATTCGTTCTTCTTCTCCGGCTATCAATAATTGGCGTGTATTGGACATCTTCTTATCACATTGGGGAAACTTTGTGTGCAATAAGTCTTCCATATAATTAGTATGTAAAAGTCCAGTAGTTGATCCCATCAGTTCAGCCAAAGGATCCATACCCTAGTTAACTGCAAAAGCCACAAACGAGGAGTCAACAAATCTCATGAAGCGGAAAGATAAGCATATTTTATGCGTCAATCTATCAAAACAAATGAAAGTGTACCAACTCGCCAATAATTGAGAAAGTGCGCTAAAATGGATGTTTCCACTTTGAATGAGGAAAAGTGCGCCGACTCGCCAATAATTGGAAAAGTGCGCCAAATTGTTGTTTCCACTCTAAACGAGAGAAAGTGTGCCAATATGACTGTTTCCGCTCTGAACGAGAGAAAATACGTCAAAGTGGCTATTTTTCTGTGAATGAGAGAAAAGTGTACGTGTACACATGTCTCTGTATTCTATGTCTTCGTTCTTCTTCTTTCTTTCATCTTTTTGCCATTGTTAAAAGCTTATATTGTACATGTAAAAGAAAAAAAAAGAAAATAGGAAAGAAAAAGACAGCCGTCATGTTTATCAGAGGAGGATGTGGTACATCTCCTGATGTGACTCTCGATGGCAGCATATTGAGCCATTCTCTAGCGGGCTGAGTCACTATCGGCCTCACCTGCGAACTCGTCGTCGTTGTCCGAGAAGAAGAAGCCTCTCATTTACCTATGTTGTCCTTGATGCTCGTTTGAGATTTTCTTAGGGCCATTGCTAAAAGTTTCAAAGGAAGAAAAAAGCTAGGGTTTTCTTAAAGAATGAGACGAAGAAATTTGAGAGCAGTGAAAATATTCTCTCTCTCCTCAACCCGCCTATTTATAGATTTACGGGGGGGGGGGGCTCTTCTGCTGCTCTTCGAGAGTCGAGCAACAAATCATGACCTACAACCACGTCAGCAAAACTGTTGGGATTTTGTCCTGAGTGCACGCACAAATATCTCAAGAAATTTTTATGCTTCTAATTCAAAGTATTTTGAATTATCTGAATGAATTCAAAAACTTTGAAGGGGGTCTTGTAGAAGCATAAGATCAGTATGATAATTATTTTTCTTTTCATCTCGTGTCACCCAATGCACCTCTTGAAGATGGTACAGTTTTCTACAAATAAACTTAACAGAGGAAGAACAGCGCACTTTCTCTCTATTTAGAGGATGGCACACTTTCTTTCTTTTCAAAGGGTGGTGCACTATTCTGAGAACAGAAAAGTGGCGCACTTTCAAGCTGCTTTTATTAGTGCAGACAGGCGTACAATTTATATGTCTACTTTTTTCCTCGAGCATTAAATGCGATGAATCTGACAGGCTAAAATAGAAATCAAAGAGTCAGAAGTCTTCATTACAGTTGGGCTGCGGCACACTGACCTAGGTTGTCGTTTAGCGACCCAGCCGTTGAGCCAATTTTTTCAAAAGTGTGACGATGTGCCAATTTCTTCAAAAGTGCACCGCTTTGCCAACTTCATCAAAAGTGCACCGCTGTGCCAACTTCATCAAAAGTGCGTCGTTGTGCCAACTTGATCAAAAGTGTGTCGTTGTGCCAATTTATTCAAAAGTGCACCGATGTGCCAACTTCTAAAAAATGTGCCATCACGGCCAATTTTATCAAAAGTACGTCATTACGGCTACTTTTTCAAAAGAGTGCTTGTATAGCCAATCTTTCCAAAAGTGTGCCAGTCTCCAGACCACTTCTAAAGTGTGCATACTATCCTAACTAACAGTGAGCAGTTATGAGTGCGTGTCTACATGTCATGCTTCTCATAAATAGTATACAAATAATTGTCCCCCACTACCTTTGATTTTCTCGTATAGGAAGCTATGTGTCAAGCATGCAGCATTTTGAGCACCTACCCACTCATTCAAAACGTGGGGTGTTAGTCTACCAAAAGTGCGCTCATAATGGTAAAACAGTGTAGACTATCCAAAGTGTGCACACACTCTCATAACCACTCTAAACTCTATAAATGCAGGATCGGTACATCCATAAGGAGGAGGACATATATAGAGAGTGATACAAGAACAAAAGGAGAGAAATAGAAGCTTCTTGTGTTATTGTTGCCAAAGCTTTCTTATTGTTCAACTCTCCAAGTTGTTCATAATATTTCCTGTATTTCTTCGTCGTCGTGTGGTCCAAGGAGTAAAGTGATCGTCTGTAGATAATATCTCTACAACTATATTTTCCCAGAATCAACTGTACTTAGATTCCTGTTTAGGATCTTTTTATACTTTTCTTCCTTTTTAATAGTTTGTAATACAAAAGTTTTGTATAAAGTTTTCTTCGCAAACAATGACGTCCGGATGGAACTGCAGTTGATGTTGCTTTATTGGTTTAGGATTTGGTAGGATATTGAGCTTATGCGTCACGATCTGATGATCCAACCCTAGCATATCCTCATAGCTCCATGTGAAGATATTAATATATTCCCTTATAAGTTGAATAAGGGATTCACAATCTTCTCCGGAAAGACTCTTACTGATAAAGATAGGCCTAGGAGAGGATTCGTCACCAAAGTTGACTTGTACTACTTCGTCCTCGGTGGAATGTTCTTGTTGCCCGAAACGCAGCTCCCCCTGAGATTCTAACCGTTGAGCCCAAGGTTCAACTTCAAAGAATTCCAGCGTTTGATCATCATCTTCAACTTGATCCACTGATGTCATGTTGACAGATAATGTTTGCTTGAATATTTCTCTGATGCTTGCATCAGAGTCCTATGTAGAAGACTCTAAAGAATGAGAGCTGATCTCAACCTCTTCTTATGAACACTCAGGAGTCATTGGCGGTGTCACATATCCCAAACTATGGCCGATTTATTGATAGTACATCTCTGACTTACCTTTGGGAGTAAAGTGACGCAATGGCAGACGTCGCCCTTTGCCGTAATTCATGTCTCGATTGCTTTTCAAGTCATAACCCATCTTCTGGATGATGTATTTGGTTTGCGAACTATAACGATAAAGCTATATTTTACCGTTGTCAGGTTCTGGTTCATCTGGAAGGAAGCTTCGACAGCCTTCTACTTTGCCGAAGATATTAGGTTTTTCCCTTCTTCCTTGCTGGAATTATGAAGAGGTTGCCCCCCATAGGGAAGTATTTTTTTGACCACATATGTTGTCATGACTGGCATGTGTAGTTGCTGACCTAGGCCCTAATCTAGGGAGTACATAGTCCTTAAATATTCGACATAAGAGTAGTTTAAAGATAACTATTTATTCAGAAAATATGGTATTTCCTCTTTAGGGATTACAACATCAAAAGAGGGGACATCAGCCTGAGCAGCGACATACACTTCAAGCTCGTCGTTCTGGTTATCTGACACTGGCGTCAGAGGTAGGTTTGGAACCTTCTTACCCGAGCGACAAAGGATCACTACTGTCACGCCCCGATCTCCCACAGGCTAATCGGCTGTCCCCGCTAGACGAGAATCACTGGGCCAGTGCTCCCGCGGGACGATCGCTTGACCCATCTGGGCGTGATGTCGCACGAGCATGAGCCACGTCCGTGCAAGGCCATGGTCCATGATGACAGTAAGAGGTCTAAGCCATAGAGTCGCACAGGTCCGAGTACAGCGGAAGTATAAACGCATAGGCGATTGGTAACAAGTTCACAGAGTCGTCAATAGCGGAAGCATTGAATAACACAAGTATAGAAGTAAAGCAACTCTTTATTGTTATTAAACGAGTGTTACAAGCGGCGCTAGGCCGAGATTACAAGTCGCTCAAGCCTCTCTCTCTCTCTCTCTGAAACAATAAAAAGCATGCCAAGCGGCTACATTTATGGAATAATATATAGGCGATGTTCCAACATTATGTCTTGTATATGTACTTCAGTTCCAGATACAATGCTCCAAGGCTTCGAATTGAACTCCACGCCTTAGCTCGCACGAAGGAGGCATTCGCACCGAACGAGGTTCTTCTGCACCCTGCAAAGAATCTGGTGGGTTATCAGTACTTTGAATCGGCAGTCCGCTTGAGCAGAATGGGTCGTTACAACTACCAGGGGTTCAGACACCTTGATTGGGGGAAGGTCTTGCCTCCCTTCGCGAGGTATCTTACGGGGGTTGACCATAAGTGGCTCTATAGCTTTCCTGCAGATCTTGACGACCAAGGGGGCTGGAGTGTTGGGGGGAACCCTTTCACGCGGATCCTCAAAGGTTCGTTGGAGGTAAAGTTCGCTTCAGCTTTATCATCAGTATTATTGTCTCCTTCTACTTGGTGCATTTGCTTGTATAACACAGAGTTGGAGTAGTATGCTTCAACAACTTGGAAGAGATCGATATTGATAAACTCTATCCTGACGATTCCTTCACTATCAACATACTTCAGGCACTGATGAAGAGTTGATGGCACGATCATATGCTCATATATCCATGGACGCCCAGTAAGGCGTTGTAGGATACATCTACGTCAATAACGTAGGAAGTAACCTCGGTTCACAGATCGCCTATCTGGCACTTTAGGCGTATCTTGCCCTGAGGGTAGTTTCTTTCTATATTGAAGCCGCTGATGGTTGTATTGGTACCAGACAACCGATGCATTAGAATTCCTAAAGTCTGGAGCAAATTCGTGGGATGATGCTGTGGACTAGCCCGAGTCTATATGCATTCGGTCCACCTTGGTGGCACCGATATACCCTATATAGTATAGAGGTCGATCGTGCCAGTTATTCTTCAACAACATGTCTTGTTACGAGAATGTGATATTCAGAATTCTCTCAATCACGCTATAGCATGGGGACACATAGCGGGATCCTTGGCCGACTTATTGATTTAGGACAAGTAGGAGTCGGCGTGCTGTAATACCTCACTTAGGGCATCCCGGGTCTCTTTAGAGAGACAAAAAAGCTCAAATAGTGACAATCTTGCTGGTGTATTGGCAAGTTGTGCCAATATGTCAAAGTTGTAGGGCTTAACCAGCCCATGTATAGAGTCCTCCTTCAGAGACTTGTCAAAGCGAGGCTCCTTTTGCTTTTGTTTTTTCATCGTAGGAGGCTAGGATGGACCTGCTTCAGGTAATTCTAGAGCAGCGGGGGGAGTCAAAAGAGTAGCATCTTCCTGAGCCATATCATAGGTAAGCATGTAGTTTCAGCCTGACCTATTCTCACCTGCCAAGGCTTCATCAGTTGAGGGAGAGACCATATGACATGACTTGGGCCTCTTCCCTTTAGACTTGGTAGTTGGACTTGTCGCTTGATGCATCAGGTCTTGGACAATGTCATGGTGGACCCACATGACTTTTCCCCATGGAGTTATAAGGGGAACTACCCTTGCTGCTTGGTACTGGGCTGATGGGAGGTTAACAACCTCCAGTGTCACCTTAGGAATGGGGACGATGCCGACTTGAACCTTGACGCCAGGGAGATTTCCAAACTAAAGCGACACCATGTTGGCAGTGACGGTCTTATCCTCGAAGTCGAGGGTGATGGACTTAGAATCGATAAGATGTTGGATACGTATCTTCAAGACAAAGTAGTCTTTAGTAGGGTAGTGGATGTACCGATGGAAGAGACAGTACTTCGGGTCGTTGACCTTATCTGCCTCCTCAGGACGTCTGATGTCAGGTAGCCGAAGCTTATTGACTTTCATCAGTACGTTAAAGATTTTCTCTATATTATCATCGTCGAAGGAAAAAGTCTCTTTCGACTTGGGTTCTTCCGCTGGCTTCTGCTTAGATGATGAGCCTTCGGATATGTTGACGGTAAGGTCTTGCTTTCCTTTACCGTCTTAACCGCCATTATAAATCTGAGGGCATTTTTCTTGATCGTCAGAGCCGGGGATCTGGATTTTGAGCATACGAAACTCTTTTGCATTCTTTTCAGCTTTGTCCGTACTTGCGATGAATATTGATCAGTCTGCATGTTGTGCGATGTCAATACAGAGTTTTATCGTCGGCAGTTGGTTCCGCCTACAAGTGTCCATGAGCATAATTTCAGGGAGACTGGGAGGCATCTTCAGGGCTGCCTGCTTGAAGTGCTCTATGTAGGCATATGATGGCCCCTTCTCCCTTTGGACTAAGTTGATAAGGGATGACATGGTCATGTCCATCCCGCCGTCATAAACCGGGAGAGGAATAGCCATCGAAGATCATCAAATGACGAGATACAGTTGTTTGGGAGACTGCAGAACCATTCATAGGCCACTTTGGCCAGGGACCCCATGAAGGGCTTGGTGAGTAAAGCATAGTCTCGGGGAAGGTGTCATGTCATGGTCTCGAAGTAGGCCAAGTATTAACGGGATGACATCTTTCCGTTGAACGAAATCATGGACTACGGTTTATATTTCGGAGGAAATAACATTATTCCACTACCAGGGATAAGGTTGCTTTATCCCGAGACTCTGCAGCTTGTCCTAGTTATTCATCGAGTCTAAGCGAGCTCGCAATTCTAGGATAGCTTCGTGCGTATCGTCTGAGGCCAGAGGTGCAAAGACACCGGTAGCCAGAGGAGCATGAGTGGGTGAGCTAGACTCACCATAGGTTCCCGATGTTATTGGTTATGGTGGGACCATGTTTGCCTGGATATCTAGGATTGCATGAGTCAGTGTTTGCATTGAGGCACTCATCATCTGAATCATAGCTTCTAGGGCCTCAAGGCGTTGGCGGTCACTGGATCCCTCTCCATTGCCGCCTCCTGCCATGCATACTCGCATCACATAGGGAGATGTAGATAGAGACGTAGACCCTTCACTTTCTGCCTCCGATCCCTGAGTCATGCTGTCCTAGGGGAAGGTGGGCATAATTGCATTATCTTCAGAATCCGCGGGATTGCCACCCCTAGTACTGGATGTTGCATTGACCTGTTGAGGATGAGTACCCCAGGAACATTATTGTCAGTTCCCTGAGAATCACTATCTTTATGGAACGACGGATGTTGTGGGACACCGGGAGGTTACTACCCCTAGTTTGCAAAGCTGCTTGAACATTGACCTGCCTTGAGGAAAACCTGGATCTTAAGCGGGTGCCTTGGAATACCCCCTTAGTAGGTACCACAAGCTTGCTGTCTTGTGGTCAATTTTTATAAAATCCCTCACCCAAAAATAGGTATTTTGTGTATATTCTATATTTATTGTGTTTATTTAGATTATTTTAAAGTCAATTTAAATCCAATAGTTGCTTTAGGATACTTTACCGTAGTTTGAACATTAATGACATAAGACGACCCCAAAATCTACATCGCCCTTCGTAGGAAGTAGCCTACACTGGAGAAACTACCCGTATGATCTTCGCGTGACACAAAATTTGACCATTTAGTATTAGTATGGCAATAGGATAACAACTGTAGTTTCTTATGTGTAATATTCAGATATTTTTATATAAATAATTTATTTGTGATTATTTTCCAATCCAACCTTCTTCAATAAATAACCCAAAATTCTTCCATGCCAATTTAGGCCACTTCTCTCTTTTTACAGGATTTATTTATTTATTTATTATTTTATTATTTTATCCTTTAGAATCCTAAATCAAATCCTAATCATTAATACCCTATTTGATTGGTTATTTACTAACAACCAAATTAGGAACCCTCCAAATTAGGAAACACCTAATCCAATTCCTATTCCTACCCTCCCTCAAAACCCGCGACCCCCCATACCATGTGCACCCCCTCTTCCGTCGACCTCTCCCTCCCCCTCACTTTATCCATCCACACACACACACACACACACACACACACACACACACACACACACATATATATATATATATTTATATCATGACCTGCACCCGAAATTTGGGCACGAGTACGTGGGTACGTCCAGCCTACGCCGCAGCATCGGCGGTCGAACACTGTCTAGGTCATGATACTATTTAAACAATCTCACACGAGCATCCAACTCCACAAGGAGACACGGATAATACAATATAATATGAACAACATACTCAATCACATAGCTAAATTACGATAAGATATCAAAGAAATAATAAAATGCAACACAAGTCTAAATAGAAATAATCTAACTCAACAATAATATCCAAGTCTCAACAAAGTATGCCGGAGACAAATCCGGTACCATAAACTGCTAAAAGAAACTAACTAGATAAATAGTAATTTCGGCTAGACCTCCCAGAATCACAACTGAACTACCAGATCCAAGTCTGCAGCTACACTCCCTGTGGTCCATAAAATGTCGGACACCAGTCCTCTAAGGCATAGTCTGGAAAAATATTTCCAGTCAGGATGGAGCAAAGTACATCTCAAATAACAGTTCCATTTAATTGATAAGGACTATAAAACAATAAACAGATGATGCTATATACTGAGAGAAGACAATGAATAAATACAATGGCAAAAAATAAAGAAATAAGCAATATAATACAGTCAGTGCATATATGAAATGAAGAGTATCATATACGGGTGATGTAGTATAAGATCTAAAATAGAGAACTGTAGCTATTCTAAGTGTTTGAAATAGTAGCTTCGATATATGATCGGCTTGGGAATATGTACGAGAGCTATATGGCCTGGCTAATCATACGTGAGGTGTATGATTAACACTAACATTATTCTATACTTGTACAATATGGATTTGATCATATTTCTCACTAACTACTTCCCCGTCCCCAACTAGTACAGTAGATCCAACCATGACATGTCACGATACACGAGCAATATCCAATATATCATGTACAAGGTCTAAATATCAATATCGTATACAATGTCAATACGATAACCAATGTAACATCTCATGACTAAAGATCTATTCTATATACTAGTCCGTGTAGCACAGTGTCAAGAATTAGATATAACATTTCTAGATATTGGAATTATAGAAATTATCAAATAATTGGAAATTATCAGAGAATGTACTCGCCTAGGGTCCTTAGCTGGTAATACCAATGTCATGTTCCAGAGTATCGTCTGAATGATCCAACAGTCCTATAGACATATCATAAAATATAATATTTGCATCAGACATTACACTAACACACAATCATAAATACATTGAACTCAGGGGCTACGCTAGGTATGACACTGGTCAAATAGGGTCAAGTGCGTGTCTAATTGCGCGGGTGTCGCGTCTGTTATTGCTGTGCAAGACAGACAGACAGTAATAATACGGGTCTTGCCAATACGTGAGTGTACATATGGCAGTCTTCTAATAATTTACAGGGTTACAGGTCAATATAAATACGGGGTATCCGTAATTACACTCGGGTCGCATAGTACATTTATAATTATACATATTATCAATTAGCATATATCATTAATTACTTATAATATATATATATATATGCGTATACCAAATAATTACATACATAATATGTATATGTGTATATACACTAATAGAATTTTATACTATATATATATATGTTTATATATACATACCACATATTTATATATATATATAACAACCAATATTTATATGTATACAAAAGAATACATATACTGAATATATATATACATATACCAAGTGAAAATATACATATACTATATTTATATATATATATACCAATTGAATGCATATACCATATACATATATATATATATATATATATATATATATATATCAATACATACATGCTAACATATACATATGCTACATATATATATGTATATATATATACCAAATACGTATATACTAAACATATACTATATACATACCAAATATATATACACCCATCAAATACGTACACGCGTACGAGTACGCGAGGGGGAGAACGCGAACCTGTGCGCGTGCATGAGATCGGCGATGACGATGGTATCCACGATATTGAGGATGACGATGACGACGACGACGAAGGCGATGAAGACGATGACGAAGATGACGACGAAGACGAAGGTGACGATGATGATGAAGAGTGGTGGTGCTGGTGGAGGGGGCTGGTGGTACGGGATGGTGATGCTGGTGGTACGGGGTGGTGAAGGGTGGTGGTACTGGTGGAGGTAGGGTGGCACTGGTGGTGTGAAGTGGTGGCCGGAGTAGAGCGGGTGGGCTCGCCGGGTGATGTCGTGTGGTGGTTGCAGCGGGAGGGGAGTTGGCCAGATCGGATAGGAAGTCGGGGGAGCTCGACCGGTTCAGGGGTGGTTGCCGGAGTAGGGGGGGTCGACAGGCGTTCAGGTCGGCTCCGGCGTCAGGGACGTGGTAGTATCAGTCGGAGAAGGAGGGGTGTAGGGTGGTGACAACCGTGGCTCGGCTGCGGTACAGTCGGGTGTGCTGAGGCGGGTCCTCCGACGTGTCGAGGAGGTCTGGGCGGAGCTTGGCCGGAGGAGGGTAGACTCGGGTTGGGTGCAGTGGTGAGCTCCTGTGGGTCGACCGAAGTTGGGGGCATGTTCAATCGGTTTGAACCAATAAAAAAGAGGTGAAGAAGAAGAAGAAGAAGAAGAAGAAGAAGAAGAAGAAGAAGGAAGAAGAAAGGAAGAAATAGAAAAGGAAAAGGCTACGGTTGGGTTTGTGTATGGAGAAGAGGGAGGAGAGAGAAGGTGGGGGTTTTCCAAGGTATGGGGATTAGGGCCTGCTTGGGAAAGGGTGCATAAAGAGACATTATATAGGGGATGTGATGTAGAGTGTGTGGTGATGATGAGCCCCATTTTAAATGGGTGGCTAGGATCCAACATGAGAAAATTATTCATACAAAGGAGAGGTGTTGGGTTGACTAGTCAAACAATTAGGACTTTTCCATTTGGCTTGAACCAATGGGGTGTTGATACCTAATGCAACATTTGTAAATAAGCCCCCTTAAATTTGGGTATTTGCACAGACACATGAAATGATGAAAAATTGGTGGGCGATTTGGTGTTTGGTGTTTTGTAGGGTGAGGGGGAGTGTTGTGTGTTTTGTATGGACTTAATTAATGGGATATTTGGATTAAATTGGGATTAAAATAGGATTAGTCAAAGTTGGTATCTCCAATTTATTTAAAGGATAAATACAAGTGGTGTTCTAAAATTAATTGAAAGTACATGGGGCTAAAATTAAGTGGGACAGAAGTATCATGAATAAAGTAGACTTAGAATAGAATATTACCCTAATTTGGGTTGCTCAAAATGGATCGAGATTGTGTCTCCAATTTCGATTGGAACGCACAACAATACAAAGTTGAATTTTATTTTGAAATTAAATAAACGTCCGTGACGAATATTATGCGGCTAAAATAAAGCACAAGAGAGCATAATTATAAGTTACACAAAGGTCATAAAAGGTGTAGGCTTGGTGTCAGTCTTGGACCCTTTAATTAGTACGGCTAAACGGGTTGAGTTGGTGTCTCAAAATTGATGGCAACGACACAGGTGCGCGACACAAGATTAAGTAATAGATTTTGGATACGGGAAGTTGTGAAATTAAATTAGAGCACAAAGGATTATGATTTTGAGTGACGGAAAAGTCCAGCGCCTAAGTTGGCGTGTCAAGTCTAGAATGCAATAACTTGTTGGAAATTATGGGCTAATGTTGGGCTTCGAATATTGCAACAACGGTAGGTTGTAACAATTAAATAAAATTAAAGTAATTAATTACAACCTCAAATAATTAAATCCTAAATAATACAAATTAAATTCATAACCCTACATTCGGTCAGGTGTTCATCTAGTGGGCTTCTAGGTCAAGTCTACTAGCTCAAACATTAAGAATACTGTATATAATATAATATCAATAAATATATCATGCAATTATTTAAATTAAATACACACAATATTAAAAATTCAAAAATACCCCTATTTTTAGAATGTGGTAGTGACAAGTCTACCCTCCTTAAAAAAATTTCTTCCTCGAAATTTAAGATCCTCAATAGTAGTATTTACTCATTCACCATCAAAATTCAAATTCATCAAGCCATATAATTATAAAGTAAGTCCATATTGTTATTTCATAAAACTTTCAAATTTTTATAAGTATCATATTCCTGCAAATCTTCAAAATTAAAAAATCAAATTCCATTTTATCACAATCTTCTCCAAAATTTTAAGTTCATATTTAAATACTCAAAATTTAATATCCAATCCTCTAATTTAAATTCGTTCAATGCACATTTTTATAAATTAAGAAATCTTATCTAAAAATACTAATCCATTAATCATCTTACTCCTCTAATTTAAACCCAATTGATGCATATTTATAAAATCTAAATTCTCATCCCGAAAATTGAATTCAAACACTAATCCATTAATGATCTTATTTCTTGATTTCCTTTTTTCTACATAATACTCAACTATGTAATACTTATGAAATCTTTAATACAATATTCAAATATAAGTTCATAACTTGTAGCCCAATAAATATAATGACAACCCTCTTAAACTCCTCAAATGTTAATGACATTCAATCATACCACAATCTTCATAAAAATCAAATGACCTAACAAAATTGTCAATTCTGCCATATTAAATTCTTAACTCTTTATTTAAATTAATGCTTGTCCTCAAAATTTTAAGTATCTTGTCTCTCTTTGTCAAGTCATAACCTCTTCATAAATCTTCACTATGGTCAAACCCCCAATAATCAAGGTCTAAGAAAATTCTACCTACAGTCATTCAATATGCAATCTAAGGAAAATATGTATAGTTATGGTGTCTTTTGTCATGGTATTGCAGTCTCTGTCAGGGTGTACTTACTAACTATTTTCTAGCAAGAAAATCACGAATACAAGCTACGATACTAAGGAATCAATCAATTAAATAGAAAGGAACAGAAGAAAGGAAAGAACAGAACCTGCTAACACATCATTGCAGTATCGGTCTCCTCGACCGTCATCGCAAATGCCCCGTCCTGCTGGGGTGGCTTCCTTCGCGGGTGCTGAGAAATCTACGGTTCCACAGGCGGCCTAACTGAATCTCTATGATTTGGAGCTGCGCGCTGGCCGGGAAGATAAGGAGCTAGAAGACAATCCCTCACTCGATGTCTCGCAGCGCCACAGTGCAAACAAAGTTCTAGCCTCGTTCTACAGCTCTCCCAAAGGTGACCTGGCTTCTTACAGAAATAAAATGTCTGCTGTGTCTCTCTCGGAGGCTGCTGCTGATCCTGCTGAACACGAACGGGTGCCTGGTACTGCTGTTGATACTGAAACGTCCTCGGCTGTTGTTGAATATGGGAATGCTTGGCCGGTCCCGTGCTACCATTCATATCTCCAGAAATATTATGACTCCTCTTAGGCCTGAGATCCAAATCCTCTTCTGCAATCTGGGCATCCATCAAGATATCCTCAAAGGTAGCGGTACGACGACCAGAAGTGCGTGACCTAATCTCTCTCGTCAGTCCCTTTCTAAACTTTCAGGCTTGATCTCCTGGGTCCCGAATCATAGATGATGCAAAACGGCTCAATCGACAGAATTCTGCGACGTACTCGTCGACCGACATGTTCCCTTGGACCAAGTCATGAAACTGACTTTCCAAGGTTTCCAAGGCCACGTCGAGAAAGAACTTCTCCTTGAAAAGCTCCTTGAAAGTCTCCCAAGTAAGTCCTTGTGCAGTAAGTCTTGGTTTTGTACGATACCATATGAGTGCAATATCGAACATCTGACTGCCGGCCGCCTCTATCTGTAAGCTCTCCGAAATCTGGGCTAATCGCAGGCTCCTCTCTATATCCTCTAGCCAGTCATCAGCGTAGAGTATCCCTTCGATACCCTTGAACTCTCGAGGCATCATCCTCTTGAAGTCCACTATAGTGCCTGATCTCTGCTGTTGCTGCTGGCCAGGAAACTGCTGGTGTTGTGCTACTCTCTCCACAGCTTGGAGAGCCACCTGATGAGCATTCTCCATGCTCTCTCTCATCAGCTCTGTTTGTGCCTGGTACACCTCGGCTTGCACCCTCTGAGCCTCAGCTTGAACTCGCTGAGCGTCTGCCGTCACTCTCTGGGCGTCTACTATGCCCTGGATCAAAGTAAACATCTGTGTCCCGTCAATGGGCACACCTCCGGAAATCGGAGTCGGTGGAGGTGGAAGGTTGTCCGTCGTAGCTGCGACAACCCTCGGAACAGGTGGGGGAGGAGGACCCCCAAAAAGTGCAGATACTCCCACATGAACCAGAGATGTAGGAGGAACTACGGATGTCTGTCCATCAGGTCGAAAGGTGGCAGTCCTCTTTGAAGCTGATGCTCCCACTCTCATAGATCTTGTCTTTGGCGGCATCATGAAGATAGACCCAAAGAATCAATTAAGGCAATAAATACGATATCATTAAGGAAGGACAGTAAAGTTCTAAAGAAGTAATATTCAGAAGGAAATAAGGATAACAAGATAAATAGATTGGAGAGTTTCCTAGTTGTGATTGAGTATTCGCTCTCATCCTAGTATACTATGTCCTATATCCTATCGCAGGCACGCAGTAGTGTAACTAAGATGTCACACTACCACGATATCGCACAACTTGCGAAGTCTGACCTGCATGGGCTGCCACTAAAAATGTGTCACGACCCGCACCCGAAATTTGGGCACGAGTACGTGGGTACGTCCAGCCTACACCGCAGCATCAGCGGTAGAACACTGTCTAGGTCATGATACTATCTAAACAATCTCACACGAGCATCCAACTCCATAAGGAGACACGAATAACACAATATAATATGAATAACATACTCAATCATATAGCTAAAGCACGATAAGATATCGAAGAAATAATAAAATGCAACACAAGTCTAAATAGAAATAATCTAACTCAACAATAATATCCAAGTCTCAACAAAGTATGCCGGAGACAAATCCGGTACCATAAACTGCTAAAAGAAACTAACTAGATAACTAGTGATTCTGGCTAGACCTTCCGAAATCATAACTAAAATACCAGATCCAAGTCTGCAGCTACTCTCCCTGTGGTCCATAAAATGTCGGACACCAGTCCTCTAAGGCGTAATCTGGAAAAATATTTTCAGTCAGGATGGAGCAAAGTACATCTCAAATAACAGTTCTATTTAATTGATAAGGACTATAAAATAATAAACAGATGATGCTATATACTGAGAGAAGACAATGAATAAATGCAATGGCAAAAAATAAAGAAACAGGCAATATAGTACAATCAGTGCATATATGAAATGAAGAGTATCATATACTGGTGATATAGTATATGATCTAAAATAGAGAAATATAGCTATTCTAAGTGTTTGAAATAGTAGCTTCTATATGTGATCGGCTTGGGAACATGTACGAGAGCTATATGGCCTGGCTAATCATACGTGAGGTATATGATTAACACTAACATTATTCTATACTTGTACAATATGGATTTGATCACATTTCTCACTAACTACTTCCCCGCCCCCAACTAGTACAGTAGATACAACAATGACACATCACGATACACAAGCAATATCCAATATATCATCTACAAGGTCTAAATATCAATGTCGTATACAATATCAATACGATAACCAATATAACATCTCATGACTAAAGATCCAATCTATATACTAGTCCGTGTAGCACAGTGTCAAGAATCAGATATAATATTTCTAGATACTGGAATTATAGAAATTATCAAATAATTGGAAATTATCAGAGAATGTACTTGCCTTGGGTCCTTTGCTGGTAATACCAATGTCCTGTTCCAGAGTATCGTCTGAATGATCCAACAGTCCTATAGACATATAATAAAATATAATATTTGCATCAGACGTTATACTAACACACAATCATAAATACATTGAACTCAGGGGCTACGCTAGGTATGACACTGGTCAACTAGGGTCAAGTGCACGTCTAATTGTGCGGGTGTCGCGTCTATTATTGCTGTGCAAGACAGACAGACAGTAATAATACGGGTCTTGCCAATACGTGAGTGTACATATGGCAGTCTTCTAATAATTTACAGGGTTACAGGTCAATGTAAATACGGGGTATCCGTAATTACACTCAAGTTGCCTAGTACATTTATAATTATATATATTATCAATTAGCATATATCATTAATTACTTATAATATATATATATATATATATGTGTGTGTGTGTGTGTGTGTGTGTGTGTGTGTATACCAAATAATTACATACATAATATGTATATGTGTATATACACTAATAGAATTTTATACTATATATATATATATATATATATATATATATATATATATATATATATATGTTTATATATACATACCACATATTTATATATATATAACAACCAATATTTATATGTATACAAAAGAATACATATACTGAATATATATATACATATACCAAGTAAAAATATACATATACTATATTTATATATATATGTACCAATTGAATGCATATACCATATACATGTATATATGTGTATATATATATACCAATACATACATGCTAACATATACATATGCTACATATATATATGTATATATATATATATATACCAAATACTTATATACTAAACAAATATTATATACATACCAAATATATATACATCCATCAAATACGTACACGCGTACGTGTACGCGATGGGGAGAACACGAACCTGTGCGCGTGCACGAGATCGACGATGAAGGAGGGGAGCTCGACCGGTTCAGGGGTGGTTGCCAGAGTAGAGGGAGTCGACAGGCACTCAGGTCGGCTCCGGCGTCAGGGACGTGGCAGTATCAGTCGGAGAAGGAGGGGTGCAGGGTGGTGACAACCGCGGCTCGGCTGCGGTACAGTCGGGTGTGCTGAGGCGGGTCCTCCGGCGTGTCGAGGAGGTCTGGGCGGAGCTTGGCCGGAGGTGGGTGGACTCGAGTTAGGTGCAGTGGTGAGCTCGGGTGGGTCGGCCGGAGTTGGGGGTCGGTTCAATCGGTTTGAACCAATAAAAAAGAGGTAAAGAGAAAGAAGAAGTGTCACGACCCACACCCAGAATTTGGACATGAGCCATGGGTACGTCCAGCCTACGTCGCAGCATCGGCGGTAGAACGCTGTCTAGGTCTCAAACATAACTCATCCTGTCAATAGTCTCAACTCCATAAGGAGGACAATGATAATATATGAATCCACAGTTTATAAATATACTAAATCACAAAGCTATATAAAGTAATTGGCACGATGAGAAAATAAGGATAAAGAGTTCTATCATAAGTCAACACAAATATAAATACATCATAAGTCCAGAGTCTAGATGTCCTCAAAATCCACAACAATAATACAACTCAATCTCAGTCTAGTACAATAATACATGAAATAGAATAGTCTAAGTGCAGGCAGGTAGAATCTCCTCTAAGATGGGCAACTCTTCGGGGATTTCTGGTATGTAATCTCCCTCTGGTCCCGGGCCGTAGTGGGTGGGGCAGATATCTTAACTATTTACTTAGTATCTAGCAAATATCTTATACTAGCTCTGTACCTTAACACTTGACCCAAGATACCCAACTCATCACTGCTAGTACCTGAATACTCCATGAGGGAAACATTGATACACAACACACACACACACACACACACACACACACTTAACTAATAATAACACTGATACTCTATCACACTGGTACATGTATCACCTCACCTAATCCTACACCTGAACTTAGTTTCACAGAGAATACCCTAATCTCTTATCTAAATTATATAGAATAGTATTTTATATAGTATCTTAACTATTTACTTAGTATCTAGCAAATATCTTATACTAGCTATGTACCTTAACACTTGACCCAAGATACCCAACTCATCACTGCTAGTACCTGAATACTCCATGAGGGAAACATTGATACACAACACACACACACACTTAACTAATAATAACACTGATACTCTATCACACTGGTACATGTATCACCTCACCTAATCCTACACCTGAACTTAGTTTCACAGAGAATACCCTAATCTCTTAATAATACATTGATCCTAGATTCTGATTTAATGACCCATTCACAGTGTCTCTACTAGTTCACTACACATAGGAACACACACACAGTCACATACACTGGCACATACATACCAAACTCTAGTGAACTGGAGCTCACTGATACTCACTGAAACTGAGAACTTCACACCTAACACAGCTACACACACACAGATATACTGAGACACAGACACACAGGTTCACACACAGGTACAAAACTGCCATACCTATCATAGTGCACATACAACTTAACACCCTACACTATACTGATACATAAACTCACTGCATCACTCACACACAGAGGTTTCACTGATACACTCACACAGGTACACACACACAGGTTCACTGATACACTCACACAGTGGTATTCACTCACACACAGTTTCTGATTCACACACAGACACAGGAACTTACTGCACACATACCTACACACCTACACACAGATACACACACAGCTACACACAGATTTTCACACTGGCACACACACACAGGTACACACAGACATAGGTTCTCACACACACACTAGAACCAACACACTGACTGAGACACACACACACAAGTATCTAACACACTGATACATAGGTTCTGATATACACAGACACACAGGTTCACTCAGACACAGGTATTCACTCACTGCAGGAACTCATAGACACAGGTATCTAACACACTGATACATAGGTTCTGATACACACAGACACACAGGTTCACTCAGTTAACTCACTGATACACACACACACAGCTATACTGAATCACTTGATACATAAGAATTCGACACTGGTATAATATACCTGCACTTACATCCTACTAAAATCCTCAGCCTCTCAAGACCCCAAATATACATCACATAGACCCTAATGCTGGTATACACACAGAGCTACACTGATAACCCAACAAAGGGACACACACAGCCACATACACACCCGACTGCACAGTAAAATTTCCCCAAACACACAGCACAGTGCACTCCACAGAACCCGACTGCACAGGAAAACCCTAAATAACCACCTACCTACACACCTATGCAAAAATAGCTATGTATATAGATTGGTATATCAAAATATGCAGAAATTAAAATACAGAGATAGGCAAACCCCTAATAAATATTTCATCAAACACAAGAAGTGCAAAAAATCGGATTTACATAAGAACCCATGAATCCTCAAAACAAAACCCTAAGAATCGAAATCTAAACTACACGTTGGAGGTGTAATCGTGTCTACACGAAATCCCAAGGGTAGGGTTCCTGAAATTGGGGGAAAACAACCTATTGAACACCAAACCCTAGTTTCTCCTAAATCTCCATGTAGACACCCTAAAATCAAAATCCAAACCAATTTGTGGGCTCCTAATGGCCAAACACAAATGAAAAATAGAATTAAAATGGATTAAATTCGGATTCTCACATATTGGGAGATGGTTTTCCAATGAAGGTTCTCTTTCTCCAAGTCTTCTTGGTCCAAGCTCCTTGATTCCCTTTGATGGAGGAGAAAATGGACTCCTAGTGTTTTAATTCCTAAAATTTATGGGGAGGGAATGGTTTTTTTCTAAGGGAGGCTAGGTTTTGGCTTTCTTCATGAAGGAAGAGGCTTGAGGGAGGCTTTCCTTCATTATATAGGGCTAGGGTTAGGGTTTCAAATGCAAAGGATTAGTTAACCCTTCATGTTTAGTCATGTAGAACTAAATTTAATTAGGGTTTAGTCATTTCTAGGGTTTTAATTTCTAAATCTAAAATATAAATTAGGGTTTTGCTAAAACTAGATTACAAATTAGGGTTTGATCACTAGGGTTGAACCTATTGGATTTTTTTTAGGGTTTAACCTAAACCTAACATTTAGAACATCACATAATTATTTAATAAAACTCATCCCACACATTTACATAATTAAATTAAACAGAAAATTTACAATAATGCCCTAATCTGAAAATGTGGTAGTGACAAGAAGAAGGAAGAAGAAAGGAAGAAATGGAAAAGGAAAAGGCTACGGTTGGGTTTGTGTATGGAGAAGAGGGAGGAGAGAGAAGGTGGGGGTTTTCCAAGGTGTGGGGATTAGGGCCTGCTTGGGAAATGGTGTATGAAGAGACATTATATAGGGGATGTGATGTAGAGTGTATGGTGATGATGAGCCCCATTTTAAATGGGTGGCTAGGATCCAACATGAGAAAATTATTCATGCAAAGGAGAGGGGTTGGGTTGACTAGTCAAAGAATTAGGGCTTCTCCATTTGGCTTAAACCAATAGGGTGTTGACACCTAATGCAACATTTGCAAATAAGCCCCCTTAAATTTGGGTATTTGCACAGACACATGAAATGATAAAAAATTGGTAGGCGATTTGGTGTTTGGTGTTTTGTAGGGTGAGGTGGGTATTGTGTATTTTGTGTGGGCTTAATTAATGGGGTATTTGGATTAAATTGGGATTAAAATAGGATTAGTCAAAGTTGGTATCCCCAATTTAATTAAAGGATAAATGCAAGCGATGTTCTAAAATTAATTGAAAGTATATGGGGCTAAAATTAAGTAGGACAGAAGTATCTTGAATAAAGTAGACTCAGAATAGAATATTACCCTAATTTGGGTTGCTCAAAATGGATCGATATTGTGTCTCCAATTTTGATTGGAACGCACAATGATACAAAGTTAAATTTTATTTTGAAATTAAATAAACATCCGCGACGAATATTGTGCGGCTAAAATGAAGCACAAGAGAGCATAATTATGAGTTACACAAAGGTCATGAAAGGTATAGGCTTGGTGTCAGTCTTGGACCCTTTAATTGGTCCGGCTAAACGGGTTGAGTTGGTGTCTCAAAATTGATGGCAACGACACAGGTGCGCGACACAAGATTAAGTAATAGATTTTGGATATGGGAAGTTGTAAAATTAAATTATAGCACAAAGGATTATGATTTTGAGTGACGGAAAAGTCCAGCGCCTAAGTTGGCGTGTCAAGTCTAGAATGCAATAACTTGTTGGAAATTATGGGCTAATGTTGGGCTCTGAATATTGCAACAACGGTAGGGTGTAACAATTAAATAAAATTACGGTAATTAATTACATCCTTAAATAATTAAATCCTAAATAATACAAATTAAATTCATAACCCTACATTCGGTCAGGTGTTCGTCTAGTGGGCTTCTAGGTCAAGTCTACTAGCTCAAACATTAAGAACACTGTATATAATATAATATAATATAAATACATATATCATGCAATTATTTATATTAAATACACATAATATTAAAAAGTCAAAAATATCCATATTTTTAGAATGTGGTAGTGACAATATATAACAACCTCTCATCTTAAACCCTAACCCTAATCCAAAATTCTCTTCACCTCCTCCCCCGAAGCCGCCGACCCCATCCCCCATACGGACACCCCGAGGCTTTCTCCATCCAAGAACCCTAGTTCTTCATCTTCTCTCTTCTAGTAAGTTCTTTCTTTAAACATTCTCTCATCCAACCTCTCTAATGTATATGAATGCATGAATATATATATATATATATATATGATTTTATATGTGTTTATAACCCATTACCATGTTCTTTATTTTAGGGTTTATTTTAGAGTTTTGTATGTATAGTTTTGAACCCATGTATGCATGTATGCACCCATAGGTAAAAATTTTGATTTAACCATGTTAATAATAGAGAAAAATAATGATTAAATTATTTTTATCCATATTTTACTGTTTATTTTAGAATATTAGTTTGATAAATTTGTGTTAAATAAATTGCATGTACAATGTCAAGGGTGACCTAGTTTAATATTTTTTCCAAAACCCCGCATCGAACCCTTCTAAAACTTTATAATTAAATTATGTTGTTATTAACCTATATTAAATTATGTTTTAAAATTATTTTCCAGAAATATTACTTTTGATTTAAATGAATTTTTATGCATAAAAAGACACATAGTTGACCTAGTTTGCATGTAAACTTTTTATAACTTGTTCTTTGGCCATATATGAATGTTCTCCCTATTATTTTATGATTAAAACTTATATTTTAGAATTAAATATGATTTGGAATTATTATGCAAAGCATAATAGTAGGGCTATAATGATAAAATTTTGCCAATACTATTGCTAGAAGACTAGTATGTGTCCAACGGAAAGACCAATAAGTAGAATTGATAATTATGCATGTAGAAACTCATTAAATAATTATTTTCTAGTATTTTAGAATTATTTCCAGAATTTAACTTTTCTTATAAATTCATCTTTTGATAACTTGCATGTCAAGAAAACCCTATTTAGCAACCATAATTGCATGACTAGTTACCAACCTTCGTAGAAACCCCTTGTTAGTTGAAAACCATTATTTGCTAAAAAAATTATAATTAATTCCAGAACTAATAGTTTAATAAATAATGTTTTAAAAATAATTTTTGGTAATGCTGGATGGTTAGTAATAATTTGGTGTGTAGTTACTTGCATGTGCGACCAGCGTTTGGATTAATCACTAGATAAAAACTTAATGTAACTAGAAAATAATAGTCTAATTAGAGTATTAATTAATTGTAGGTGTTTGTGACGTTTATGAGGAGAGCTCCAGACCAGATTTGTTGTGCTCGCAGCTTGGCTTGGAAGGCAAGTACACCTTGCTTGATTGTATTGTTCAGTTATGCCTAATTTTATTTGCTAGTTGTGTGCACGCATCTTAGAGTGGCAGACTTACCTGGTATATTGTGAAGGTATGTGGTATCTTCTGACCTGACACTTGTTCAACACATTCACTAAGTGAGTGAGTGCATGGACTAGCGTATCGATTGTACAACGATACGTGAGTTCGCGTCTTATGTTAGTAGTTAGTGTGTGGATAAGTTTTCTAGATTTTATTGACGTCGTTGTATTACGTTTGCACCACGTATACGGTTCGGATAGTACATTGGGAGGGAAGGATCTACTAGTGAGCATATGAGATTTATGTTTCTTACTGTGTTAATGGTGTAACTGGTGTACCCTCGAGTTCTGTCGAATGCCTGGTGGGATGACTGTTCTTCTATTTTTTTCCCCTCATGTGCCACTAGAGATGTCTCGAGTGCATATCACTTAGATAGTTAGTTACCCTATTTATTGTTTACTGCTTTACTTTCATGCATGTCAATTTTTTGTGTACTTATTTTGTCCCTCTAAGGACCTGACATCTTTTCCAGATCTAGACGAGCAATTGTACCCGATGGACTACGGAGTTGGAGATTTTGCAGATGAGGACTTTGAGGTAGAGCCACAGGAGTTTGCTTGAGCATTCATGGATAAAAGTTTCTTAGTGTCTTGGGTATCTTTATCTAGTTAGCTAACGTCAGACCATTTCTTTATTGCTTAGTTGTATTCTTTCAATATTATTTTGTACTCATTTTTCGTAGATTGTTCTCCACTAGATTTTATTTTGTATTTGATTCTGAGACTTATCTATTCATTCAGTTCTTACTCTGTGATATTTGTGGATGAGACTAGATTTTACCTGCCTGGAATACTGTGACTTAGATATATTTTACAGTGTACTATGACTGGTTAGATCCATTAAATTGGGTTCCTATATTTGTTCGTATAGCTAGCATGTGTACGTATACCTAGTCCTACGTATTTTGGGACTATGTGTGACATATTTTTAATGGTGGCCTATGCAGGTTGAGTAAGCCGTTTCGGTTATGTAACTGTACCAAGCAGGCATGCCCCTAGGATTAGAATTTTAGGTCTCATCCATACTTGACTATAACTCACCTTTCTTCCAACCTGTCCTATTTAAATCTTTGCATCATGCTTGATTCATGTACTTTTCCTAATCTTTCGTCCATCATCTAGGTTTGTAGAAATACATAGAATAGATACTTCACCCTTGCCTAAGAGTTGGAGGATTCTTACCGGGAAAGGAATAGTGCATATAACTAGTACCTATAGGACTTGTTCAGTTATTGTTTGTGGCCGAGAGATGGGGGCTCGACTTTTGGTATTTCCAATGCCAAATTTTGACGTAGTATTGGGAATGGATTGGCTTAGTCAATACCATGCAGTATTAGATTGCCATAAAGGTTGTACTATCTTTAAGCCGCCAGTCCAGCCAGAGTTTGAGTTCATGAGAGGAACTATGGAGAAGGGAGTAGGCCAGTACGGTGGAGCTTGCATGAAAATAAAAGTTTCACTGCCACCGATTATTGAGGAGTTTGTAGATGTCTTCCCAGACGAGTTGCCAGGTCTGCCACTGGACAGAGAAGTCAAGTTCACTATTGAGTTAGTGCCGGGAGTAGCGTCGATATCTTCTAATGTGTATCAGCTAGCAAAGAAGGAGCTAGATGAGTTAAAGGTTCAATTGCAAGAGTTGCTGGACAAGGAATTCATTAGGCCAAGTGCATCACCTTGGGGAGCCCCAGTTTTGTTCGTGCCAAAGAAAGATGGAACAGTCTGCATGTGCATCGACAACAGAGCCCTTAATGCAATGACCATCAAGAATAAGTATGCTCTGTTGTGGATTGACGACTTGTTCGACCAACTAATAGGAGCACGGATGTTTTCTAAGATTGATTTAAGATCGGGATACCATCAAGTGAAGGTGAGGCGCAAGAATATTCAGAAGACGGCTTTCAGGACTCGTTATGGTCACTACGAGTTCTTGGTAATGCCCTTTTGATTGACAAATGCGCCAGCTGTGTTTATGAGAACCGAGTATTTCATCAGTACTTGGACCAGTTTCTGGTCATATTCATCGACGATATTTTGGTGTACTCAAAGATCCATGAGGAGCACGAGGAACATTTGAGGAAGGTGATAGAAAAATAGAGGCAGCAGAAGTTGTATGCTAAGCTGACCAAGTGCGAGTTTCTCCTAGATTGTCATGCCCCAGTACCGGAATACAGAGGCGGACATGGCCAGCTACCCCGTACAAGGTACTATACATCGTATCACTTTACAAGGGTGAAGTATCACAAAAATACAGTGACAAATTCTAAAAATCTGAGTGTTTACAGTACCGAAATACAGAGACGGACATGGCTATACTATATATCGTATCTCAAATATTCATAATTAAAATTCTAAAATTAAATTACTAATGGGTCCATTAGATTGTCACGCCTCAGTCCCAAAATACCGAGGGACTAGCCACGTGGCAATGGCCAATAGCACAACTCCAATGGATAAATCCAATTTAATGTACCCGTTAGAGTGTACTTAAGCTGTAAAACAAATACAATAGTCTAAGATACATGTCACAGTCTAATTCTAATCTCATCCATAGAAAGTAAACATAATTCAATATGATAGACTAATCAATATAAAGAAATATAGTCCATCAACAAGTCTCAATAAAAATTGTCTCGGGGAACAACTCGATAATAATTCAATACAATAATCCAAGAGTCAAAATATAGAATAACTGGAAGCAGAAATAACTGAGCATATATAACAAAATACTCAAGAGAAATCCTCTGGCACAACCTCGTCCTCTAGTGCCAGTACTGCTCCAACGTCAGCACTTATCCCGTATATCTTGGGGTATTCCTCTTCTGCTGTACTTTGGGACATAATCCGGATCCAGGTCCTCAAGGGACATAGCAAGGTATAAGAATAACTCAAGCCAAATAAAATACAGTATATAAAAATAGATCTTCAGGGCAAGCTATGTAACCAGCTATATGATATGCAAATGAGAGCATCACTAGTACTCATGCTGAGACCACTACAAGCTATATGTCCGGGAACCGGTAGCAGTAATATCACGTAATGGGCCAAGCTCTGGAACAGAGACTAAAGCACCTCAATAATAAATATATATGTATGTAATCAGCTTGTAGCATGTGTGTCTCTCCCCATCCAATGTAATCACATGTCTCATGTCCATAACGTCTTATGTCCATAACATGCAAGATCATGACCTCTAGCTAGTACAACGAATCATAATGATATCTATGTATATGCAAGTCTTATGTTGCGAATCCTGTAAGCCTATACAGAATCACCATAAATAACTCAGGAGAGATTTTGTCACATGAATAATGTCAAGTGTCCTATGGTATGACATACTTGGTAAAGCAAGCACGAAAAATATAGGATCGTGGTATCAAATCTCTAAATGACGTTACACAACTTCGCGTACGGCGTCGACACTCGAATCTTGTTCGGACGTAAAGCAACATCTCACGGTCCTAGGTTGAACAGATACAACACAGAAGTATCTCAAGCAAATAATATCAAAGGAACTACTGCAAGTTTGGCAAGGTACACTCCCTTGGGTTCTGAACTCCTTCAGTTGCTCCTGTAACAGTAAAATCTCTAGGTACACCTCCGGATGCTGAAACAAATATTATCATCGTTCTCAGAATGCATAAAATGTATAGAATTAACTACCCATAAGTCCAATTTGGACACATGGGCAAAATTGACAGTTTTTGGTCAAAATGGGGTCCACATGTGGTCCACTTCGCACCAAAAAATATGCCAAAGATAAAGTTCTCCAAATTTATCAAACTTAGTGTTTACGAGTCCAGAACGATGATACAAATCCAACAAAATGTCCAGAATTGGATTCCGATGAGCCGATCACAAAATCGTCCGTCAAGTAGAACCGTAGGGCCCACAAAATTGGGGTTTCATTAACGTTCTCAAAATTGAACCAAACTTGGGTCACTGGACCAGCGTAACGCTACGAATTCGAAGGCGCAAGTTTCGTTGCAAAATGACAAGCATGCACAAAATTATGACAAGTGTCAGAACGGGCCAATACGGGACTTTTCGACGGATACGCGTTGATTCCGGTGTGCACGCACATCAAAATTAACTTTTACAAATTTTACACGTTCGCGTTAACGATACACGCCTTTCGATGTAATTTGCATATGAGGAAGTTGCCTCGTGTAGTGGAACGTACCCCGTTTCGAAAAATTTTGGGTTTAGAAAACCAAGTTTTTTGTCAACTTCAACCGCGAATAAAATACAGGATACAATAAATTAAATAAACTAATTAATGGGATTAAATCTTGGTTATGTTGTCTAATTTACTGTTCAAGTAAAATTTAAAAATATTAACTATGTTGGAAGAAAAATGGCCATGAACATGGGTGTTTGGGACAGTTTTTAGAACTACAATTTGGGTTATTTTTTCCTATTTTGCGTCGCGATTTACGACCGATACAGGACACGATATCCCGAACTAATTATACAAGATTCTATAGGGTCATGTGGTCTTCGCATAGGATTCGACAGATCAAAATTTGGATAACCGTGCAAAGAGATACGAAGGTGGAAAGAAGCATACCTTACTGTTACTGTGCTCGGGATGTTAGACGGCCCGTCTTCACGGCGGTGGCGCACGGCGGTTCGACGTCATCAATGGCAGTGGCTTATCGGGAATGGAAGAGCGTTTGGTGGTGGATGAGGGGGTTGGTATGGATGTTTATAAAGGGGTCAGAGTGGGCTGTTATGGGGAGGTGAAAGGGATCGATTACGGCGGTTTTGGGGAAGGAGAAGGGAGGAGTCGGGGATCAGTTTCTGAATGTTAAAGGGTTTGTGGGTCGGGTCGCGGGTAATGGGTTCGAGTAGGATCCAAGTTCGTTTGGTTGGGATGCTCTAGGATGGTTCAGTTTGGGTCAGTTTGGTTTGGTTCGGGCTGGTTTAAGTTAGTTTATTTAAAAACAATACATTTTAGCTATTTAAAAATAATACATTTTAGCTATTTAAAAATAGTTTTTGAGTCCAATAAATTTCAGAAAAATTACACAATATCCTATTATTAATTATACACTCAAAAGTATAATTTTTGTAATATTTTTATAATTAATTTAATACACAAAAATATAAATTCTTGAAGAATATTATTATAAATAATTAAAAATTACAGAAAAATATCCAAAAACTCAAAAAATCATAATTAAAATTCTAAAATTAAATTCTAAAAATCTGGGTGTTTACAATCTATCCACCTTAAAAGGATTGTCTCATCACAATTAAGAATTAACTACTAAGAAAAAATAATTATGGTAACCTATAGGTAGTTCTTAGGTCATACCTGCATCTTCGAATAGGTGAGGATAACGCTGGCGTATGATATCCTCTCATTTCCAAATAGATTCGTCGGAAGAGTGATATTTCCAAGCTACCCGGACCAATCTAATCATCTGACCCCATAATATCTTCTCACTAATATCAAGTATCCCAACTGGCTGCTCTTCATACCTCAAGCTAGGTCCCACTGAAATCTCAGAATGATCGACTACATGACTTGGGTCAGTCATGTACCTCCTCAGCTGTGAGACATGGACTACATCATACACTCCCTCTAGAGATGGGGGCAATGCAAGACGATACGCCACCTCCCCAATACGCTCTAAAATATCAAATGGCCCAATGTACCTCAGGCTCAGCTTGTCTCTGCTCCCAAATCGAATAGTACCTCGAGTAGGTGAGATCCTCAAGAATATATGTTCTCCTTCCTTGAACTCCAAAGGTCGGCGATGTATGTCAGCCCAATGCTTTTGTCTGTCCTAAGCTGCACGAAGATGACTCTGAATTTGCTTTACCTTCTCAACTGTCTACATCACTAAATCTGGACCGAGTATCTGACGCTCGCCAATGTCACTCCAATATATCGGTAACTTGTATTTCCTGCCATACAACGTCTCGAAAGGTGCCATCTAGATACTCGCCTAGTAGCTGTTATTGTAAGAGAACTCCACCAAGTGCAAATGGTCTTTCCAAGACCCTCTGAAGTCTAACATACATGACCGCAGCATATCCTCCAAAATCTGAATCGTGCGCTCCGACTGACCGTCTGTCTTTGGATGGTAAGCAGTACTGAACTTGAGTCGGGTGCCAAGACTCTCCTGCATGCTTCACCAAAAATGGGATGTGAATCTTGAGTCACGATCAGACACAATACTAACTGGTACTCCATGTAATCTTACGATCTGTCATATATACATGTCGGCTAGAAACTCCGTGGACTGTCCAACTCTGAACGGCAAGAAATATAACGATTTGGTGAGTCAATCCACAATAACCCAGACTGCATCCTTCTTACTGGGGCTTCTTGGCAATCTTGTAACAAAATCTATAGTGATATGCTCCCACTTCCATTCGGGTATGGGAAGCGGCTGTAACATACCAGCGGTTTTCTGATGCTCGTCCTTAACTTGTCGACAGACCAAACATTTTCCATAAATTATGCAATCTCTCTTTTTATCCCATGCCACCAATAGTACTGCCTCAAATCTCGGTACATCTCCATACCTCCCGGATGAATAGAGTACATGGAGCTATGTGCTTCAGACATCAACTCATGTCTCAACTCCCCATTCGAAACATATAGGCAATTTTCGTATCTTAACGTCCCGTCCTCATGGATTCGAAGTTCCGTCTACATGCCAGCTTCTGTCTTCTCTTTAAGTCTCCGGAACCTAGCATCTATGGATAATGCCACCTTAATCCTCTCCAATAGTGATGACTTAACTTCAAGATTCACCAACAGCCCACTCTGCCTTGTCAAAATAACCTCTATTCCAAGCTCCTATAGATCCTCTAATAGCTGGGGCTGCATCGTCCAAAAATAAGTTATGGGCTTCCTGCTGAGTGCGTCTGCTACAACATTCGCCTTACCCGGATGGTACTGCAAATCTATATCAAAATCGATCATTAACTCTAACCAACGTATCTGTCTCATATTGAGCTCTTTCTGAGTATAGACATACTTCAGACTCTTGTGATCAGTAAAGATTTT
This sequence comes from Iris macrosiphon, assembly GCA_036927795.1. Lineage (NCBI taxonomy): Eukaryota > Viridiplantae > Streptophyta > Magnoliopsida > Asparagales > Iridaceae > Iris > Iris macrosiphon. The sequence goes on from JAYESA010000012.1 coordinate 130,143,875, forward strand.
TACCTTCTCTCTATAAAGATAGTGCCTCCATATCTTTAATGCAAATATTACTGCAGCTAGCTCAAGATCGTGCGTCGGGTAGTTCTTTTTATGAACCTTCAGTAGTCTCGATGCATAAGCGATAACTTTGCCACGTTGCATCAAAACACATCCTAGTCCACTTCCTGACACATCACTATAAACAACGAAGCCTTCCGATCCAGAAGGAAGAGTCAAGACCGGTGTTGTCGTCAATCACCTCTTCAACTCCTCAAAGGCCTTCTGACAATCTTTCGTCCATACAAACTCTTGGTCCTTACGTGTCAACCGCGTCATAGGCTCCGCAATCCTTGAGAAATTCTTTACGAACCTCCGATAGTATCTAGCAAGTCCGAGAAAACTTCTCACTTCCGCAATTGATGTAGGTGTAGGCCAAGTTTCTATTGCAGCAACCTTCTCCGGATCAACTGAAAGTCCTTCTCCCTAGATGATATATCCTAGGAAAGGTGCCCTATCCATACAAAATTCATATTTACTGAGTTTGGCGTACAACTTCTCATGTCTCAGCGTCTCTAGCACGATTATGAGATGCTCCTCGAGCTCTTCGTGGCTCTTGGAATATATCAAGATGTCATCAATAAATACAACCACGAACTTGTCCAAGTACTGATGAAAAACTTTGTTCATCAAACTCATGAACATAGCTGGCGCGTTGGTTAAACCAAATGGCATAACTAAGAACTCATTGTAAACTCCCTCACCCAAAAATAGGTATTTTGTGTGTATTTTGTATTTCTTGTTGTCACGCCCTAGTCCCAAAATACCGAGGGACTTGACACGTGGCAATGGCCAGCAACACACACTAATGGGCAAACCTAATTTAATGGACCCATTATGGTGTACTTAAGCTATAAAACAACAGTAAATAGGTCTACGATATAAGTCACAGTCTAATTCTAATCTCATCCACAGAAGGTAATCACAGATCAATGCCAGAATAATCAAAATAAAATATAATCTATCAAGACTCAATAGAAGTGTCTCGGGAACAACCCGAGAATAAGTCTGATACATCAATTCAATAGAGAGGAAATAAAGTAACTAGAAACAGAAATAACTGAGTATGTAAAGCCAATACTCAGGAGAAATCCTCTGGCACGACCTCGTCCTCGGGTTCAGGTACTGCTCCAATGTATGCTCCTATCCCGTACACCTCGGGATAGATCTCCTCTGCTAAACCTGGGGACATAATCCGGATCCAGGTCCTCAGGGGACATTGTCACGCCCCAATCCCAAAATACCGAGGGACTAGACGCGTGGCAATGGCCAGCAGAACACACCGATGGACAAACCCAATTTAATGGATCCATCAAGGCATACTCAAGCTGTAAAACAAGTCTACGACATCAAGGCACAACTAATCTCATCCACACAAGATATAAAATATGATCCACAGAATATAAGGAATGTAAATCATCAACCAGTCCCAACAAGTACTTCGGGGAACAACCCGATAAAATCTAATACAATGGTTCAACAGACCAGAATCTAAATAACAGAATAAAATAAATACTGAGCATGAAACATAGATGCTCAGGAAAAGTCTTCAGCTAACACCTCATCCTCGGGTGTCGGTATAGCTCCTGTTTCTGCTTCTGCTCTGGTCCCGTATACCTCGGGATAGATCTCGTCTGCAAATCCTGGGGACATAATCCGGATCCAGGTCCTCAGGGGACATAGCAAGGTACAGATAATACAAGCCAAAATAAATGTAGTACAACAATAAATAGAATAATAGGGTAAATATATAACCAGCTAAGTGATATGCAAGTTAGAGTTTTAGTCATACTCGGGCTGAGACTACTACAAGATCAGTGTCGGAGAAACCCATAGCAGTATTCTCTCGAAGGGCCAGTACGGTACCAAAGCTCTGTGTCAGAGTCTAAGGCACAATCCATTAAAATATTATATATATATAATTAGCCTTATGTATGATAATTCTCTCCCCACCCAATGTAATCTCACGTCACAGTTTCATGATAACTCATGTCCATGTCACGCAAAACCATATCTAATACAACAAGTCAGGATAAAATCTAAGCATGTAAACTGTATATGTCATAAGCCTGTATCCTATACAGAATCATCATGAATATCTCAGGAAGATTCTGTCTCATGAATAGTGTCAAGTGTCCTGGGCATACTGTACTTGGTAAGACAAGTACGAGGGTGTAAAGGGTCACAAATGTCCATCTCTAGATGACAATACACAATACCGCGTATGGTGTTGGCACCCGACTATAATCGGACGCTAAGTAAGTCACACGGTCCTAGGTTAAGCATGCATAACAAGGTAAAAGAATCAAGAAAAATATGTAACAAGACTGCAAAGTTTGACAAGGCACACTTGCCTGGGGTTCTGGCTCCAACTGTAGCTCTGGTCTCAGTGTGATTTGCAGGTACTACTCCGGTTGCTGAAATAAACATCACTATTAGATTCAAAAATTATCAAATAGCTAGAAACGCCTGTCCTTGAGTCCAATTTGGACACAGGAGCAAAAATGACATTTCCGGGTCAAAGCGGGGTCCACATGTGGCCCACTTTGCACCAAAAATGTGTCAGGGTCAAAGGTCTCCAAATTTGTCAAACTTAGTGTCAATAAGCCAGAAATGATGATACAAATCCAACAGAACTTCCAGAATTTGATTCCGGTGAGCCGATCACAAAATCGTCCGTCAAGTAGAGCCTGTGGGGCCCACGACACGCGATTTTGTCAACGTTCTCAGAAATGAACCAAACTTGGGTCACAGGACCAGCGTATTGCTACGAGTTCGATGGCATAAGTTTCGTCTTGATTTGACGTGTGTACACAAAGTTACGACGTATTCCAGAATGGACGGATACGGGGCGTTGTCGGCGGATACGCGTTAATTCCGGTGTGCACGCACATCCAAATCAACTTCTGCGAAATCCTGCACGTCCGTATCAACGGCGCGTACATTTCGGTAAAGACCGCGTGCGACCAAGTCGTCCCGTTTGGCGGGGCACACTCAGTTTCGGGGTGAAACAGGGCGTTGGTTTTTCTGCTTTTGGATCGCGGTTTGCGATCACCACAGGACGCGACGCACCGAGCAAGTTGCACGGGCACGGGCATCGAGGGGGTCACGTGATCTACGTGTCATAACTGACGAAACAGAAATCGGATTAGCGAGGAGAGAGGAAACGCTACCTGAATAGGGCTCCGTGAAAACTGATTCTTCGTGTCCGAGTGTCTGTTTCGTGTCCTGCGTCCGTGTCTGGTACTGTTGCTGTGTCCGTGTCCACTGTTGCTCTAGGGTTAGGGCTAGGGTTACGGTGCTGTTGTCCGGAGCTCGTCGGAGGGTGGCTGGGCTCGGGGCGGCCGGGGAGTCGCTCGGTGGTTGAGGGCGGAGGAGAAGTGGCCGAGGGGGTCATCGAGCTAGGGGGCAGCGGAGAGGGGGAGATGGATGGAGATGTGGGAGTCGGGGACTAGGCGAAGGAGCAGGAGGCGGTGAGGGGATCGTCGGAGGAGGGTCTGCTGGGGTGGTGTTGGTGGTGGTTGTGACGGGGCAGCGGGCTAGGGCAGCGCTGGAGGCGCGACGGGCGTGGAGGAAGGCGGGTGATGGCGGTGCTCGGGGCTAGGTCGGCTGCGGCGGAGAGGATGACGGGGGTGAGGCGAGGCCGAGCGGGGAGGATCGAGGTCGACAAGGGAGAGTTTTGACGGAGAGGGGTCGAGCGGGTGCTGGGCAGGGCGGAGAGGTCGGGGCTCGTCGGAGGAGATGACCGGAGACGGCGAGCAGAGGAGAGAGGGAGGTGGTTGTGGAGGGTGGATGGGGGTTCTCGACGGTGGTGCTGGTGGAGATGGGTTGGTCGGGGAGTATTGATGGTGGTGGTGATGACGGCAATGGCGGGTGGTGGTTCTGGAGGTGGAGGAGATGGGTCGAGCGGGCTGAGAAAGGAGGTGGAGTTGAGGGGAGAAGGTGAAGTCGAGGGCTAGTCGACCGGAAACGGCGAGCGGAGAAGAGGAAAAGAGGAGAGGGCGACGCTGCGGCTCGTCGAGGCTGAGTTAGGATTTCGGCGGCTGGGCACGAAATTCGATGCATAATAAATAGGTCGGAACAGTAATCCCGATCAGATTAGGGTTTCGGTAGTTAACGGGTTTCGGATTTCGGATCCGGGTCGGGTTCGATTCGGATCTGATCCGACCCGTTAAGACTGGATTTGGTTCAGTGAACCGGGTCTGGGTTGGTTTGGTTTATTTCAAATAAACCCGATTTATTTAGGGGTTTAATTCTACGTTGGTTTTTAGGGCTTTATAAAAGCTTCCGGAGTCCAATAAATTTACAGAAAATTACCCTATGTCCGGTTTTCCATTTTACACCATAAAATATTATCTCCATAATATTTTAATATTAATTAATAGCAATTAAAAATTATTTAATTACCAATTGCCTAGGTTTTAATTAATAAAAAATCCCAAAAAATTCTAGAAAATTATGAAAATTTCTAAATTAAAAATTCTTGAAAAATTAGAGAGTTTACAATCTACCCCCTTAAGAGGATTGTGTCCTCGCAATCAAAGAATAACCGGTCAACAGAGATGACACGGTTGCAAACATTTTTCGAAGCACAACACGATCAAGGGGAATCAAGGTTGAGGGTGTAAGAATAATACAAAGAGAAAATTATTTCCCTAGGCATTAAAAGTTATGCAATTTTTCGGATGAAGGAAATCTAGAAGACTACAATTTATAAAATTAGGTTATTACTAGGTTATCAATTATGAAAATATTCTAGGTTATCAAAAACATACTAGGTTATTAGCAAGTTCAACATTACTAGGTTAAGGCTAGGGTCACGAACCAATAGGCACGAGATAAAATAATACTAGAAATAGAAAACTATAAAAACTTACGTGCATTAGCTACTCCATGAATCTGCGCATCCTGCAAAATCATAGCAAAAGCTTGTCCGCGTCCTTGAGGGGGTGCCCTCTGCTGTTGCTGGGCCTGCTGGAAGAGTGCTGGTCGAGGTGCCAAAGGTGGCCTTGGTTGATATCCTCCTGGTGCTGGTAGAGCTTGTTGGTTTGCCCTTGGTTCTCCTTCTCTACGCTCAGGGCAGTCCCTCACTGCATGCTGTCTGGATCCGCAACCTAAGCATAGTCCGAATTTACGTCTACACTCCTTCTCAATGTGGCCTATCTTGCCGCAGTAGTAACAAGTAGGAAGAGTCAGTAATTTGGATACAGCTCCTTGTGGTGCTTGATGCAGATAAGGTTTCTTTGTAGCTTCTCCATGCGGTGCTCAGGCTGGTGCTGATGTGGAAGGCCTCTTCAGGTTGGACTCTCGCCTGGTGATGCGCTTCAGGCGTCGGGCTGTAGCAAGGACGTCTGAGTAAGATGTAGGTACAACGGATCCAATCAGTTTTTGTAGCTCAAAGTTTAGTCCATCGAAGAACTTCTCAGTCTTTTCTTCTTCTGTCGGAATCAAGGTAGGGACAAAGCGACTCAGATGGATAAATTCTGCGTTGTATTCTTCCACTGTCATAGTATCCTGAGTGAGGCAATTGAACTTGTTCCGCAGTTCTGATCGAGCGGTAGCTGGAATGTACATGTCTTGAAAGAGTCTGAAGAAATCCTCCCAGGTGACTCGGTCTGGTCCGAGCCGGGTCTCCTCAGATAGCCACCAGTGATGTGCATTATCCGTCAATTACATTCTGACGGCAGTCATCCAACGTTCCCTTGGAAGCTCAGCTGCTTCTAATTGATGTCGTATGTTGGTGAGCCACTTATGAACTTCTGTGGGCTCCTCCTTGCCTGAGAAGGTACGGGGCTTCAACTGGCGGAAGTCGGTGATAGAGCCCGTCGGTTGCCGTCGAGTTGGTAGGTTGGCCTGCTCCAGTACATTTACTAGGCTGTTCCTCAAGTAATCCGCTTCGCGATGCTGAGCTTCTTGATAAATATATTGTTGGGCCTACATCATTGCGTAGATTATTTAAAAAATCTGTTGCCCGTCCATAGGCTGTCCTGGTGGGAATACAGGCATTGGAGGAATGAACTACGGAGGCGGCGGGATGTCATCACGCCAAAATCTAGAAGCATGCTGATCTGCTTGGCTGCTTCGGTTAGTAGAGGGATCTCCACTCAATGGTGCCACTTCATCTTCTTCGTAGGTGGCTACCGCACCTACTGGTGTGTTTGCTGGAGTTTCGTCATTTGCTCTTGAATCCATTACTCTGCATCAAAAATAAACTATAAGAGGCGCACAGGAATCAAGGCATGATGCAAGAAAATTTAATTCGAATACGATATAGATATCAAAACGTTTCAAGCAAGTGGATGAGATCCTAAAAACTTATCCTATTCTTATTGCAGGCTTGCTCGGTCCCTAAGTTGAAACCAAACAATTTAGTCGTAGACCTGCATGGGCCACAACAAAAACCATGTCACGCCCCAATCCCAAATTACCGAGGGACTAGACGCGTGGCAATGGCCAGCAGCACACACCGATGGACAAACCCAATTTAATGGATCCATCAGGGCGTACTTAAGCTGTAAAATAAGTCAACGATATCAGGGCACAACTAATCTCATCCACACAAGATATAAAATATGATCCACAGAATATAAGGAATATAAATCATAAACCAGTCTCAACAAGTACTTCGGGGAACAACCCGATAAAATCTAATACAATGGTTCAACAGACCAGAATCTAAATGACAGAATAAAATAAATACTGAGCATGAAACATGGATGCTCAGGAAAAGTCTTCAGCTAACACCTCGTCCTCGGGTGTCGGTACAGCTCCTGTATCTGCTTCTGCTCCGGTCCCATATACCTCGGGATAGATCTCGTCTGCAAATCCTGGGGACATAATCCGGATCCAGGTCCTCATGGGACATAGCAAGGTACAGATAATACAAGCCAAAATAAATGCAGTGCAGCAATAAATGAAATAATAGGGTAAATATATAACCAGCTAAGTGATATGCAAGTGAGAGTTTTAGTCATACTCGGGCTGAGACTACTACAAGATCAGTGTCGGAGAAACCCATAGCAGTATTCTCTCGAAGGGCCAGTACGGTACCAAAGCTCTGTGTCAGAGTCTAAGGCATAATCCATTAAAATATTATATATATATATATATAATCAGCCTTATGTATGATAATTCTCTTCCCACCCAATGTAATCTCATGTCACAGTTTTATGATAACTCATGTCCATGTCACGCAAAACCATATCTAATGCAACAAGTCAGGATAAAATCTAAGCATGTAAACTGTGTATGTCATAATCCTGTATCCTATACAGAATCACCATGAATATCTCAGGAAGATTCTGTCTCATGAATAGTGTCAAGTGTCCTGGGCATACTGTACTTGGTAAGACAAGTACGAGGGTGTAAAGGGTCACGAATGTCCATCTCTAGATGACAATACACAACACTGCGTACGGTGTTGGCACCCGACTATAATCGGACGCTAAGTAAGTCACACAGTCCTAGGTTAAGCATGCACAACAAGGTAAAATAATCAAGGAAAATATGTAACAAGACTGCAAAGTTTGGCAAGGTACACTTGCCTGGGGTTCTAGCTCCAACTGTAGCTCTGGTCTCAGTGTGATTTGCAGGTACTACTCCGGTTGCTGAAATAAACATCACCATTAGATTCAAAAATTATCAAATAGCTAGAAATGCCTGTCCTTGAGTCCAATTTGGACACAGAGGCAAAAATGACATTTCCGGGTCAAAGCGAGGTCCACATGTGGCCCACTTTGCACCGAAAAACGTGTCAGGGTCAAAGGTCTCCAAATTCGTCAAACTTAGTGTCAACAAGTCAGGAACGATGATACGAACCCAACAGAACTTTCAGAATTGGATTCCGATGAGCCAATCACAAAATCGTCCGTCAAGTGGAGCTTGTGGGGCCCACGATACGTAATTTTGTCAACTTTCTCAGAATATTTATTTCAGCATCCGTAGATGTTTATTCGGAGGCCATAATTTCTGATCCTCTATACTTGACACCTAGACGCTTATACTATGCAGCTTTCTTGCCAGGCAAGTATACCTTACCATTGTACTGTGATTTATATTCTATTTGGTGCATGCATTTCTTTTTGTTATTTAGTTCATATATTTTAACTGCTATATAAACTGTGCATCCAATAATAACTTGGGTGCAACGACGGTAGCGTCGTATTTTATCTTTATTATATATTATGCATATTGACCTAGTTTTACGAAACACCACATGAATGGAGGCATCATTATATTTCATTGATCGTGACACATCTGTTACACGAGAGTGAGTCTCATGTAGGATACGGTCTTGCGTGACGGGTTTGGCCAGATGTACTTATGGGACGTGTGATAGGGAATAACTGCTGATAGAATTTGCATGCTAGAAGACTTGACAGTTATTAGAGGTATCATCGTGTCATGGATATGACATGCTTAGAGCATGGGGTGGGGAGGACAACAAGTAAGGCATTTGGGCTTCTTTGTACTTTCCTTGTGTAACCCGTACGCTCCGCCGGAGATGCACGGTCATGATGACCACTATATATATTATTATTACCTGGCGGCCTCTGAGGTTCAAAAGACGTCATACTTTTTAGGCCCCTGAATCTCTGAGAGAATTATGCCAATCCCATTTTAGCCAGATAGCCCATGTGTTGGAAAGTTGTTCTCAAAGTGCATTCACATAGATGGTTAAGCGACCCTTGGATATTTATTTTTAGTACTTTATTGGCATGCTTCTATGTATCTTGTTACATCCCTCTGAGGACCTGGTCCCTTTCCAGATGTAGACGATCATGACTATTGCAGGAGCATGGATCAGGACTTGCTACTCCGTTCTCTTTCGAGAAGGTCTTTTCTTCGAGCCTATCGGATCATTAGCTGATGTTCTTATTGTGTTTACTTTCATATTCTAGTTGGTAGTGGATTTGTCTTCACCCAACTACTGGTTCTTATCAAGCATCTTATACTTGATTCAGTTATATAGTTGACTGGATATTTATTTCTTTATGATTATTTCTGTGGATAAAATTTAGTTATGCCCTGTGACTTATGATAATTATATACCACTTGTGAATTATTGTTCATAATATAGCGTACGTATGTGTTATGGTTTCCATATATTGGAGTCTCTATAAACATACGGCTGGCATGCTTACGTATTCCTAGTTCTACGTATTTTGGGACTGGGGCGTGACACTCATAGTGTCCATACTTGGTCCTGAAGGCTGTCTTCGGTATATCCTCTTTTCGCACTCTAATCTGGTGATAACCGAATCTAAGATCGATCTTTGAGAATACTAGCACCACTCAACTAATCGAATAGATCGTCAATGCATGGCAAGGGATACCGGTTCTTGATGGTTATAGCATTCAGTGCCTTGTAGTCAATACACAGGCGTATCGTCCCATCCTTCTTCGGTACAAATAGTATGGGTGCTCCCTATGGTGAAACACTGGGACGAATAAAACCCTTCTCCAGAAGATCATCAACCTGCTCCTTCAATTCTACCAACTCCTTAGGTGCTAGCCGGTACACTGATGAAGTAATACGCTCCGCTCCTGGAGTCAAGTCTATTATGAATTATATTTCTCGATCAGGTGGTAAACCTGGAAGATCATCGGAAAATACATCCACAAACTCAATACAACCTTTGGGTACTCGGACTCCCCTTCTGTAGAGAGTGCCTTAAGTGTAGGCTGAACACCTTGCTCTATGGCTCCCTGAAGAAACTCAAACTCTGGATGTCAAGGTGGTCTAAATATAACCTGTCCAAGCCGGTAATCTAGAGTCGTATGGTACTGACTCATCCAGTCCATACCAAGTACAACATCATAATTCGTCTTGGAAAAGATCAATAATTGAGCTCGCATCTCTCTCCAACGGACTACTACCGAAAAAGATCTACAAATGTCACTAACTGGGATAATTTTGCCTCCAGTAAGAATTCTTTTAGTCTTCGGAAGGAGGACGGTAGCTACTCTATGTGTGGCTACGAAGCTAGCAGCTATGAATGAATGCGATGCTCCAGAATCGAATAAAGCTACAGCAGGTAATGAAGCTACTAATATAGTACCTGATATGACCTCTCCTATAGTAGCTTCCTTTTTAATAGCCATTGCAAATGCATGTCCTCGTCCCTGAGCTGGTCCTCTCTGTTGTCGAGCCTGCTGGAATAGTGCTGCCTGTGGTGCCAAAGGTGGCCTCGACTTATACCCTCCTGGAGCTGGTGGTCTGACTCCTCCAACTCCCGTATGTTGTGCTCCCAATGCTGGATACACTGGTCTAGGTAGCTGCTGGGCTGGTCTCGGTGCTGGTAAAGATGGTCGGTCTACCATCGGTGCTCCCTCTCGACGCTCAGGGCAGTCCTTGGCTGGATATTGGTTAGATCCGCAAATCAAGCATAGTCCTAACTTGCGTCTGCACTCCCTCTCAATATGGCCTACCTTGCCACAGTAGTGACAAGTAGGAAGGGATGTGGCTCTTGATGCTGCTCTCTGTGGTGGATTCCTCTGGGGTCACTTTGCAGACTCCCCTTGTGGTGCTCTGGCTGGTGCTGATGTGAACGGCCATTTCAGGCTGGACTCTCTCCTAGTGATGCGCTCTATACATCGTGCTGCAGCAAGGACGTCTGTGTATGAAGTAGGTGCAATGGATCTGATCAATCTCTGTAGATCAAAGCTAAGTCCGTCGAAGAACTTCTTTGCCTTCTTCTCTTCTGTCGGAATCAGAGTAGGGGCGAAGCGACCCAAATAGATGAACTCTGTATTGTACTCTTCTACCGTCATATTGCCTTGAATGAGGCGATTAAACTTATCTCTATGTTCCGCTCTAGCAATGGCTGGAATATACTTCTCCTGGAAGAGTCTAGAGAACTCCTCCCAAGTGACTCGGTCCGGTCTGAGCCGTCTCTCCTCAGATAGCCACCAATGATGTGCATTTCCCATCAACTGCATCCTGACGGCAGTTATCCACCGCTTCCTCAGAAGCTTAGCTGCTTTCAACTGTGTTGAGTGTTTATGAGCCACTCATGAACTTTAGTGGGCTCATCCTTGCCAAAAAAATACGGGGCTTCAGCTGGCAAAAATCAGTGATAGATCCCGTCGATGGTCGCCTAGCTGGTGGGTTCCCTTACTCCAGTGCGGTTACTAGGCTGTTCCTCAAGTTCTCTGCCTCGTGACTCTGAGCCTCTTGATGAACCTGCTATTGGGCTTGCATCATTGTATAAAATATTTGGAACATCTGATGTCCGTCCATAGCCTGTCCTTGTGGAAAAATGGGCATTGGTGGAGTAAACTGCGATGGTGGTAGAATATTGTCTCGCCGGAACCTTGAGGTGTGCTGATCTGCTTGATTACTTTGTTGAGCGGATGGATCTACACCCAATGGTGTTACTCCATCATCGTAGGTGACCACAACACCTTATGGTGTACCTACGGGAGTCTCGTCGTCGTCTCTTAGATCCATTACTCTGCATTAAAAGTAAACTATGAGAATCGTACAGAGGAATCAAGACAGGATGCAAGTCAAAAAATTATTTTGAAGTCGATATAGAGGTCAAGAACAGATCAACAAGTGGATGAGAACCTATAATTTATCCTAATCGCAGGCTTGCTCGGTTCCTTAGTTGAAACTAAAGCAATATAGTCGTGGACCTGCATGGGCCACCACAAAAACTATGTCACACCCCAGTCCCAAAACACAGAGGGACTAGCTACGTGGCAATGGCCAGCAGCACAACTCCAATAGGCAAACTCAATTTAATGGACCCGTTAGAGTGTACTTAAGCTGTAAAAAAAATACAATGGTCTAAGATACATGTCACAGTCTAATTCTAATCTCATCCACAAAAAGTAAACACAATTCAATATGATAAACTAATCAATATAAAGAAATATAGTCCATCAACAGGTCTCAATAAAAATTGTCTCAGGGAACAACCCGATAATAAGTCAATACAATAATCCAAGAGTCAAAATATAGAATAACTGGAAGCAGAAATAACTGAGTATATATAACAAAATACTCAGAAGAAATCCTCTGGTACAACCTCGTCTACTGGTGCTAGTACTGCTCCAGTGTCAGCCCATGTCCCGTATATCTCGGGGTATTCCTCTTCTGTTGTAATTGGGGGCATAATCCGGATCCAGGTCCTCAGGGGACATAGCAAGGTACAAGAATAACTCAAGCCAAATAAAATACAGTATATAAAAATAGATCCCCAGGGCAAGCTATGTAACCAGCTATGTGATATGCAAATAAGAGCATCACTAGTACTCAGGCTGGGACTACTACAAGCTCTGTGTCGGGGAGCCGGTAGGAGTAATATCACGTAATGGGCCAAGCTCTGGAACAGAGACTAAAGCACCTCAATAATAATTATATATGCATATAATTAGCATGTAGCCTGTGTGTCTCTCCCCACCCAATGTAATCACATGTCTCATGTCAACGACGTCTCTGTCCATAACACGCAAGATCATGACCTCTAGCTAGTACAGCGAGTCATAATGATATCTATGTATATGCAAGTCTTATGTCGCGAATCCTGTAAGCCTATACAGAATCACCATGAATAACTCAGAAAAAATTATGTCACATGAATAGTGGCAAGTGTCCTATGGTATAACGTACTTGGTAAAGCAAGCCCGAAAAATATAGGATCGTGGTATCAACTCTCTAAATGACGTTACATAACTCCGCGTACGGCGTCGACACCCGAATCTTCTTCGGACATAAAGCAACGTCTCACGGTCCTAGGTTGAACAGGTACAACACAGAAGTATCTCAAGCAAATAATATCAAAGGAACTACTGCAAGTTTGGCAAGGTACACTCGCCTGGGTTCTGAACTCCTTCAGTTGCTCCTATAACAGTGAAATCTCCAGGTACGCCCTCGGATGCTGAAACAAACATTATTACCATTCTCAGAATACATAAAATATCTAGAATTGACTACCCATAAGTCCAATTTGGACACAGGGGCAGAATTGACAGTTTCTGGTCAAAGCGAGGTCCACATGTGACCCACTTCGCACCGAAAAATGTGCCAGAGACACAGTTCTCCAAATATATCAAACTTAGTGTCTACAAGTCCAAAACGATGATACGAACCCAACGGAACATCCAGAACTGGATTTCGATGAGCCGATCACAAAATCGACCGTAAAGTAGAACCGTAGGGCCCACGAAAATGGGGTTTCGTCAACGTTCTCACAATCGAACCAAACTTGGGTCACAGGACCAGCGTAACGCTACGAATTCGATAGCGCAAGTTTCGTTATGAAATGACAAGCACACACGAAATTATGACGAGTGTCAGAACATGCCAAAACGGGGCTTTTCAACGGATATGCGTTGATTCCGGTGTGGACGCACATCCAAATCAACTTCCACAAAATCTCACACTTCCGCATTGATGATATGCTCCTTTCGATACAATTTGCACATAACGAAGTTGCCTCGTTTAGTGGGACGTATCCCGTTTCAAAAAAAATGGGTTTAAAAAACTAAGTTTTTGGTCAACTTCAACCGTGAATAAAACACAGCATATAATAAATTAAAATAAACTAATTAATGGGATTAAATCTTGGTTATGGTGTCTAATTATTTAAGTGGAATTTAAAAATATTAACTAGGTTGGAAGAAAAATGGCCATGAACATGGGTGTTTGGGACAGTTTTCTGAACTACAATTTGGGTCAATTTTTTTCTACTTTGTGTCGCGATTTATGACCGACACAAGATACGATATCCCGAACTAATTATACAGGGTTCTAGAGGATCATGTGATCTTCGCATAGGATTTGACAGATCGGCATTTGGATAACCGTGCAAAGAGATACGAAGGTAGAAAGTAGCATACCTTACTGTTGCTGTGCTCAGGATATTGGACGGCCCGTCTTTGCGGCGGTCCGGCGTCGTCGGCGACGGTGGCTTATCTGGAATGGAAGAGGGATTGATGGTGGATGAGGGGGTCGGTCTAGATATTTATATAGGGGTCAGAGTGGGCTGTTATGGGGAGGTGAAATGATCGGTCACGGCGGTTTTGGGGGAGGGAAAGGGAGGAGTCGGGGATCAGTTTCTGAATGTTAAAGGGTTTGTGGGTCGGGTCGCGGGTTGTGAGTTCGGGTAGGATCCAAGTTCATTGGGTTGTTCTAGGATGGTTCAGTTTGGTTCGGGTTGGTTTAAGTTGGTTTATTTAGAAATAATGTATTTTAGCTATTTAAAAATAGTTTTTGAGCCCAATAAATTTCAGAAAAATTACACAATATCCCATTATTAATTATACACTCGATTTTTGTAATATTTTAATAATTAATTTAATACACAAAAATATAAATCACTAAAGAATATTTATTATAATTAATTAAAAATTACAGAAAAATCTCCAAAAACTCAAAAATTTATAATTAAAATTTTAAATTTAAATTCTAAAAATCTGGTATTTACAGATCACGGTTGTATAAGAAAAGGGGGTGCATGCTACAATCAAGTCTTATATGATCAAGAACTACTATGTCCCAATCATTCAAATAAGAAACAGTAATCATAGAGCATATATGATAAGCAATAAGGCGTCCCAAAAGCTTTCTCAAAATATTCTGGAGTCAAGCTGTACAAAATAAGAAGTTGGAAGAGTAATATAAGTACATGACAGTGATCAGCTACAGTCTGATTTAATATAATAATATAAGAAAACTAATGTCCAAACGAGCCGGCTAACAGGTATCTTTGGCTAAACGCCAAAAAGAAGTAAATGTGCAATACGAGCAGGAAAGAAGAAAATCCACTCACTATCCCCTGCGACCATATTCCTAGTACGCGCCATGAACTGATAGAAAGTACGCTAGATCCTCAGGTGCTTGCTCAAAATATGGCCATACAAAACCAGTGGGGTTAGACCCCAAATAGAAAGTACCACAAAGGAAGCACGAAATGGAGAAACAAAAACCCAAGAAAAACAATAAAATATTATATAGGTTCAGTGTCGTAACTTAGCTCCATGGCATATCCTAGCACTAAGGCTCAACCCTACAACCAAATAAGGACAAGGGTTGAACCCTCATACTATGATAGTCCATTTCTCTAGGCTACTAGATGAATAGATACAATCACAATTAAGTCCATTTATTATATTGGCCAATCATTTGTACGGCTTGCTATTTTGTATGAATGTTCCCTCCAATGTTACTACCACTTTTAGTTACCTAATTAGTCCTATGTTGCATTTAAAATCTCAAGGCGTGGTCACATGATAATTTCCCTTAAGATGTCATACAAAGTACGGGCACGCTAGATACGAATCCATGGAAGTCAAATCTGGATTCACCCGAACGTGTATGCAACATTCATACAATCAATATCCTAGCAATGCTTTGGTAGTTAACTCGCTTATTATGCCCATGATGGGGAATAAAATATATTTATAATATCACACATTTAGAAATTTGGAGGCATTCTCGATGCACAACCCAAATATAATCACTTAACACGTGACAGGATGTGTCGCTCCTCGACGCACATTAAATTATGAATAATAATCAAGCAATAGTGGTATCAGAATTGATACTGTATTCGAGTCCAATTATCAATTATATATTGGGTCACAAGAGTCAAGAAATATTCAATCAATAGGTAGGGCCGCATGGGTCTCTAGGCCGCATGGAAAAGTCAGGCCGTATGACAATCCTGGCCGCATATGGAGTCAGGCCGCATGAACCACTTAGCCGCATACTCAGGGTTAAGGTTTAATCCTTGGGACAAATGTTGAAGTAACAAGCAAATAAATAAAGTGTCAGTGATCAGACATAAAGTGACTGATGCGACAGATGTGACAAGCCAAAAAGTGTGTCAGGAAGAAAAGATTAAACTATAGAAATAAGTGCCAACGGTGCAGAGCCATGCGTCCAAGAAAATAGGGGGCGCATGCTCTCCAGGCCGCATGGGTGTCGGTATCACATGGGGTTCTTTGCCGCATGGAGTTCTCTAGGACTTAGCAAATTTCTCATTCGTTCAGTGAGTGAAAGCACAAGATGTTCAAGGATACTTGTGTAAACAGTAGTCATGCGTCCAACAAGATGGACGCATGCTGTCTGTATACGTTAAGAGTTTAGTCTGCATAACCCTCTCAGACTGTATGACACTTTCTGCCGCATATGCTCACTGGCCGCATGGAAACTTCGTCTTCTCCAACAGCAGGTTCGACCATGGCGGAAAAGCTCCGAAAGAAACTGAAATCTTGTTTTATCCATAAAATCCTCATTTTAAGTCCAAATCGGGTGAACCAAAAGCCAAAATGCTCTAAATTGAAAGCTCTATCATGTAGCAAAAACTAGTTTTCAAAGACACAGCTTTAATAGATTAAAACTAAGAAAAACTTATGAAACCAATAAAATCCTAAGTTAAAAATATAGATCTACACTAATCCATCCATCAAAACAAAAAAATCCAAGAACTAAAAGTACTTAGAAGCATATAATAAATATAATGGAACAATAATAAGGAGTATTTTTTTATTTCTCATGCAAGGTGTACTTGCCTATGAAATGGGGAGAGAAAGCTAAAGAAAGAGGAAGAATGAAGAAGTGCGGAGAGAGAGAGAGAAAATGTTGGGTTATATATGGTAGGGTTTGAGGGTTGAACCAAAGGCTCTCATGACTTGAACCAACCCATAAAATAAATTATGAACTAGGTTAAACCAAAGAATGGATCTAGTCTCTATGCACATACAACCATGCTAAAATAAAATATGTTCCAAATATGTATATCGAGAACGGGGAGTGACATCTCTATCCACCTTAGAAAAATTATGTCCTCGGAATTAGAATCCAAGCAATAGTTAGAGAAGTCAAGACAAGCACGATATAAATCTATTAGCAACTACACATGCAAGCAATATCATTACAACATAAAGGTAATCACCGAATCACAGAATCCGAGATATGAAGGCGTAAGAAAGAATATACCTTCTGAATCGAACATGTGCGGGTACCGAGACCGAATATCGTCCTCGTGCTCCCACATCGATTCCCCAAGAGAGTGATAGCCCCACGCAACCCGGACAAGAGAAATAGTCTAATTCTTGAGCACCTTCTTCCTTCGGTCCAATATGGATACGGGTTGCTCCTCGTAAGATAAGTCGGTACCAACGACTAATTCAGAGTGACAACCTCTATTGTTTGTGTGATCATTTCAGGGCCTAATATCTTTCGCTCACCAATGTCGACCCAAGCTAATGGTGACCTACACTTCCTGTCGTATAGTGCTTCAAAAGATGCCATATGAATACTGGCCTGATAAATATTATTGTACGAGAATTCCACTAAGTGAAGGTGATTCTCCCAAGATCCACCAAGATCTAAGGTACAGGCTCATAGCATATCTTCCAGGGTCTGAATGGTTCTCTCTGATTGTCCGTCTGCCTGGGGGTGGTAAGCAGTGTTGAATCTTAACTTTGTGCCCAAACTCTGATATAAACTTTTCTAAAATGAGAAGTAAATCGTGTATCTCGATATGACACGATACTTACTGAATACCGTGTTATCTCATTATCTGTCGCATATACATTTCAGCCAATTATTATGTATATTGTTCTACTCAAAAAGGAAGAAAGTGAGCTACTTTTGTGAGAAGATCTACTATCACCCAAACTGTATCTCCACCAGTCGGTGATCTAGGTAAACCAGTCACAAAGTTTATCGTGATGTGTTCCCACTTTCACTTTAGAATAGGGAGTGGCTGCAATAATCATGTCGATCTCTGTTGTTCTGCCTTCACTTGCTGATATATTAGACATCGCGATACAAAGCATGCTATTTCCCTCTTTATTCTGTTCCACCAAAAGTGTTGCTTGATATCTTGGTACATCTTCGTGCCTCCTGGGTGAATGGAATACTGAAAACTATGTGCTTCAGTCATAACTTCTTGCCGAATATCCCTGCTTGGTATGCATAGACAATTTCCAAATCTTAGCGTTCCATCCGCATGTATTGTCAACTCCTTTCGAAGACCTGACTCACATTATCCTCGTAGCTTTTGAATCTTTGGGTCCTCTACCTGAGCTAGCTTGATTCTATCTACCAAAGTTGACTGAATCTGTAGGCTAGCCTGAACTATTGTACCCTGTGGAAGTACTATCTCGACACCTATTTCTCGTAAGTCTTATAGAATATGCTTCTGCATCGTCAACATAAACTTGCCACCTCTTCTGAAAAGTGCATCGGCTACTACATTAGCCTTGCCTGGAAGGTACTGAAGTTCTACATCATAATCTTCTAATAACTCTAGCCACCTTCTCTGCCTCATGTTCAGGTCCTTCTGCATGAACACATACTTCAAACTCTTATGATCTGGGAATATTTCTACTCGATGGCCATATAAGTAGTGCTTCCATAGCTTAAGTGCAAAAACTACTACTGCTAGCTCCAAATTATGAGTTGGATAGTTCTTCTCGTGATCTCTGAGCTGCCGAGAAGCATATGATATCACTCTTCCTTGCTGCATCAAAACACATCCAATTCATTTTCCAGATGCATCACAGTACACTGTGAATCCTCTGGAGCCTACTGGAAGAGTAAGGATTGATACAAAGATTAATTTCTTCTTTAACTCTTCAAAGGCTATCTAACATTTTGTTGACCACACAAATTTAAATTTCTTATACGTCAACCGAGTCAATGGTGCCGAGATCTTAAAAAAATCTAACATAAATCTTCTATAGCATCCTACCAAGCCCAAGAAACTATGCACTTCTGCTACTGTCTTTGGAATTGGTCAGTTCTCAACTGCCTCTACCTTCTTGGGATCAACTGGCATTCCTGCTCCAGAAATAATGTGTCCAAGAAAGGATATATGATCCAGCTAAAATTACACTTACTAAGCTTCCCATATAACTGGTGCTCCCTCCAATTTTGCAGAACTATCCTAAGATATTCTTTATGCTCCTCCTTACGAGAATATACCAGGATGTCATCGATGAGTACTACCATAAAACGGTCTAAATAAGGCATAAAAATATAATTTATCAAATCCATGAATATCGCTCGAACATTAGTCAGTCCGAATGGCATAACTAAGGATTTGTAATGCCCATATCGTGACCTAAATGATGTCTTTGGTATGTCCTGCTCCCGGACTCGCACCTGATGTATCCTGATCATAAATCTATCTTGGAGAAGACTCTTTCTCTACTTAATTGGTTAAACAAATCATCAATCCTTGGTAATGGTTACTTGTTCTTCACTGTTACTGCATTCAACCGCCTGTAATCCATACACAACCGTATCGATCCATCCTTCTTCTTTACCAATACCGCTGGTGCTCCCCACGGTGATGTACTGGTCTAAATAAACTTCTTCGCCTTCAGTTCTTCTATGTGTCTATATAATTGATCAAGTTCGGATGGTGACATTGGGTACACCTTCTGGGATACTGGTTTTGCTCTTGGCATCAACTCTATACAGAACTCTACTGCTCTAATGGGAGGTAATTCGGAAAGATCGTTGGGAAAGATATCCATGAACTCTTCAACTATCTTGGGCAGTGGATTTCCTTTCTTTGCTACTGTTGCGACCCCTCTCTTGTGCTGGTCTCTTGCTATTCTTCTAAGGATAAATTCTTCTAGACTGGGAATTCTAAACAACACTCTACCCTCATGACAGTCTATCGTTGCATGATTGTCTCTCAACTAGTCCATACCTAAGATAACGTCAAAGTTATCCATAGAGAACTCGATCAACTTTGCAGGTAATAAATGCCCACATACTACGGCAGGACATGCTAGGCACACCTTACTAACTTCTACGTTCCTATTGCCAGTGAGTATATTCAGCCTTGCTGGCAATGCCTCAAACTTTAATCTAATACGTATCGCATATTATGCATATATAAATGAGTGCGAAGCTCCATAATCAATCAATGTTATGGCAGAAAAGGTTGTAACAAAATTGTTACCTGCCACCACGTTGCCCGACGCCATTGCTTCCTCTAAAGACAACGTGAGTGCCTGCCCTTGGCCTTGTTGAGCTACTGATGCTGTCTTTCTTGCTATCGTGGTTGCGTCCCCTACCGATTCTGCTGTTGCTGCCTATAAAGCTGGGCCTGCGTCGGCAATGGACGTTGAGCCAAAGGTCATGCTACTACTGCTGGTCCTCCTTGTTGCACTGCCCTAGGAGCTGGCAATGCAGAAAACTGTTGTACTGGCCCTCTTAACCTCTACTTCAATGGGCACATTGAAACCTTGTGATCAGGGCTCCCATATCTCAAACATAGTATGTTAGCTGCCCGAAAAACATCCCGGGTATGACCTCATTTGCCACAGTAGGTACAACCTGTCGGAGCTCCTCGTCTTTGTTGTTATTGCTGTTGCTGCTGCCTCGGCTGATGTTGCCGAGTTGGTGCTGTCACTGTAGAAACTGTCGTTCTCTGTGGTACTGAATCATAGATACAAATGCCAGGTGATGGTGCTATCGTTTGGGTTACTGGTCCTCCCTCATTGTTCTTTCAATGAGGCATCTTTCGATCCACTCTTCTGGATGCCATTCTTTAAGAAGTAAGCTCGACCCTCTTGGCTGCTATCAATACTGCCTCAAAGGTTTGGTAGTCGAGCACATTTATCATGTGAAAGATCTCCAAGTAAAGTCCCTGCTGGAACCTCATTGCTCTCTCCAACTCTGTTGCCACCATGGTTGGAGCAAATATATTATGTCGACAAAATTATGTCACATAGCCGTCTACTGTCCTTCCAGCTTTCTTGAGGTTAATGAACCTTTGCTGCAACTCACACTGAGCCACAATCCCAAAGTACTTCACCCTGAACCGAGTCCTGAAATCCTTCCATGAAATAGGATACCTCAGTACTACCTCCATTGTAGCTCACCAATCTCTTGCCAGATCCTGGAATTGTAGGCGAACCATGTCAACTTGTTCCTCAACCAAAACTTTAGCCGCTATCAGAATAGTCTTAATATCATAGAGCCAATCATCGGGCATGATTGTGTCCTCCGTGCCATCGAAATATCTGGGGTTCAGTTTGCAAAATCTAACAAATGTCCCAGAATCTGTTCTCCTGCCTCGTTCTAGGGCTGTCTATAATCCTTGGTTCAACAGGACATTATGTTCCTGTTGCAGGAGCTATTGTTGATGATGTTGCTTTTATTATTGTTGTTTCACCACCATCTAGTGTTGTTGGATATCCAACAATCTACGGATAATCTCTAGTAAGGCCGGGGTATCCAGTACTACCGGCACTATGGGAGGTACGGGGACACCTAGAGCCTGCTGCTCTGTCCCATTCATCGTGGGTTCAACTCGGATCCTTGGCTAGGGTTCCACAGGATTTTGTTCCACTGGCAACTCTGCCTCTCTTGCTGCTGCAACATCGGGGGAAGGAGAAGCCCTAAAGAAGAGCATAAGAAACATCAAGAACATGACGAGAAGGAACAATGAAACAATCAATCTGGAAGAATTCAAGCTGAGTATCGAAGAGGAAAAATTCAGGATTTCAAGAAGGATCATGTTAGATTGAGACTCCTATGACCATGATACCCCACAAGTCTGAAGAACAGACCTTCATGAGCCACCACTAAAACCTTGTCACACTCCAGTATCGGAATATGGAGACGGATATGGCCAGCTATCCCGTACAAGGTACTATACATAGTACAGCGATCACGGCTGTATAAGACAAGGGGTGCATGCTACAATCAAGTCTCCTATAGTCAAAAACCTCTATATCTCAATTATTCAAAGAAGAAACAGTAAGCATAGAGCATATATGATAAGCAATAAGGCATCACAAACGCTTTTTCAAAATATTCTGGAGTCCAGCTGTGCAAAATAAGAAGCTGGAAGAGTAACATAAGTACATAACAGTGATCAACTGCAGTCTAATTTAATACAATCATAAGGAAACTAATGTCCAGACGAGCCGACTAACAGGTGTCGGTGGCTAAACGCCAAAAAGAAGTAAATGTGCAAGATGAACAGGGAAGAAGAAAACCCACTCTCTATCCCCTGCGACCATATTCCTTGTGCGCACCATGAACTGGGAGAAAGTACGCTGGATCCTCAGGTACTGGCTCAAAACCTGTCCATACAAAACCAGTGGGGTTAGACCCCAAATAGCAAGTACCACAAAGGAAGCACGAAATAGAGAAACAAAAACCCAAGGAAAATAATATAATATTACATAGGTTCAGTGTCGTAACTTAGGTCCATGGCATATTCTAGCGCTATGGCTCAACCCTACAACCAAACAAGGACAAGGGTTGAACCCTCACACTATGATAGTCTATTTTCCTAGGCTACTAGCTGAATAGATACAATTACAACCAAGTCCATTTTTTATATTGGCCAATCATTTGTACAGCTTGCTATTTTGTGGAGTCTGAGGTTATCTCAGAATAATGCATAATAAGTATTCTCAGATCTTGCCAGTGCCGAATATGAGCTACCCGAACCAATATAATAAAATAGGCACTTGTAGGATAAACCAGTCCCCCGTAGGGCTACTGCGCTAAAATACGGTATTAGCGGTTCGAGAGTTCCTATATTAAAACAGTGGCTTGGTATAATAGTCAGATACTGCACTCTACTAAGGCGAATGATATACAGTATATGTGGTGGCCAGCCCACAACGTACTTAGAACGAATCTCTGTGGGAAGGTTCGTTGGCATGATCTTGGGATACCGTTACCTCCAATGTTACTACCACTTTTAGTTATCTAATTAGCCCTATGTTGCATTTGAAATCTCAAGGCGTGGTCACATGATAATTTTTCTTAAGATGTCGTACAAAGTATGGGCACGCTAGATATGAATCCATGGAAGTCAAATCTGGATTCACCCGAGCGTGTATGCAACATTCATAAAATTAATATCCTAGCCATACTTTGGTAGTTAACTCGCTTATTATGTCCATGCTGGAGAATAATATATATTTATAATATCACGCATTTAGGGATTTGGAGGCATTCTCGATGCACAACCCAAATATAATCACTTAACATGTGACAGGATGTGTCGCTTCTCGGCGCACATTAAATCATGAATAATAATCAGGCAATAGTGGTATCAGCATAGATACAATATTCGAGTCCAATTACCAATTATACATTGGGTTACAAGAGTCAAGAAATATTCAATCAACAGGCAGGGCCACATGGGTCTCTATGCCGCATGGACAAGTCAGGCCACAGGACAATCCTGGCCGCATATGGAGTTAGGCCGCATATGAAGTCAGGCCGCATGAACTACCAGTCGCATATGGAGTTAAGGTCTACTCCTTGGGACAAGTGTTGAAGTGATAGTCAAATAAATAAAGTGTCAATGATCAGACATAAAGTGACTGATGTGACTGATGTGACAATCTATAAAGTGTGTTAGTAAGAAAAGATTAAACCATAGAAATAAGTGCCAACGGTGAAGAGCCATGCATCCAAGAAAATAGGGGCTATATGCTCTCCAGGCCGCATGGGTGTCGGTGCTGTATGGGGTTCTCTGTCGCATAGAGTTCTCTAGGACCTCACAAATTTCTTATTCGTTCAGTGAATGAAAGCATAAGTTGTTCAAGGACACTTGTGTAAACAGTAGTCATGCATCCAACAAGATGGACGCATACTGCCAGTAAGCTGAAAGAGTTTAGGCCACATAACCCTCTCGAGCCGCATGGCACTCTCGGCCGCATATGCTCACTGGCCGCATGGGAACTTTGTCTTCTCCAACAGCAGGTTCAGCCATGGCGAAAAAGCTCTAAATGAAACTGAAATCTTATTTTGTCCATAAAATCCTCATTTTAAGTCCAAATCGGGTGAATCAAAAGCCAAAATGCTCTAAATTAAAAGCTTTATCATGTAGCAAAAACTAGTTTTCAAAGACATAAGTTTAATAGATCAAAACCAAGAAAAACTCATAAAACCCATAAAATCCTAAGTTAGAAATATAGATCTACACTAATCCATCCATCAAAACAGAAAACTCTAAGAACTAAAAGTGCTTAGAAACACATAATAAATATAATAGAACAATAATATGGAGGGTTTCTCCATTTTTTATGTAAGGTGTACTTGCCTATGAAATGGGGAGAGCTAAAGAAAGAGGAAGAATGAAGAAGTGAGGAAAGAGAGAAAATGTTGGGTTATATATGGTAGGGTTTGAGGGTTGAACCAAAAGTTCTTATGACTTGAACCAACCCACAAAATAAACCATGGACCAGGTTAAACCAAAGAATGGGTCTAGTCTCCATGCACTTGCAACCATGCTAAAATAAAAATACGTTCCAAATACGTATATCGAGAACGAGGAGTAACATCTCTATCCACCTTAAAAAATTCCATCCTCAGAATTCAAATCCAAGTAATAGTTAGAGAAGTCAGGACAAGCATGATATAATCTATTCGCAACTACACATGCAAGCAATATCATCACAACATAAAGGTGATCACCAGATCACAGAATTCGAGATATGAAAGCGTAAAAAAGAATATACCTTCTGAATCGAATATGTGCGGGTACCGAGACCATCGCAGAGGCGTGCCTCGAGAAACTGTCACCGCTCTACGCATTAAATGTGGAAGCGTGTTTTTGAAGGTCTGTAGCCCTTCTGTGCATCCATCGCAGAGGCGTGCCTCGAGAAACTGTCACCGCTCTGTGCATTAGTCACAGAGACGTGCCTCGAGAAACTGTCACCGCTCTACGCATCAGTCGTAGAGACGTGCCTGGAGACACTGTCACCGCTCTGCGCATCAGTCGTAGAGACGTGCCTCGAGAAACTGTCACCGCTCTGCGTATCAGTCGTAGAGACGTGCTTCGAGCAACTGTCATCGCTCTGTGCATTGGTCGTAGAGACGTGCCTCGAGCCCCGTACGAAGTACAGCTTTTGATGTGGCAGACGGTTTGTCTACTGCGGAGCATAAACAGCTCATGTCTACCTGTGTAAAACAAGGCAGCGTATCCTTTTGTGCACGTAAAAGCAGTTTACGCAAAGGAGATGGCGGTAAATGACAGCCTGGGTCGCAGTGTTGTGCCATCATTATAGCCGTCGTCTGGGTAGTCGAGCAGTATCCCTGGGTAGTCGAGCAGTATCCCTTTGTCAGAAGTCCAGACGTCAGGTTCATTGCAGGATCTGACAGGTTCACTTCGGGAAATACGAAGCGTCTCTCGTACACTTCAATGTTGTGTTTGCAAGAGGATGGGTTTCATGCCCGGGAGTCGATGAAGCACCATGTTTACGCTGAAGCGGTTTGGACGTACTGCCTTATGTTGAGCTTACATTTTATACTGTGTTTGGCGAAGAAAGCTCTGTTGCACGCTTGATGGCTCTGAAGGCCTCTGTTTACGCTGCTCTGCATTAATATGCTGCATATAGCCATCCAGCGTATTTTTCATGCTTCTACAAGACCCCCTTTAAAGCTTTTAAATTCCTCGAAATTTGAAACGCTTTGAATAAAGCATGAACTGCTCCTCGTAACTCGAAACATTTTTGAATGGAGAGTTGAAACGGCCGATACTGACTTTATGGCGGATTTATTGGGGACCGGTGTGATCTCTTTCGCCTAAAAAAAGGCTGGGGGGGTTAACCCGTTCTCCCCACATTCCCATCACCACGCATAGATGATCGCCGAAGTTCGTCGGGTCGACCTGAGGAAGAAGGAGATCATGTTCTTCCAGCGTGTAAGGAGCCGAAAAAGACGGCGTCTTCGAGCAAGTGTCCACTGCAAGGATAGATCATGGAAGGATATCTTAGCCTCCCTTGCTCGGGATAATCAGCAACTTTATATGGCGGTTCTTTCAGGAAGCGGTGTCTTCTCCTGTTACCTCCGGGGATGAGAGCAGCAACTAGCTCTAACCTCGGGCATTGAGTTGGGTAGAATATATTAACTCAATCTGTCACGGCACACGGAGTATGGGATCTGCATAATTTATGCAAGCCCCAACTATGTATTCTCCTGCCGTTGATCATTGCCATATCAGTCAGTTTGCTGGAACTGACTGACTGCTGGAGAAGATGGATGAAGAATTGTGCCCATGCGAGAACCTGTCAGAACAGCTTCTGGGCGATCTTCAGACGACGATGGGGAAATCCTTTGTAGACGGAGTTTCCCTCATATGTAATCATGGAAAATAGAGAAAAACCCTTGTAGATTGGATTTCCCTCATATGTAATCATGACCTTAATCTTTTAATAAAATTGTCTTGCTCCTTCATATGATCATCATGCCATACGTTGTTGTGAAGTCTGAATATGTGTAGCTTCGACACGTTTGATTCTTTACACCGACTCTATTTTAGAAAGAGTGCTAGGTCCTGTCCTTTTGCGCATAGCGAATAGTCCATAGAATGCTGTTGAGCATTTTGAACATTTAGAACTGTCCCGCTGCTAGGACTGAGGAACCGCGTAGAGCTCTAAACTGTTGCTTTTACTTCTGATGAACAGAATTTTTGTTCAGACTTCGTCTTCAAGAATGATTTATCGAAAATCCCTTGGAACAGGGTCGAGAAATGGCTGTCAAACTGAATTGCCATTTTGATAGACAAGATATTCAGACTGGAGTCTGGATGAACCTCCAATTGACCCGAGAAGAGTAATTTCTCAATATTTAAACTCTGTATGCTTTGGGTACTTGGGATATTTTGAGGTCAAGAAGGAGTATCTTCTGTGTGAACTCCTGTAATCGACCGCCTTGGGAACTGTTCGGATATGCGGAAAGTCAGAGATCCGTAGTGTAGATGAGCTAAAAATCTTGAGTTCGTAGCCTATTGAGCGTAGAAAGCCACCGAGCGTGAAATCACAGATTTATAGCTGCTGAGCGTGAAGTCGTAGGTTTATAGCCTCTCGAGCGTAAAAGCTACCGAGCACAAAGGCATCCGGGCATAAAACCATAGACTGATAGCTTGCGAGCATAAAATCGTAGATTCGTAGCTGTCGAGCGTAGAAAGCTCCTTAGCGTAGAACTGTAGATTTGTAGCCTGTGAATAAAAGAAATCTTCCGAGCGTAAGGTTATGGATCCGTTGCCTCCGAGCATAAACTAAACGCCACCGAGCGTGAGATCATTGATTTGGTATCTGTTGAGCGTAAAGTCGTAGGTTTGTAGCCTCTCGAGCATAAAAGCTATCGAGCACAAAGGCCTCCGGGAATAAAACCATAGACTTATAGCTTGCGAGCATAAAATCGTAGATCTGTTGCTGTCGAGCGTAGAAAGCTCTTTAGCGTAGGAACCGCTGACCTGTTTTTGCACGAAAAACTCTTCGAATTTGCTGACTGTCCGCCTTCTCTGAATAATAGGCTGACGTAGGACCCAATCATAACCAAATATTAATTAGGAGATTTGGTTCGGGTTTCGAGGAGTCCGTCCGAGGATTCGAGGAGTCGACCCGAACTCTATATATATCCCAAGATTTTGAGAGAAAAACTTTTCATCTGTCTTCTGCGAAAGAGAGCCTTCGACTCTTTGAGTTTTTTCTCTTATTCTTTCTCCGAGCATCCCGAGTTTTCAGAAATGGCGCCGAAACAAATCCCCTCCGCTAAGGGAAAGAGTATAGGTTCTTCTTCTCGTTCTTCTGCCCCAGTGAGAGAGCCTTCGGTCGGGCAAGGTGAACGTTCTTCTGAGCGAAGTATCCCGCCGACGAGTAGCGCACCCGGCCTTAGAGGTAGAACCTTTGGGATGACAAAGAATGACGAAAAATCCTTCGTATACGTTGAACGTGACCGCGCTAGGTCATCTTCTGTGCTGATAGCCTCTTTGAGGAAGATGACGCACGGAGACATTTTTATCTTTTACGCCCACATTTCTAATGTGCCAGCGTAAAAACTTCATGTTTTTCGCAGTTTTGAGCGTAAAAGCTCTGACTGCCGAAAACTTGGTGTATACTATAAAATTTTAGTTTTACGCTTGTGGATGGGACCTCCAGCGTTATAACTAGAATTTTGGCAGTCTGGCGTAAAGTACGGACTGTATACCGCCAATTACGCTTCTGGATGTGACTTTTGGCATAAAATGACCAAATTTTGTACAGTCTCGACGTAAAGCACAGACTGTCGTTTCTTGGTCTTTATGTTGCAAGATTTGTAATGACGTGTTTCCCTTGCACTTTTGCAGTTAACTTGCATGAGTCTCCACTGGCCGAGGTGATGGATTCCGCTGCCGGGATGCTGCACTCAAACTATCTGGAGGATCTGTCCTACGTGACATTTCCTATCTCCGGACCCCAGTATCCTGAAGGAAGGGAGATCTTGATATCGGCTCAGGGCGAGCGGACGTTGCTGAACATGATTAACGGGAAGCCCCTGACGTACATAGACGGGGACCAGTACATCAAGCCGAATTTTCTTTTTGGGGACATGATTGACAAACAGTCCCAGACGAAGCCCAAGAGAGAACCCTGGGTTTTCCCCGCCGAGAGTATGGTCTTGTATCTGCCAACGATGCCGAGAGATTATCCCATCTCGGCTTTCTTCCATGCGACACATTCCAGGAGGATGTCGTGGACGCTGACTCCCGATCTTCACGGCAAGCCGGGGAAGATCTTTCATCTGAAAGGAGCTGACCAGGGGTCGTTTGTCAGCCTCCCTTCCGGCATTGTGACGATGTTCAGGGGACTGTGCCCGGGCAGCGTCCCGAGTAAAGACAGTTCTGTAATCCAGCCTGTCCAGTTGTCGACTTTCTGTAACGACTTCATGGAGCGAGGGGGTGTATATCCCAAGGAGAATCCTCGGTGCAATGGGTGGATCACCCCAACAAACCTCCGATGGGCTTGCCTAGTTGATTGGGCCTTAAAGCATTTTCGGAGAGAGCTGGAGGTCATCGGACTGTATGCTGCTATGAGTGCGACGAGTGTTGGGTTGCCTCCCAACTCTAACCTGTTTCTGGCACTGATGGAGCGATACATTTCACTCACCGGGACCTTCGCCACTCCACTGGGAGAGTTGGGTTTGGCCCTCCATGAGATGGCAGTGATCTCAAGACTGCCGATGGGGGACACCCCATATGAAGAGTATGTTCCCACCAAACGGGAGTTGGAGGACTCGGACACTCGGGTTGTGGAGGTGTATCAGGAGCTGATGTGCCACTACTTCGCGTGTACTGCTTTTTATGATGAACCTTCTGATTTGTCTTACACCACTAAGTGGATTTCCTACCTCTTCTTCCACCGGGCCAGGGCCGTCAAGTCGGAGAAAGTTTCGGGGGGCAAGAATGAGCCCGTGAACTGTTTGGACGTGCTCAGTGCCCAGGTCGTCGAGGATCTTATGGAGGATGCTAAAGCTCCAGATCAGATTCTCAATGACGGGGTAGGAAAGTACCCTGAAGGCACTAAGGCCTACAGTTACTTGAGGTGCTGCCGCAGGCCTCTGTCTAAGGAAGCCAGGCTGGCTGGCTTTCTCTCCATCTGGCTGCATCGAGTAGTGGTGCCCGGTATCGCGTTCGTGGACCGCATTCACCGTAACATCCTGTGGCCTGCCGTGCGCCTGGTGTTCGGGGCAATACTGGGCTTGCTTCCTGCCATGGTGTGCCGTATACAGGCTGGCCTGAGAGCCATGACTGACGGACTACTCATCGATGAAGCTCGGCGTGATAGCTTTCCCCGGGTAGAGTTACCATACCTGTATTTGATGGGATGGTTAATTCTCCACAACCCCCGGGTGATATCTTCCGGCCTTGGTAGTAGCTCGGGGGGCAGTTTCTTGCTGAACTACAAGGACTCTCCCTGGAACGTGAACACAGTTTTAGACTGTCAGCTCGTGCTGAGCCTTGGTCATTGCTGGAAGCTCCTCTGCACTGTCCCCCCTGTACATCGCAATCAATCGGGGATTAGGCTTGAGGATTTAGGTGGAGAGAAGACCAATATTTCTCCGAAAGCTTTTAATTGGTTGGTCTGCATCAGACCCTCCCATTTGCTATACAGAAGCGAAGATCATTGTTTCTTCGAGCCCTACTTGCCCAGTCGGTTCGCCAGGCAGTTTGGGTACGATCAGCTGCACGTGGGCAATGCCGTCACCAGCTTCAGGTCTAGGGGCGGACTCATTGATGGAGCCAGAGGATGGCGGTATTTTATTATGGGTTGCACGGGAGCAATCTTCATCGTGCCGATCGTCACACTCTCCACGGAGATGCGCATCCTCCATTCGTATGCCCAGTTCTACGTGGTGATCAATACCTTCCATCGTAATTTTGACATGCGTGGAAGCTTTAGGGTGCCTTCTCCCAAGTCTGGGGAAAGAGTCGAAGTCCCATCGGTTTCGTCTGACGAGGGTAAGGGGTCCGTCACTCCGGATAAGCCTCTGGTGTCGGTGCCGAGGTGTGAAGTGCCTCCTCCTGCGGGGGCTTTGGCAGTCTCTGGGAAGCGAAGGGCTCCTTCTTCGAAGCAGACTTCCCCTCGCAAGAGGAAGAAGAAGACGGTTGCTCGTTCTCTCCGGATTCCTGGTATTGAGGCTCCTAGAGAGGAACCTACTGTCTCCCCTGTTGGGGATGTCTCTTTGATTGGAGGTTCCTCGCCTTTCGGAGAGGGGCCCTTAGTTTCGGCTGGCGATGCCAGAGAACTCCTGCCTGAGGCTGTCGTTGCTGCCACCGCCTCCGGTAGTGGAACAAAATTGCCTGCGTGGCCGAGGCAAATGAGAGAATCTTTCCCTGGACCAGCCACGGATGAAACTCCTGCCGCGTTCGTGAGCATGCCTAGCGAGATTCCGGTTGACGAGCCTCGACTGCGTCTTAGTGAAGGCTCGGTAGAGCACCTGGCGGTGTTGGTGGGCCCACCCCCTTCTCCAGGTATGACAGTTCGCATTGCGTCATTAAGGCGTGATTTAGCTACGTGGACTGCAGATGCGACATATATACCGTTGGCTACGGGTAAATGTCATCTTTATGTCTCCTCTTAGAAAGATTACCATCATATTGATATCAACTTTCTTGTCCTCTTCTCAGGGGACGACGTCCACGGGGAGTATAGCGTTGAAGCGCCTTCTGGCTCTGCTCGGGCTCCTGGCGATGATACGGAGGCACCCGACTTCGAGGAGGAAATATCTTCGGGGGCCAGCTCGCCCAAAGTGGTTTCGTTACCTCAAGAGGAGGACGAACCCGTTGTCATGACCTCGCCTCTCGCGAGGATGCCGATGACTTCGACCGTCGTTGTTGCACCTTCTTCGGTCGCACCACCCGTCGAGGCGGCGGCTGTGGCCACTTCGTCTGCAATCATTCCTGGAGGAAGACTCGCCAATATCGTGGCCACTCCTGGCGTCCAATCGGATCTAGTCACGCTGACCGAGCAATACACCAGCCTCTTTTACACCAGTTTGAAAATGCTGATATCAATGGTGTTGGCGAAGAACCTAGACTTCGAGCGTTTGAAGAAGGCTTCTCAGTTTCTGATCGGGGCGATCAGGGAGTTCGGCAATTCTAGGGTAGCTGACGCCCTGGAGGCAATGGTTAATGGTTTGGAGCAACCTATTAACGAATACTTGCAGCTGGCTCGGGGCAGCCTTGAAGCTGAGGTCCAGGCCAGATATGACCTCATGACTGCGCGGCTTACTAAACAGCTGGAAAGCCTAGATGACTCCATCAAAGCACATAAGCTGGAGATGGATGAAAGAAAAGCTGTCGTGGAGGAGGCTCTTGCTCTTCAGACGAAGTGCCAATCCGAGCATGAAGGGAATGTAGCGAGGGCCCGCAAGTTGAAGGAAAAACTCGCTCTGGCAGAGGAGTGGGCTTCTCAGTCGTTGGCAGGTCTAGATATAGCGACTGGTCGACTGAGCACAGCACGCCGGGATCTGGAGCGTGCAGAAGCTGCCAGTGCTGGCTCTCTTCGGGCAAGGGCCGAGCTGTCCTTTATGAACAATCCCCAGGCACGGCTGGAGCGGGCCCGTGCTGATGCCTTGGTTTCCAGGGATGAGAGGATAGCTGCACTGGTACAGCTGATTCACGATCTGACCGCTCCCCCACAATGATGTACCATTTTTTCTTTTTTCTTCCCAAATATAATTCTGCTCTTTTTTAGGAATAAATAAAAGCGACTCTTTTCTGACTTTGTGGACCCATCATTTCGGAATATAAATGACAGGTTTGGGCGAGAGTGATATCAGAGGTAGTATGAACATGATAGACTCTTGATAACCTTTTAGTAGGATATATCTATTCAGAGGTCATAAGGACATGATAGAATATGACCCAACTAGTTTCGTTTTGGAAGTAGTTTTGTCAGAATTGAGATTCTCGCTATATTCCACTTGAGCAGAGGAGGTTAAGCATAGTACCTTTTCAGGAATTTACCGTTGATAGGAGCCATTAACAGGTCTCCATTAGGTTGGGCTAACCTGTAAGCGTCGTTTGAGAACGTTGTCTCGATCACATAAGGGCCTTCCCACTTGGGCTGGAATTTGCCTTTACTTCTGTGAGTAAGGATCATCGGCCTTCTTACGGCTAAAACTAGCTCGCCGACTTTGAACACTCTTTTCTTTACTTTATGATTGAAAGCTTTGAAAATGCGTGCTTGGTAGAGCGCGATGCGCTGTTGAGCTTGGAGGCGTTTCTCGTCTAATCCTTCTAGCTCTTGAAGCCTTAACAGGTCATTCTTTTCTTGAGTCAGCTCATTAGTCACGGCTATCCTGAGTGACGGGATCTGGATTTTAATAGGAAGAACTGCTTCGCTCCCGTAGACCAGTAAAAATGGGGTACAACCTGTCGGTGTTCGTACCGTTGTGCGGTATGCCCAGAGACATTCGCCCAGCTTCTCATTCTAATCTCTTTTGTTTGAAGAGACGAACTTCTTCAAGAGTTTGATAATGGTTTTGTTGAAAGCTTCCGCCAAACCATTAGCAGCTGGATAATATGCCGTAGAGGCAATATTATGTATCAGATTTTTATCGCAAAATTGATGAAACACTTGGCTGATAAACTGAGGCCCGTTGTCATGGATTATCCTTCGGGGAATCCCAAAGCGGTAAATGACGTGATACTTGATGAAGCTGATTACATTAGACGCCTTTACCTCAGCAAGAGGGATTGCCTCTGCCCATTTGGAGAAGTAATCCGTGATGGCCAGTATAAACCGGTGACCTCTGGAAGAAGACGGGTGAATAGGACCAATGATATCCATACCCCATGCTTCGAAAGGCCAGGATACAACCGTAGGATGTAGATATTCAGACGGTTGATGTATGAAGTCTGCATGAACCTGACAGTCTCTGTATTGTCTTGCATAGTTGATCACGTCTGCGATCATAGTAGGCCAGTAATAGCCCATTCTTCTGATACGATCCTGTAGCTTAGGACCAGGTTGATGCGCTCCGCACACGCCGTTGTGAGCTTCCCAGATAATTTGCTGTGCTTCGTCGTTATTGAGGCATCTCAGTAGCAATCCGTCGTAGGTCCGGCGATATAGGCATTATGAAGATGCATCGAAGTAGAAGCGTAATGATCGTCTTTTGACGGATACTGCTTCTTTGGGGTCCTCCGGCAAGATTCCGTATGCGACAAAATCTATGAAGGGACTTCTCCAGTCTCT
Organism: Iris macrosiphon; assembly: GCA_036927795.1. Lineage (NCBI taxonomy): Eukaryota > Viridiplantae > Streptophyta > Magnoliopsida > Asparagales > Iridaceae > Iris > Iris macrosiphon. The sequence continues at coordinate 130,177,388 of JAYESA010000012.1, forward strand.
TCTAGGGGGATCTGTGTTCACAGCGTAGCTGCGTTCTATGTGAAAGTTGTTCTTCACACAGAATAAATCTCCGTTAAGAAGGATTACCAAATTCTGCCTTCTTATAGGAGTGGCTAAATCCGTAGCTAGACTGGCTAGGGCATCAGCTTCCAGATTCTGAGATCGAGGTACATGCTCTAGGAAGAACCCTTTGAATGTCATGGCTATCTCAACTGTTGCTTGGTGATAGGGGATGTGGTCTGGATTCCGAACTTCATATATTCCCCTGACTTGATTGACGATAAGCAGAGAATCACCGAAAGCTTCCAGGGACTCGACCCCCAACTCTTTGGCGACTTGGAGCCCGATTAGCAGAGCGTTGTATTCTACCACATTGTTGGAGCATGGTTCACTAAAAGAATATGCTCGATAGATGACAAGTTTATCAGGAGTGACCAGGACGATTCCTACCCCTGAAACCACGTTTCCCTTGGGACCAGTCCTGGAGGCGCCGTCGAAGAACAGTTGCCATGCGTCACTTTCTATTGCGGAATTACATTCTGCAACTTCGTCAGGGATGTCCTCGTATAATTTGAAGGCCTCCGGGATCGGATGAGCAGCTAGGAAGTCGGCCAGCGCTTGGCCTTTAATGGACTTCTGCGGGACGTATACCATGTCGTATGGTGTTAACAGCATTGCCCAAGTCGCGAGTCGGGAATTAAGAGCACTTGGCTTGCTCATCAGTACTCGAAGAGGGTTGATCCTGGAGATGATATGGATAGTCTGGCCGGTGACATAGTGCCGCGTCTTCTGGATAGCGAACATCAGAGCCAAGCATTCTTTCTCCACTGGGTTGTATCGGTGTTCGGCTTCGACCATCATCCTGCTGAGGTAGTAGATAGCCTGTTCGTGACCCATATCGTTCTTTTGTGCAAGAAGAGCTCCCAGAGAATAATCTATCGCTCTAACGTACAGCAAGAATGGTCTTCCCATGACGGGAGGTACCAGAACTGGCGGACTGGTGAGATAGCGATTGATATCTCTGAACGCTTGTTGACAGGTATCGTCCCATACGAAGGATACACCTTTCTTCATAAGATGTGAAAAGGGCTGACATCTTCCCGAGAGGTTGGATATGAATCTCCGGATATAAGCCAGACGGCCTTGAAATCCCCGGAGTTCCCTCAGATTGTGGGGCGGTCGCATTTCTACGATGGCCTGGACTTTGTCAGGGTCCACTTGGATGCCTTTAGCGGTGATAATAAATCCCAGGAATTTGCCACTAGATACACCCAGAAAGGACTTCGTAGGGTTCAGCTTGAGTTGATGTTGGCACATCAAATCGAATACCGTCCTCAAGTCTTGAATGTGATCATCTTTGATGCGGCTCTTGACGGCTATGTCATCCACGTAACATTCTACTATTTTGCGTAAATGCTCATGGAATATGTTACTCATAGCCCGTTGGTATGTAGCCCCGGCGTTCTTCAATCTGAAGGGCATGACCGTATAGCAATATACCCCCAACGGTGTCCGGAAGGCAGTGTGCTTCTCGTCTTCGGGATGTATCTTGATCTGATTGTATCCTGAGAATCCGTCCATGAAAGACATGTGTTCAAAACCGTAGGTGTTGTCGATCATGATATCCGTGATGGGAAGAGGGAACTCATCCTTGGGGCAGGCTGCATTCAGATCTCGGTAATCGATGCAGATACGTATTTTCCCATTTTTCTTCATGACTGGGACAACGTTGGTGACCCAGTCAGGATGTTGTTCTTCCCGGATGAAACCATAGGCTATCAACTTCTTGACTTCAGCTTCGATGGCGTCCATCATATCCGGGCGGAACCGGCGTTGGTGCTGCTTCACAGGCTTTGAGTCGGTCAATATGTTAAGTTTGTGAGTAGCCACCTTTGGGTCAAGGCCCGGCATGTCCTCATAATCCCATGCAAAGACGTCGATATACTCTTTTATCAGCTGGATAACTTCTTCCCTTTCAGCTGGGGAAAGATTATTACTGATAAATATCGGCTTTGGCGAAAGTTCACCCCCAATATCAACCTGGATAACTTCGTCTTTGGTGGGAGGTTCCCTTTGCTCGAAGCGGGATTCCCACTATGTATCCATTTGTTGGGCCCAAGAGTCATTCTCAAACGGCTCAGGATCATGTTCATCTGCTTCAAAGGGATCTGCCACTACCATATTCACTGATAGTGTTTATTCGAGAGCATCAGGTGGGTCAGAGGGTGACGAGCCTTTCTGAGACGAGGAAGGCGCTGAGTCGAGATGTCAACCGATGTGATCATCGATAGCCAAAGAACTCGAAGAGTTTGTTCGGAGGTAATATGAACATGACAAACTTCTTGGATGCAATCCCATCGGGGATGGAAGAGAATATCTGCTCAGAGGTAATATGGATATGGCAGTCTTTGTGGACCTAACACCACTGGCGTACTTAGAGTTAAGTACGGGTGCTAAGTTGAGATGACAACCGATGTGATAATCGATAGCCAAAAACTCGGAGAGTTTGTTCGGAGGTAATATGAACATGACAAACTTCTTGGATGCAATTCCATCGAGGATGGAAGCGCATATCTGCTCAGAGGTAATATGGACATGGCAGTCTTTATGGACCTAACACCACTGGCGTACTTAGAGTTAAGTACGGGTGCTAAGTTGAGATGACAACCGATGTGATAATCGATAGCCAAAAACTCGAAGAGTTTATTCGAAGGTAATATGAACATGACAAACTTCTTGGATGCAATTCCATTGAGGATGGAAGCAAATATCTGCTCAGAGATAATATGGACATGGCAGTCTTTGTGGACCTAACACCACTGGCGTACTTAGAGTTAAGTATGGGTGCTAAGTTGAGATGACAACCGATATGATAATCGACAGCCAAAAACTCGAAGAGTTTGTTCGGAGGTAATATGAACATGACAAACTTCTTGGATGTAATTCCATCGAGGATGGAAGCGCATATCTGCTCAGAGGTAATATAGATATGGCAGTCTTTGTGGACCTAACACCACTGGCGTACTTAGAGTTAAGTACGGGTGCTAAGTTGAAATGACAACCGATGTGATAATCGATAGCCAAAAACTCGGAGAGTTTGTTCGGAGGTAATATGAACATGACAAACTTTTTGGTTTTAAGAAATGAAATGCTTGGATGATGAACATAAGCTTATGTCTGGATTCTTGAGTGAGGATAGTCCTGAAGAATCTACTGGAGCTCTTCCTTAGGTATATTTTTTTTTTGAATAGAGCAAATTATTATGTAAAAAATAAAAATCCAATTGGTGAGGACCGTCCCCTTTCCTTACGCTTCTGGATTAGATATTTGCGCGAGTCAGGAGGAGTAGAAGAAGAAGACGACAGCTTGTTTCTTCTGTTCCCATTAGTGGGCATGCGGAGATTGGGCATCATGGTTTTCCCTGTGCCACCTGTGTACAACAGGTTGGTCATCTGGGTGGCGAATAATCCCCGGGGAGGGTGTCTTTTCGCAACTTGAGCTTGCTTTACGCTGTGGGACTTCCCCTGGCGTAATTTGGAGATTTGTTCAGACTGGCGTAAAGCTGAAGAGGTCCTCAGTCGGCCATCGGCTTCTCGCGTAATCCGGAGGGTAGGCAGATTGCTCCCTCGCGGGCGTAAAGGCCGAGAAGTTGAGTACTCTGCCGCTTGCTTTCCCTTGCGGAGATCACAGCGCTCATCTGGTTCCTCGTAGAGGTCAGATGTTGTCTTACGCACGGAGCATGATTTGTACTTCCGATTTGGCGCTGAGGCATCATCAGAAGTTTTGTCTGTACCGCGCGTAGCGGAAGACTGGTTTCTACGCGTAGAGCGCAGTGGATACTTCTGGGTTAGTGCTAAGGCTTTGCCCGAAGTTTTGTCTGTACCGCGCGTAGCGGGAAACTGGTTTCTACGCGTAGAGCGTAGTGGATACTTCTGGGTTAGCGCTGAGGCTTTGCCCGAAGTTTCGTATGTACCGCGCGTAGTGGGAGACCGAATTTTACGTGCAGGGCACGGAGGGAGCAATGCTACAAACTCATTGGTCGGAGAGATCGGAGAGTCCACAGGAATGGTAGAGGATGTCTTGGGCATCCAGACCTTGCGCAGCTTCCTGTTGTCTTGGACGGAGAGAGGGTGAGAGCTACCCCCGGTTCGAAGCATGTCTTTGTAGGCAGACTGGTCGAATTGGACGACCAGTGTCTTCTTCATGGTTCCTACAGATACTGCATTATGTTGAGCAATTACTTCCTCATCAGAAGAGAAAGATGTCTCTAGTAGAGTCGCCATCTTGTTTGTGGTAGAAAACGAAAGAATGAAGATGTATTCAAGATAGGGTTTACACGAAACCCGCCTTCTTTGGTTTACAAACAAACTTGTACAATTTGATTCTATACGAGGATGTGGGAGTAAAATTTATTTAATCTGGGTAAATATTGCTATAGGTGTCTGATCTGCAGTCGATCACTTTAGCCCTTAGACCACACGATGATGAAGAAGTGCCGTAGAAGACAGAAAACAGCTTTGAATATTGCAAAAGAGGGTGGATGTACGATGCCAAAGTCATCGATCCCTACTCTTTGCCTGAGCTCCGGATTCTCTCTCTCTCTCTCTCTCTCTTGGAAGTTCGACCTTGGACCTGAAATTGGTTTTCTTGACCAATTTTCTGACCTTAATTTCTTCGACCTTTTCCTCTGTTGATAGAGGTCTTTATTTATAGAGTTTTGGTGACAGTGACCACTTCGTTGGTATAGAAACCGAGGAGTGGAAAGTACAGCACCCTTTTACACGACGGTTTAAAATAACCAATGCCTGCGTATAGATGACCTTTTGAGTGAGCATGTGACGCGTGTCCAACTAAGGGGATAAAATGCGTATATCTGTTGCCAAGATCACGACGTAGAAGCCACATAGGTAGGTATCCCTCGTATAGAAGAGGTGGGCGTAGAAGCCAATGTCTGTCACCATGGCGTAGAAGCCAAGTAGGCATAGGAGCCGAAAATAGGCGTAGAAGCCGAGTGGGCGTAGAAGTCGAGTGGTCATAGAGACTGAGTGGGCGTAGAAGCCAAGTGAGCACAGGAGTTGAATGGGCGTAGAAGTCGCTGCGCACCGTGCCATAGTGCTGATGTGGACGTCTTAGCCGGAATTACGGCTTTTGAAGATATAATTAAATCTCTTGCATTAAATGCAGAGATTTGCCACCATCCTGTGCATTAAATATGGAGGCATATTTTTGAAGGTCTGCAGCCCTTCTGTGCATCCGTCACAGAGGCGTACCTCGATAAACTGTCATCGCTCTGTGCATTAGTCGCAGAGACGTGCCTCAAGAAACTGTCACCGCTCGGCGCATCAGTCGTAGAGACGTGCCTGGAGACACTGTCACCGCTCTCCGCATCAGTCGTAGAGACGTGCCTCGAGAAACTGTCACCGCTCTGCGCATCAGTCGTAGAGACGTGCTTCAAGCAACTGTCATCGCTCTGTGCATTGGTCGTAGAGACGTGCCTCGAGCCCCGTACGAAGTACAGCTTTTGATGTGGCAGGCGGTTTGTCTACTGCGGAGCGTAAACAGCTCATGTCTACTTGTGTAAAATAAGGCAGCGTATCCTTTTGTGCACGTAAAAGCAGTTTACGCAAAGGAGATGGCGGTAAATGACAGCCTGGATCGCAGTGCCGTGCCATCATTATAGCCGTCGTCTGGGTAGTCGAGCAGTATCCCTGGGTAGTTGAGCAGTATCCCTTTGTCAGAAGTCCAGACGTCATGTTCATTGCAGGATCTGACAGGTTCACTTCAGGAAATACGAAGCGTCTCTCGTACACTTCAATGTTGCATTTGCAAGAGGATGGGTTTCACGCCCGGGAGTCGATGAAGCACCCTGTTTATGCTAAAGCGGTTTGGACGTACTGCCTTACATTGAGCTTATATTTCATCCTGTGTTTGGCGGAGAAAGCTCTGTTGCACGCTTGATGGCTCTGAAGGCCTCTGTTTACGCTGCTCTGCATCAATATGCTGCGTATAGCCATCCAGCGTATTTTTCATGCTTCTATAAGTGATGGTCCCAGGCAACCCGGACAAGAGAAATAGTCCAATTCTTAAGAACCTTCTCCCTTCGGTCCAATATGGATACGGGTTGCTCCTCGTAAGATAAGTCGGTACCAATGACTAATTCAGAGTAATCAAGGATATGACTCAGATTCAGAACATACATTCATAACTGAGACATATGAAATACATCGTGTACCTCACGTAACGAAGGTGGAAGGGCAAGATGATTAGCAACATCGCCTACCGACTCGAGAATTATCTAACAGACCTACGTATCGCGGACTAAGCCTCCCGCGAACCCCGAATCTAATGACTCCACGGGTGGCAAAATCTACAAAAATATGAGGTCGCCGACACAAAACTCTAAAGGTCTACAATGCTAATCTGCCAAATAATAATGCATATCTTGTGCAACCCGAAGTCGCTCTCTGATCTGCTTGATATCTCTACTGTCTGTATTATCTTGGATCTTGCAACAGTAATCTTTGCTCTAAAACTTTGGAGGCACTATTTATACGGAGAGACAATAGAGATTTTTATAGATCATAAGAACCTAAAGTATGTCTGTACTCAAAAGGATCTGAACCAGAGACATAGATGATGGCTCGAGTTGATAGCAGATTTTAACATTGAGCTACAGTACCATCCGAGCAAGGCTAATGCAGTAGCAGATGCGTTGAGTAGGAGACCGATGGCGTACCTCTTGACAACACAGAAGGAATTATTATATAATTTGGAGCAGTTGGGCATAGAGGTGGTTATGCCAGGAGAAGTGCAAAGTTGATGAACCGTCAAGTGCAATCATCATTGGTGGAGCGTATCAAAGCAGTTCTGCCGACCGATGCCAGATTTCAGCAACTTCGACAGAGGATGGAGGCTGGATTGCAGACTAGGATGAGGATACATGAAGATGGGACTTTAAGGTATGGGGATTGCCTCTATGTTCCTAATGGGGAGCTTAGACAAGAGCTAATGATGGAGGCTCACAGTTCAGCAAACTCTATTCATCTGGGAGGTACAAAGATGTACCGAGACTTGAGATAGCATTACTTGTGGCACGGGATGAAGCCAGAGATAGTACGGTTTATGGCGAAGTGCTTGGTGTATTAGCAAGTTAAGGCTAAACATCAGAGATCAGCATAACTACTTTAACTGCTTTCCATCCTGGAGTGGAAATGGAAGCACATCACCATGGACTTCGTTATGGGTTTTTCGAGGAGTCAAGCTGGCCGAGATGCGGTTTGGGTAATTATGGACAGATTGACTAAAGCGGCACACTTCTTACCCTTTAGAGTTGGGCAATCTACAGAAGTTCTGGCATAGATGTACATGAAGGAGATTGTATGCCTACATGGGTTACCAGTCAGCATAGTTTCCGACAGAGATTCGAGGTTCACATCCCACTTTTGGAGGAGCATGCAGGAGAGCCTAGGAACTAGATTGAAGTTTAGCACTTTCTATCACCCATAGACAGATGGACAGTCAGAGCGCACCATTCAGATGTTGGAGGACATATTGAGAGCATGCATGCTTGACTTTAGAGGACCTTGGGAGGATCACTTGCACTTGGTGGAGTTCTCTTACAATAATAGCTACCAAGCAAGTATTCAGATGGCTCCTTTTAAAGCATTATACGGAAGGAAGTGTCGATCGCTAGTATGTTGGAGTGATGTGGGCGAGAGACAAATATTTGGACCAGAGTTGGTGACTTGCACAGTGGAGAAGGTCAAGCAGATTCAAGGTCACCTTCGGGCAGTGTAGGATAGACAGAAGCAATGGGCAGATACTCACTTTCGATCCCTAGAGTTCAAGTCGGAAGATCATGTGTTCTTAAGGATCTCCCCTACTAGAGAAACCATCAGATTTGGAAGTAGAGGGAAGCTTAGTTCAAGGTACATCGGACCGTTCGACGTGTTAGAGCATGTTGGCGAGGTTGCTTACAGACTAGCATTATCGTAGACCTTGGAGGGTGTCCACGATGTGTTCCATATCTCACAATTGAGAAGGTATGTGGAGGATCCTAGCCGTGTACTTAATCATTCGGAGATCAACGTGGGACCGAGTTGTCTTATGAGGAGCAGCCGGTTGAGATTCTCGATCGCAGGGAGAAGGTGCTAAAGGGGAAGACCATTCGACTAGTCCGTGTTGCTTGGAAGCATCATTCACCAGGCGAATCGACTTGGGAGCGGAAGGATTCGATCTTAGAGCGTTTTTCTCACTTACGCGAGTCTTCAGGAATGGATTTACATACCACATTCTTATTTTTCTAGATCGTGCCATATTCTTAATTTCGAGGAAAAAAATTCTAAAGTGGATAGGTTGTAAAATCCCTTACCCAAAAATAGGTATTTTGTGTGTATTCTATATTTATTGTGTTTATTTAGATTATTTTAAATCAATTTAAATCCAATGGTTGCTTTATGATACTTTACCGTAGTTTGAACATTAATGACATAGAAACGACCCCAAAATCTATATTGTCCTTCGTAGGAAGTAGCCTACACTGGAGACACTACCCATAGGATCTTCGCGTGACACAAAATTTGATCATTTAGTATTAGTATGGCACTAGTGTAACAACCGTAGTTTCTTGTGTGTAATATTTATATATTTTTATATAAATAATTTATTTGTGATTATTTTATAATCCAACATTCTTCAATAAACAACCCATAATTCCTCCATACCAGTATAGGCCACTTCCCTCTTTTTGTAGAATTTATTTATTTATTTATTATTTTATCCTTTAGAATTCCAAATCAAATCCTAATCATTAATACCATATTTGATTAGTTATTAACTAACAACCAAATTAGGAACCCTCCAAATTAGGAAACTCTCAATCATATTTCTACCCTCCCTCAAAACCCGCGGCCCCCCATACCATGCGCACCCCCTCTTCCTCTGACCTCTCCCTTCCTCTCTCTTTATCCATCCGCGTATATATATATATATATATATATATATATATATATATATATATATATATATATATATATATATATATATATATATAACAACCTCTCATCTTCTCATATATATATATATATATATAACAACCTCTCATCTTAAACCAAAATTCTCTTCACCTCCTCCCTCGAAGCCACCGACCCGATCACCTTACCGTCGATCCCATCCCCCATACGAACACCCCGAGGCTTCCTCCATCCAATAACCCTAGTTCTTCATCTTCTCTCTTCTAGTAAGTTCTTTCTTTAAACCTTCTCTCCTCCAACCTCTCTAATGTATATGAATGCATGAATAAATATTTATATATATATAAATAAATGATTTTATATGTGTTTACAATCTATTGCCATGTTCTTCATTTTAGGGTTTATTTTAGAGTTTTGCATGTAGACTTTTGAACCCATGTATGTATGTATGTATGTATGTATGTATGTATGTATGTATGTATGTATGTATGTATGCACCCATAGGTAGAAACTTTGATTTAACCATGTTTATAATAGAAAAAAATGATGATTAAATTATTTTTATCCATATTTTTACAGTTTATTGTAGAATATTAGTTTGATAAATTTGTGTTAAATAAATTGGATGTACAATGTGTAGGGTGACCAAGTTTAATATTTTATCCAAAACCCTGCATCGAATCCTTCTAAAACTTTATAAATAATTAAATTATGTTGTTATTAAGCTATATCAAATTCAGTTTTTAAATTATTTTTCCAGAAATATTACTTTTGATTTAAATGAATTTTTATGCATAAAAAGACACATAGTTGACCTAGTTTGCATGTAAACTTTTTGTAACTTGTTCTTTGGCCATATATGAATGTTCTCCCTATTATTTTGTAAATAAAACTTATTTTTCCAAAATTAAATATGATTTAGGATTTTCATGCAAAGCATAATAGTAGGGTTATAATGGCAAAATTTTGTCAATAATATTGCTAGAAGACTAGTATGTGTCCAACGGAAAGACCAATCAGTAGAATTGATAATTATGCATGTAGGAACTCATTAAATAATTTTTTTCTAGTATTTTAGAATTATTTTCTGAATTTAACTTTTCTTATGAATTCATATTTTGATAACTTGTATGTCGAGAAAACCCTATTTAGCAACCATAATTACATGACTAGTTACCAACCTTCATAGAAACCCCTTGTGAGTTGAAAACCATTATTTGCTAAAAAAAATATAATTAATTCCAGAATTAATAGTTTAATAAATAATATTTTAAAAATGATTTTTGGTAATGTTGGATGGCTAGTAATAATTTGGTGTGTAGTTACTTGCATGTGCAACCAACGTAGGATTAATCACTAGATGATAAATTAATGTAACTAAAAAATAAGAGTCTAATTAGAGTATTAATTAATTGGTAGGTGTTCGTGACGTTTATGTGGAGAGCTCCGGACCAGATTTTTTGTGCTCGCAGCTTGGCTTGGAAGGCAAGTACACCTTGCTTGATTGTATTATTAAGTTTATATTATGCCTAGTTTTATTTGCTAGTTGTGTGCACGCGTCTTAGAGTAGCAGACTTACCTGGTATATTGTGAAGGTACGTGGTATCTTCTGACCTGACAGTTATTCAATACGTTCACTGAGTGAGTGAGTGCATGGATAAGCATGTCAACCGTACATCGATACGTTAGTTCGTGTCTTATGTTAGTAGTTAGTGTGTGGACTAGTTTTCTAGATTTTATTGACGTTGTTGCATTACGTCTGCACCACATATATGGTTTGGAAAGTATATTGGGAGGAAAGAATCTACTAGTGAGCGTATGAGATTTTATTTCTTACTGTATAAGTGGTGTAACTGGTGTACCCCTGAGTTCTGTTGAACGCCTAGTGGGATGACTATTCTTTTATTTCTTCCCCCTCATGCGCCACTAGAGATGTCTCGAGTACATATCACTTAGATGGCTAGTTACCCTATTTATTGTTTACTGCTTTACTTTCATGCATGTTGATTTCTTGTGTACTTGTTACGTCCCTCTGAGGACCTGGCACCTTTTCCAGATCCAGACGAGCACTTGTAACCAACGGACTACGGAGTTGGAGATTTTACAGATAAGGACTTTGAGGTAGAGCCACAGGAGTTTGCTTGAGCATTCATGGATGACAGTTGCTTAGTGTCTTGGGTATCTTTATCTAGTTAGCTGACGTCGAACCATGTCTTTATTGCTTAGTTGTATTCTTTCAGTATTCTTTTGTACTCATTTTTCTTGGATTATTCTCCACTAGATTTTATTTTGTATTTGATTCTGAGACTTATCTATTCATTCAGTTCTTACTCTGTGATATTTGTGGATGAGACTAGATTTTACTTGCCTGGAATACTGTGACTTAGATATATTTTACAGCATACTACGATTGGTTAGGTCCATTAAATTGGGTTCCTATACTTGTTCGTACATCTGGCATGTGTACGTATACCTATTCTTACGTATTTTAGGACTGGGGCATGACAGTTTCTTAATACACTTGCCGAGACTGGAGGATTGTATGAGCTTGCCTTCGAGTTCTTCTTCGTGGAAGAAGACCTCCAAGTTGAGCAGCATGAGGCAAAGGGCAGCTCCTCTTCCTCTCTGAGACACTGTTGGATTGGTGTAGCTAGTTGTAGTCGCTGGAACACGGACTGCCTGGCTGGAGGAGTTGCTACTTTGGCACAACAACAGTTGATCATAATGCTAGCACAAGTGTGCCCTGGAGAAGGCACTTTATATGCAGTAGTTGTTTCTTTCGTCTTGCGTTTGTGACTTATCATGTCACGTAAATCGGATGAAAGCAATTTTACCTTTACACCATCTTTATGCGCATGGCCGTGCCGACCACATGGGTGTACGAATAAAGCATTTGCTCCTTAACTTGGTTCATGCGCAGAGGCCATACCCAAGTCATTGGTGAAAGGTTTTTGAAGCTGACCCACTTCATGGCACAAGATGGTTGGGCGCATGGGTCACTTCTGTACAACTTTTCATCAGAAACGCGCATTAAAGTTAATGACGCATACTTCTAGTTGATTGTTTGAGTAGTCACTTGAGCGTGCATGGCTCGCACTGCCCTAGAACCCTAGGAACTAGCACGTGTTGGCGCATAGTATACAGAGTCCAAGTTCTCTCCATCTCCAGAAGGTTGGCATATGGAGTTGGTGCCGTATGAGATCCTGTCAAAGACAGACCCTTTCTTTCTATCATTGGCGTATGTAAGGGCTGGCATGCGTCTGATGTTGGGTGCAGCATGCCACTTCTTATATGCTCCTTGTTGTAAGCGCATGTTTCTCTCAGAGCCGTGCACAGATTAAGAGGAGACTCTGGCTCCTAGGTCCTTGTCACTACCACATTTCTAGAATAGGGTTATTTTAGTCATTTGTGATTTTATATAAATAATTGTATTATATTATTTAATTAAATATGCATGTGTTATTTATTATATATAACTATAGTGATATGGTTAGTAGTGGACTACATGGTTAGTCATGACCCTAGTGGACCCAACCAACTTGACATGACCAACCCAATTAATTACTTTAGACAAGCCCAATTTGACATATAGTTAGACTAGTGCTTTAACTTCAGGTTAGGCTAATCACCTTTTTTGGAAGAAAAGCTTTCATCTAATTTTCTTCATGCAAGTGGAAGGGTATTATGGATAATTTACTTTGACTTAACCCTAACCCTAATCCCCCAATAGTGGCCGACCCTATTAGAGGGTGTTCCCTTTCTTCTTTCTCTCATTCATTATCTTCATCCACCCAATTTAATGCTTTCCCTCAAACCCTTCCATCCCACCATCAAATCTCCACTAAATTGACCCCAATCTCTTTCATTCCTCTCACCTTGGAGCCTAGAAGCTATTTTGGAGCAAGAGCTTTGGAGAAAGAGCCTTTGGAGCTAAGGTTGGAGCTAATTGGAGTTATTTGTGGCTTTGTCTTGGGATTCCAACTCCTAAGAGATAAAATCTGAGTTTAACCTTTGTATTTACTTCTAAATTGTGTAATTAGTCATTTAGAACCTACCCATGCAATAGGGCTATCCATGGGGAGAAGCTTGGGCTTCATTGGACCCATTTAGAGATTTTTACTTAGGATTTTGTGTCAATTTTGGAGAAAATCCGAGATTGGCACACCAAGTGGTTGTTATTAGGTTAGATAGACCTAAGTGGACTTGTTAGAGTGTTATGAGGCTAGGTACATGTCCACAAATGGACACGAGTAGGCCGTGTCGTGAGGTTTTGGTGATACGGGTGATTTAGGATTTTTTTTTTCTTCGACATGGGTGCCACACACATGTTGAATTTTGCCATGACCCTAGGATTGATAAGTTAGCACTTAGAATAGGTTCTAATTGCTAATTAGAACTTGCGGTAGGATTTGGGTTGAGTTGGATAGGTTTGGTGTACGTATCATGAGCACACCAAGAGTTTGTCGAAATAACAAATTAGTCATTTGGCTTTGTTCTTCAATTTTACACCTGTGTATGGATTGTTTACTCATTAGAGTTATATATTTAAGTTTATAATGTTTATATATATATATGTGTGTGTGTGTGTGTGTGTGTGTGTGTGTGTGTGTGTAGGAGTTGATGTGAGAAGAGGGGGGAGGAATTAGTAGCAGTAGAAGAGGAAGAGAGGAGAATTGAGGGCAGCAGTAGCTGCATTGCCAGCAGCAGCAGCAACAGCATTTAGCAGCAGCAGCAGTAGCATTTAGCAGCAACAACTAGTAGAAGTAGAAGAGAGTGAGGGAGGATAAGTATTTGTATATGTATATTAGTTAAGTTAGATGTTAGTTTGATGATAATTACTATCTAATTAGGTTGTTGTTAGTGGATTGTTAGATACCTTAGTAGTTAGAGATTAGAAGTTGGTTTCAGTTGAGTATTAATTAGATGTTAGTATATTAGAAGTTAGATACTTAATTATCATAAATTAGATGTTAGTATTGAATGGTTAGTTAATGTTAGTATCCTATTTGAAGTCATATTGGTATTAGTATAGTTAGGGGTTAGATGGGTATGGTGTTAGTGTAGCAAGTTAGATATTAGTTTACCAAGTAAGATATTTAATTGATTTAATGATTAGTTGATGGGGTGTGAGTTAGTGTCTTTATACTAGGTAGAAGTCATTCTCGTTACCTTGAGATATTACCAAGGTAGGAAAGTGAGGTATTTGGGTATCAAGCATTTGTCACTTGCTAATGAGAATGTTAGTATATATATATATATATATATATATATATATATATATATATATATATATATATATATATATATATATATATATGAGATAGGATATATGGATACCAAGGTATCATAGTATCCTATATCTTGGATATTAGTATTAGTTAACTAGTTTAGGTGGATTTGACTCGTATTAGCTAGTTTATAGCTAATATTAGTCAAGTACCCTAGTTAGACCTAAAGTTGACTAGCTTGACCTATAGTTGACCAGTTTGACCTAGAGTTGACCAGTTTGACTAGTTTGGCCTAGAAAAGACCTAGAAGCATATTTTTCTAACTCATTTAAATATGTTTATCATTCTAGAAAACTAAGTAACTTTGGAAATTCATAATAGGTCTTTGTGATGCCAGTTTGGACTTCGATCATCGCTCGTTGCTCAGGACATCAGGCGAGTACATACCTCTAATTATTTTTATTACATGATAGCGTATATATCACTTATTCTAGAACTATTAATATTTGATTTTGACACGTTGTTACATGGACTGGTATTGTATGGATCCCGTCAGGAGATGTTATCCCTTTATCATGTGCATCGGGTATCCCTTTCATGTGTATTTTATCCTGTGCATTGGGTACTCCTTGTACATGTACCTATTCATGTGCTTCGTGTGCTCAAGTTAAATTCATGTACGTAACTTATCATGATTAGATCCATGAGTATTGGTTGGGGCGGGGGAGTAGAAGTTGGTTATGTGATCAATGTCCTTAGCATAATCATGTGTATATCAATTATACCCTTCACGTATAATCGAGTTACCATAGAATAATCATGTGCAACCCAAACCAATCATATAATAAACTTGTGCTCTAAACACAGTAGTAGTATTCTAGTTCCTTATGCTTATTATTTATTCCTTATTCCAGTATTTTACCCTCTAGTTATACATCATATTTATCTATTGTTCATCTATATTTTTGTTCCTTATATTCTTGTGCATTCTTGTATTCTTTTCTAATGCTCGTCATATATTTTCTACCATGTATGTGGAATTTCTTTCAGATTTTTGTACTTCACTCCAATCCTGACTGGATATATTTTTTCCAAAGGATTTAGAGGACTACTGTCCCACTTTCTACGGACCTGGCGTTGACGATGTCTGCTATCAAGAGCCTTAGAAGGAGCCAGATCCCTTCGAGGAGACACCTTAGTGACCCTATATGACTAGCTAGTTTATTTTATTGGATTTGTCTCCAGTTGACTTTTGGGTTGTTATGATGTATTTTTCTGATACTCTTATGGTTGAGCTAGTAGACTCTCAGACTTATGTTATGATTATGATATTGTATCGGCTCTATTGTGTTATATCTATTGATTATCTTCATCGAGCCATATATTCTTCCCCTAGTCATTGTGATTGAGTATTGTTATATTTTGATGTGGTCCTCCTTATGAAAAGGTTATCATTGACATGTTACATATAATTATGTGATAGATAGTACATTGACCTAGGCAGCGTTCTATCGTCGATTCTGTGGCATAGGATGGACGTACCCACGTACTCGTGTCCTGATCATTCGGGTGCGGATTGTGACACATTTTTAGTGGTAGCCCATGCAGGTCCCGAGGTCTGACTCTAGTCAGGTCTTCTGTGGTGGTGCTCAAACTAATGAGTATTACTACAAACCTGCTATAGGATATAGGATATAGGCTATGAGAGAGTGTACTCAATCACAACTAGAAATATTTCCAATCTAATATTTTACTATCCTTAATTATTCTGAATAATTGCTTTCTTTGAATATTACTGTTCTTCTTTGATGATATCGTATCTTGCGCCATATTGACTTCTTTGTTGAGCTTTTTTAGGATGCCACCGAAGACACGATCACACCATTCTGTCCATGCAACTTCCACCGATAGGTCTACCACCTCTCATCCACAAACTTGGGCAGCCGGGACAGCTCCACTTATCGCTCCTGCTCACGTAGGGGTATCTGTCGCTCTCGGGGATCCTCATCTACCTGCAGATCCGAGGATTACCCTAGTTATTCCCGAGGTACTTCCACCACCTCCTGTACCAGTTGATGCCCCACAATTGTTTGCATTTTTTCGTGAGATGATGGACGTGCAGCACTGTTAGACTGACGTAGTGAGATAGAGCATTGAGAATGCCCACCAAGTTGCGATGACAATAGTCAAGAGGGTGGCAGAGATCCAGCCACAGGAAGTTCAGACTCAGTATCCGAAACTGGGTACCATAATTGATTTTCAGAGAATACAGCCCAAGGACTTCCGAGGCATGGAGGGGATTCTATATGCTAACGATTGGATTGAGGACATCGAGAGAATCTGTCGGCTGGCGCAAATTTCTGATAGTTTGCACATTGAGGTGACAGGTAGCCAGATATTCGACATTGCCCTGACACCGTACAGATCCAAGGATCGCGGCGCCGAGACTTACTTAGGGAGCTTACAAGGAGCTCTTCAAGGAGAAGTTTTTATCGGATGTGGCTCTTAGTGCTCTGAAGAGCTAGTTCTAGGACCTCGTCCAGGGGAGAATGTTAGTGGACGAGTATGCTGCTGAGTTCTACCATCTGGGTAGATTTGTGGAGGACCAGAGTCCTGCAGTGAAGGCGAGGAAGTTTTGCAAGGGATTGGTCAGGTAGGTCAAGTCGCTGACCAGGAGTGACCACACGACGACTTTTGAGCATATTTTGGCGGACGCTCAGAGGGATGAGGATGACTTGGAGCTCAAGTCCAAGCAGGGTAGAGATGCTTTTGGAGCGAGCAGTAGTGCGGGTCCAGCCAAGAGTCCCTATATCCAGCAACTGGCGCCTTTCCAGTATCAGGCCCAGGGTCGTGCTTCTTTCCAGCAGGCGCAGCAGCAGCAGTAGAGACAGATCCAGCAGCAGGCTCTACGACAGGCCCAACAGGCCATCACTTGCCCCTTCTATAAGAAGCCAGGGCACGGATGGGATATTTGCAGGAAGAGGTTGGGCAAGTGTCTATTGTGTGGCACAGCAGATCACCAGTTGAGGGACTTTCTAATGGCATCCACTCGTACAACTCAGGATGGAGCCCCAGCCCAGGGAGCACCAGCGAGGCCACCTACGGGCCAGTAAAGAGAACAGCCTTTGTAGACACAATAACAGAGGTTCGCTCAGCAGCATAGAGGAGCGCAGTAGGGGAGAGATTTTGTCCTAACAGTCGAGGAGGTCGAGCCAGTCCCAAAATACCGAAGGACTAGCCACGTGGCAATGGCCAGCAGCATAACTCCAATGGGCAAACCCAATTTAATGGACCCATTAGAGTGCACATAAGCTGTAATACATATAAAATGGTCTACAAATACCTGTCACAGTCTATATCTCTAATCTCATCCATAACAAAATCACAAAGAGAAAAGTCCAGTCACAATAATATAAAATGATTTGTCCAACCAAAGAAATATAAATAATGTCACGGGGAACAACTCGTCATAAAAATAGAAAAGAAAATAACTCCAAGTACAATATCCAGAAGTCACTACAAGATCAAATATCTAAGAATACTAAGCATAATAAATGAATGGTGAGAATACTATGTGCTCAAGAGAAGTCCTCCGGAACAACCTCGTCCTCTGCAACCTGTATGTCTCCAATAGTAGTACATGTCCCATAAACCTCGGGATAGCTCTCATTGTCTACACCTGGGGACATAATCCGATCCAGGTGCTCAGGGGACATAGCAAGGTACGATAAACACTCAAGCCAAATAAAATACAGCTAGTAAATATAAACAGATCCTTAGGGCAAGCTATATAACCAGCTAAGTGAAATACAAATAAGAGCATCACTAGAACTCAGGCTGAGACCACTACAGGCTCCGTGTCGGGGAGCCCATAGCAGAAAGTAGTATCACGACTCTAATATATGTGCGAAAGATCTGAGACAGAGTCTAAGGCACCTCTAATAGTATATATATAAATAATCATCCTGTAGCCTGTGTGTCTCTCCCCACCCAATGTAACCTCATGTCTCATGTCCATGATGTCTCATGTCCATAACACGCAAGATCATGACCGCTAGCTAGTACAATAAGTCATAATGATATCCATATAATATGCAAGTCTCATATCACGAATCTTGTAAGCCTATACAGAATCACCATGAATAACTCAAGAAAGATTATGTCACATAAAATAGTGTCAAGTATCCTATGGTATGGCATACATGGTAAAGCAAGCACGTAAAAATAGGATCATGGAATCAACTCTCTAAGTGACGTTGCACGACTCTGCGTACGACGCCGACACCCGAATCTTGTACGGACGCGAAGCAACGTCTCACGGTCCTAGGTTAAATAGGTACATCACAAGAGTATATATATAGAAAGAACACAAGCAAATAATATAACATGATCTACTGCAAGTTTGGCAATGTACAATTGCCTGGGTTCTGAACTTTGTCAACTGCTCCTGAAAAAGTAGAATATGCACGTACACCTCCGGATGCTGAAACAAATATCACCAATGTTCTCAGAATACTTAAAATAGCTAGGATTGACTACACATAAGTCTAATTTGGACACAGGGGCAGAATTGCCAGTTTTGGGTCAAAGTGGGGTCTACATGTAGCCTACTTCGTACCAAAAAATATGCCAGACACAAAGTTCTCCAAATTCTTCAAACTTAGTGTTTATGAGTCTAGAATAATGATACAAACCCAACGGAATGTCCAGAACTGGATTTTGATGAGCCGATCACGAAATCGTCCGTCATGTGGAACCGTGGGGCCCACAAAATGATATTTTGTCAACGTTCTCATATTCGAACCAAACTTGGGTCACATAACCAGCGTAACGCTGTGAATCCAATGGCATAAGTTTTGTTGTGAATCGACGAGTACACACGAAGTTATGACGAGGTGTCAGAATAGATCGATACGGTATTTTTCTGCGGATACGCGTTGATTTCGGTGTGCACACACGTCCAAATCAAGTTTCAGGAAATCCCACACGTCCGCGTTTACGATACGTGCCTTTTGGTACAATTTGCACACGACGGAGTTGTCTCGTTTGGTAGAACGTATCCCGTATCAGAGATTTTTGGTATTTTAAAAACAAGTTTTTTTTGTCGTTTTGGAATCAGAATAATTTAACTATTAAAGCAAACTAATAAAAACTAAAAGAATAGTAAAAAATTGACTATATTGTGAAGAAGTCATTTTAATTATATTTTAAAAATAATTAATGAGTTGGTAGAAAATTAGAGATGAACAGGGGTACTTGGACTGAATTTTTGAACTATTTTTGAATAATTTTTTGGCCAACTTTCAGTCGATTTTTCGATCAAACTCGGGCGCCTAAATTTGTTCCACTTGAAGGGAATCCTAGAGGGTTAGGTTGTGAACATACCAGCGAAGATGAGATGCAAAATGGACGAGCGAGGAGGGCGGAACCTCTGCGCGAAGAGGGACCGCACGACTGCTGCTGCTGGGCGCGTGCGAGCACGATCGGTCGCGCGGCTGCTTCTGCTCGCGCTCGGCGGTCCTGCGAGCGGTCAGGGTGGTTGCCTGGGTAGAGGCGTGGGTGATGGTGGAGATGGTGTGGTTTAGGGTTAGGGTATTATGCATATATATATATATATATCTATATATATATATATATATATATATATATATGTGTGTGTGTGTGTGTGTGTGTGTGTGTGTGTGTGTGTGTGTGTATACATATATATATAAGAAGGGGTTTTATGGATTGATGTCTCATGTGCACGGGTTGTTTGGATTTTGGGTTAATGGGTTTGGGTTTTATTTTATTTTATTTCTTTTTATTTTATTTTGTTTTATTTAATTAATATTTATATATAGAAAATTCTCAAAAATAGTTAGGTACTTGGAAAAAAATCTAGGAAATTTATATGTCTTCCAACAAATAATTTACAACCAAAATCATATCAATTCAAAAGATATTTACTAAATATGAATAAATATTCAATTAGTTAAATAAATCCATAAATTCTATTTTCTACTTAATATTATATTGGGAGCATGCAAGGGGTTCGGGTAATGCAACTCGAGTATCATGTGCATAATAGGACCAGTTAGGCTCATATTATGAATTTAGTTAGAAGCAATAGGTTGGGTGGCGTGTTAAAATCGTACGCCACGACAAAAGGGTTAATTAATTATCGTTTTCTCGTAATGGTGTCACAAAAGTTGTGCGACCAAAACAAAGCATGGGATTTTAAATTTGTGAGGGACAGTCATAGTTGGAGCCTAATTTGACTCGTTTAAGTCGAGCATGCTAGGTTGGTTGGAAGGGAAAGGCTAGTGTTGCACTTACGATCTTAAAACCATGGTGGTTGGTTTCCAAAGTTTAATTAAATTATCGAATAAATATTTAAAATAATTTATTAATTACTGAACTAACCCTATATAAAAATCAAGGTGCTCACAATCTACCCACCTTAAAAGAATTACGTCCTCGCAATTTAGAAAAACAAAACATAACCGGTCAGGAAAGGTTTTCTCCAGAAGAGAAGACGTGGTTATATAACATTTGTTGAAGCACGACACAAAGGATAAGGGACCATGAACAAGAAAAAATCGAGAGGAAGGGTAAGGGTTTTGTTCAAGCAGAACACGTAAGGAAGCAATAAAAACTTTTTCTTATGCAATGAAAGATGAGTAACTCAAAAGTAAAGGGGTCTGATTAGAACGAGGATCAACAACAGCTTATGAAAACTTGGTTACCACTTACATATTACTACTCTAGACCAACAAGTTCATGCTAACATAATACTAGGTATAGTCTAGGGAATGGAACTAACATGCACATGCTAAAGTATTACTAAGAATATTCGTTACTATAGCTAGCTATGATAAAACTAAATCTTATCCATATTCGCTACTCCTCGAGTCTGTGCCTCCTCCTCTGTCATCGCAAAAGCCTGTCCATGTCCTCTGCTATTGTTGGGCCTGCTGGAAGAGTGATGTCTGTGATGCCAAGGGTGGCCTCGGTTAATATCCTCCTGGTACTGGTGGTATGAATCCTCCATCTTCTGCCTGTGATGCTCTTGGTGCTGGATAAGCTAGTCGATGTGGCTGTTGGACTGGCCTCGATGCTAGTAAAGCTTGTCGGTGAACCATCGGTGATCCTCCTCGATGCTCCGTGCAATCTCTGGCTGAATGCTGGTCTGAATCGCAAATCAAACACAATCCCAATCTGCATCAGCATTCCTTGGCGAGATGGCCTACCTTGCCACAATAATGACAAGTAGGGAGTCCTGGTGCTGGTGTTGGTAGGGCTGGTCGATAAACCATCAGTGATCCGCTCTGTTGTTCCATAAAGTCCTGTGTCGAGGGTTATCCCGATCTGCAAATCAAGCATAGTCCCAACTTGCGTCTGCACTCTCTCGTGTGATGGCCTTGCTTGCCACAATATTGATATATAGGCAGTATCAGTGGGGATGCTTTGGGTGACTGGTGCATGTGAGGTCTCTTTGTAGCTCCTCCCTATTGTGCTCGGTCTGGTGCTAGTGCATACGGCCACTTCTGGCTGGACTCTCTTCTGTTGACGCGTTCCATGCGTCGAGCTGCTTCAAATATGTCCATATAAGAAGTAGGTGCAACTGCGCCAATCAATCTCTGTAACTCCAAGCTCAAGCCTGTCAAAGAATTTCTCCACCTTCTCTTCTTTTGTCGGGATCAGTGTAGGGTCGGACAGTTGAATCAAGCATGATGCAAGTCAAGGAATTTATTCGAGTCCAATATAGAGGTCAATAACGTGTCAACATATGGATGAGATCCTATAATTTATTCTTATCCTAATCGAGGCTTGCTCGGTCCCTTAGTTGAAACCAAAGCAATATATCCGTAGACCTGTATGGACTACCACATAAATTATGTCACACTCCATTCCAAAAATACCGAGGGACTAACCACATGACAATGGCCAGTAGCACAACTCCAATGGAAAAACCCAGTTTAATGGACCCGTTAGAGTGCATTTAAGCTATAATATATATAAAATGGTCTACAAATATTTGCCACAGTCTATATATCTAATCTCATCCACAATAAGTAACAAAATCACAAAAAGACAAATCCAGTCACAATAATATAAAATGATCTGTCCAACCAAAGCAATATAAATAATGTCATGGGGAACAACCCTTCATCAAAATGGAAAGGAAAATAACTCCAAGTATAATATCCAGAAGTCACTACAAGATCAAATATCTAATAACACTAAGCATAATAAATGAATGGTGAAAATACTGTGTTCTCAAGAGAAGTCCTCCGGAATAACCTCGTCCTCTGCAACATGTACGTCTCCAATAGTAGCACCTGCCCCGTAAACCTCGGGATAGCTCTCCTCGTCTACACCTGGGGACATAATCTGGATCCAGGTCCTCAGGGGACATAGCAAGGTACAATAAACACTCAAGCCAAATAAAATACAACAAGTAAATATAAACAGATCCTCAGGGCAAGCTATGTAACCAGCTAAGTAAAATACAAATGAGAGCATCACTAGAACTCAGACTGAGACCACTACAGGCTCTGTGTCGGGGAGCCCATAGCAGCAATTAATATCACGACTCCAAAATATGTGCCAAAGATCTAAGACAGAGTCTAAGGCACCTCCAATAGTATATATATAAATAATCAGCATGTATCCTGTGTATCTTTTCCCACCCAATGTAACCTTATGTCTCATGTCCACGATATCTCATATCCATAACATGCAAGATCATGACTTCCAGCTAGTACAATGAGTCATAATGATATCTATATAATATGCATGTCTCATATCACGAATCATGTAAGCCTATACAGAATCACCATGAATAACTTAAGAAAGATTCGGTCACATGAAATAGTGTCAAGTGTCCTACGGTATGGCGTACTTGGTAAAGCAAGCATGTAAAAATTGGATTATGGAATCAACTCTCTAAGTGACGTTGTACGACTCCGCGTACGGCGTCGACACTCGAATCTTGTTTCGGACGCTAACCAACGTCTTACGGTCCTAGGTTGAACAGGTGCATCACAAGAGTATATATATAGAAAGAACACAAGAAAATAATATAACAGAATCTACTGCAAGTTTGGCAAAGTACACTTGCCTGGGTTCTGAACTCCGTCAACTACTCCTAGAAAAGTAGAATCTACACGAACAACTCTGGATGCTAAAAAAAACATCACATATATTCTCATAATACTTGAAATCATTAGGATTGACTACATATAAGTCCAATTTAGATACAGGGACAGAATTGACAGTTTTAGATCAAAGCGGGGTCCATATATGGCCCACTTCGCACCAAAAAATGTGTTAGAGACAAAGTTCTCCAAATTTATCAACCTTAGTGTCTACGAGTCCAGAACGATGATACGAACCCAACGGAACGTCCATAACTGGATTCCGGTGAGTTGATCATGAAATTGTCCGTCATGTGGAACCGTGGGGCCCACGAAATGGTATTTCGTCAAAGTTCTCAGATTTGAACCAAACTTGGGTCACAGGATCAACGTAACACTGCGAATCCAATGGCATAAGTTTTGCTTGCGAATCAACGAGTTCACACAAAGTTGTGGCAAGGTGCTGGAATAGGTCGATACGGTATTTTTTGGCGGATACGCGTTAATTCCGGCGTGCACGAACGTCCAAATCAAGTTTCGCAAAATCTCACACGTTCGCATTTACGATACGCACTTTTCGGTATAATTCGCACACGGAAGTTGCCTCGTTTGGCAGGACGTACCCCGTATCGGAGATTTTTGGTATTTTAAAAACAATTTTTTTTGGTCATTTGGAAATCAGAATAATTTAACCATTAAAGTAAACAAATAAAAACTAAAAGAACTGTAAAAATATTAGTTATATTATGAAGACTTTATTTCAATTATATTTTAAAAATAATTAACGAGTTGGTAAAAAATTGGACATGAACAGGGGTACTTGGACTGAATTTCTGAACTATTTTTGAACAGTTTTTCGGCCAACTTCCGGTCAATTTTTCGATCAAACCCGGGTGCCTAAATTCGTTCTTCTTGAAGGAAATCCTAGAGGGTTAGTTTGTGAACATACCAGCGAAGATGGACGCAAAATGGACGAGCGAGGAGGACAAAAACTTCGCATGAAGGGGGGCCACAAGGATGTTGTTACTGTGCGCGTGCGCGTGCGGTCGGCCGTGCGGCTGCGGCTGCTGCTGTTCGCGCGCGGCGGCGCTGCGGGAGGCACTCTGGGCGGTCAGAGTGGTCGCCTGGGTGGAGGCGTGAGCGATGGTGGAGGTGGTGTAGTTTAGGGTTAGGGTTTTATATATATATATATATGTGTGTGTATGTGTGTGTGTGTGTGTGTGTGTGTGTGTGTGTGTGTGTGTGTGCATATATATATATAAGAAGGGGTTTGATGGGTTGGGGCCTCCTGTGCACGAGTTGGGTAGTTTTAGGTTTTGGGTTAATAGGTTTGGGCATAGTTTTTTTTTATTCAATATTTATATATAGAAAATTCCCAAAAATAGTTAGGTACTTGGGAAAATTCTAAAAAATTTATATTTCTTCCAACAAATAATTTTCAACTAAAATCATATCAATTCAAAAGATATTTACTAAATATGAATGAATATTATCACGCCCCAGTCCTATATCAAGCCCCAGTCCCAGAATACGTAGGACTAGGAATACTTAACATGACAGTCGTATATATACGACAACTCCAATATGTTGGAAGATCGTAACACATACGTACGTTGTATATGGATATCAAATCCACAAGTGGTAATATACTGTCGACACAAATCACACTCAATCTATATCTCATCCACAGCATAAATAAATAACTGAATCTCAAATATGAAGTATCAAAGAATGATAGTCAGGTGAAAACAAATCCACTGCCAATTGACTATACTAAAAACTAAATGAGAGAAAAGATCAAACTCTAATATAAGATAAATATCAATAAAAGAATAGCAACTAAAATATCCATCAGTTGCAAAAAATCAGGTGTACTCCGAAGGTAAGACCTCCTCAATCTGGTATGAAGCGTTAGGTCCGGGTCTGTACTCCTAGAAAGGGGCCAAGTCCTCAGAGGGACGTAACAAGATACATAGAAGCATGCCAATAAAGTACTAAAAATAAACATCCAAAGGGTCGCCTAACCGTCTACGTGAATGCACTTTAAGAACAACTTTCCAACACGTAGGCTATCTGGCTAAAATGGGATTGGCATGATTCTTTCGGAGAATCAGGGGCCTAAAAAGCATGACATCTTTCGAACGTCAGAGGCCGCCTGTAGATATATAATATAAGGGTCATCTGACCATGCATCTCTGGCGGAGCATACGAGTTACATAAGGAAAGTACAAAGGAGTCCAAACGCCTTACTTGTTGTTCTCCCCACCCCATGCTCTATTCATGTCATATCCATGACATGATGATATCTCTAATGACTGCCAAGGCTTATAATCATGTAATTCTATCAGCAATTATCCCTATCCGTCGTACGTCCTATACGTATCGGTGGCCAGCCAAATACGTAAGTTTGTGTCCTACATGAGACTCACACTTGTGTAACAACTTGTCACGGCTAATGAGACATAAGAATGTCTCATTATAATGGGGTGGTCTCATAAAACTAGGTTAACATGCATAATATATAATAAAAATAAAATGCAACGCCACCGTCGTTGCACCCAAGTTATTCTTGGACGCGCAGTTTATATAGCAGTTAAAATATATTAACTAAATAATAGAAATAAAATGCATGCACCATATGGAATGTAATCACAGTACAATGGCAAGGTATACTTGCCTGACAGGAAAGCTGCGTAATATAAACGTCCAGGCGTCAAGCACAAGGGATCAGAAACTATGGCCTCCGAATGAACGTCTCCGGATAATGAAATAAATATTATAATGTTCCCAGAATCAGCGAGATAGTTAGAAAATACTACCATTTCATCCAATTTGAACACAGGGGCAAAACGATAATTTTAGGTTAAAGCGGGGTCCACGTATGGCCCACTTTGCACCAAAATACGTGACAGAGATAAAAGTCTCTAAATAGGACAAATTATAGGTCAAATAAATCATAAACATCGATAGAAAATCAACGGTATGTCCAATTTTGGATACCGGTGAGCCGATCACAAATTCGCTTTTCAAGTCAAACCATAGGACCCGCGAATTGGCGGCTAAGTCAACTGTCTCGGAATCGTGTGAAACCTGGGTCACAGGACCAGCATGATACCACAAATCCAATGGCATAAGTTTTGTCGTATTTCGACGAGCGTACACAAAGTAGGATGGTTGTTTACAAAAGTCTCGATACGGAAATTTTTTACGGATACAGGTTGATTCCGACACGCACACACGTCCAAATCAACTTCCACGAAAGCTCACACGTCAGGATATACCATACGTACCTTTTGGTGTAATTGATACATGATGAGGCAGTCCTGTTTGGCGGGGCGCACTCCGTATCATAAAAATTTTGTTTTAAAATATCAAGTTTTTGGTCATTTGGGGGCCGAATAATTTAACAAATAAAATAAACTAATAAAAACTAAAAGAATAGTAAAATTCTTGGTTATATTGAGAAGAAAACCTTTCAATTATATTTTGAAAATATTAAACGGGTTGGTGGCAAATTGGGCATGAACATGGGGGTTTGGGTCAAATTTTTGGACTGTTCTTGGTCAGTTTTTTGGCCGACTTCCGATCAATTTTTCGACCAATTCGGGACACAAAAACTTGTCCCGCTTATAGGGAATCCTAGAGGGTTAGGTTCTAAATGTATACAAAGAAACCGCTCGAGAAAAGAATCAAAGATGATAGAGTTACATCACCTGAAAGATGGGGCATGGGACTGCGTTGCAGCTGTTGTACACGCGCGCGCGCGGCGGTCGTCGAGCGTTGTGCGACGGTCAGGGGGTGTCAACGGCGGCCACGGGGGAGAAGGAGAGGAGAGATTAGGGTTAGGGTTTGATGGTTTTGTAATACATATATATATAGAGTCGGGGAGGGTGAGGTCGCGCTGAAGGGGGTCGCGGGTTGGTGTGGGTAGGGAAATATAATTAGGTTGGTTGTTAAGGTTTTAAATAATTTCTTTTCATTTATTTTTTTAATTATTAATAACTACGTATTTATTTATATATATATATACATATAGATGAGGTTATAAAAATCCAAAAAGAATATTTGCACACAAAAATAAATTCTAGAAAATCTATCACCCTTTAACAAAGACTCCAAAAATAAAATAAAGTAAATAATAGTTTTGTGAAACAATTCTAAATGAGTATTTATATAAGTAATTAAACAAAAAAAATTATTTTCTAATTAACTAAGAAATAATCTGAAGAAATTCAATAATTAAATAAATAAATATAATATTTAAAATTAGGGGATTTTATAAATATTTAATTAGTTAAATAAATCCATAAATTTTATTTTTTACTTAATATTATATTGGGAGCATGCAGGGGGTTCGGGTAACGCAACTTGAGTGTCATGTGCGTAATATGACCAGTTAGGTTCATAGTATGAATTTAGTTGGAAGCAATGGGTTGGGGTGGCATGTTAAAATCGTACGCCGCGACAAAAGGGTTAATTAATCATCGTTTTCTCGTAATTGTGTCACGAAAGTTGTGCGACCAAAACAAAGCATGTGATTACGAATTTGTGAGGGACAGTCATGACAGAAACCTAATTTGACTCATCTAAGTCGGGCATGCTAGGTTGGTTGGAAGGGAAAGGCTAGTGTTGCACTCAAGATCTTAAAACCATGGTAGTTGGTTTCCAAAATTTAAATAAATTATCGAATAAATATTTAAAAAACTATTAATTACTGAACTAACCCTATATAAAAATCAGGGTGCTCACATCTTTTACTGTTAGATACCATATTATTGCTGAATCTCTCGCTAGGCCTTGCAAGATCACGATCGGGGGTGGCATCATCCTAGTCAGTGATGTTTGCAAGGATCAGAGTTTTACCTTTGGGAGGCCGGGAGTTGAGCGTGTGCTTACTCGTAATGCCACTTCCGAGCTACGATATTATACTCAGTATGGATTAGTTGAGTAGGCACCATGCTAGTATAGATTATCGTGGAGGCATGGTGTTGTTCGGACCGCCAGGAGAGCCAGAGTTTGAGATTTCTAGAGGAGCAGTGGAACAGAGCGAAGGAGTCTTCTGCGGAGCCTTGGTGGAAGAATAGGGATTGCCACATCTATTGATAGCGAAGTTTATGAATATTTTCCCGGAATAGTTGCTAGGGTTGCCTCCAGACAGAGATGTTGAGTTCTCTATAGATTTGGTGCCAAGCACAGAGCCGATATCCCAGCACGTCTATAGGTCAACAATAGCGGGCTGGCAGAGTTGAAGAAGCAGGTAGATGAGCTGCAGGATAAAGCCTTCATCGATCCAGTTCTTCATCGTGGGGTACTCTAGTACTATTTGTACCAAAGAAGGATGGGTCGGTACACATGTGTATCGACTACAGGGCTCTAAACAACCTCACCATCAAGAACAAATATATGTTGCCAAGGATTGATGATCTCTTCGATCAGTTGAGCGGAGCAAAGGTATTTTCCAGGATTGATCTGAGGTCAGGCTACCACCAGGTAAAAGTGAAGAAGGAGGATATTTCGAAGACAACTTTTCGGACTCGGTATGGCCAGTTTGAGTTCATGGTGATGCCGTTTTGGTTGACTAATGCTCCGGCAGTGTTCATGAATCTGATGAACAAGATGTAAACTTTCTCACCCAAAATAGGTATTTTGTGTATATTTTATATTATTATATTTATTATAGATGTTGAATTTATTTAGAGTATTCTTTTAGTTAATTAGAAAATAAATTTTTTTAGTATATTTACTTATATAAATATTTATTTAGAATTATTTTTAGGCTATTTTAGATTATTGGAATTTTTTTCCATAATTTTTAGTTAATTAAAAACTAGTAACACTAATTTTCTAGGACTTTGAAGAATTTATTTTATATTCAAACTTAACTAAAAATATCCCAAAATTTTATTTTAGGTTCTAAATAGTCACATATATTTTCTAGAATTGTTTGGGAATTTTCTGAGTATTTTTAGTATTTATTGGGAGTAATTAGGCTAATAACTAATTTTTAGGACTTGTAGAATTTATTGTGCAATCTCAAGAATATATAATGGACCCACGTTATTTTCTAGGGTTTATAATATTATTATATATTTTTTGGAATTATTTTAGAATTTTTGGAATAATTTTAGTATTTATTTTTAGTTATATGGGTAAAACTAATGTTTAGAGCTTCTCCTAACTATAGTAGAAAACCTATGAACATAAAATTATCCCAAGTATTTTTCTAGGATTTCTGGATTCAAAATATATTTTCTGTAATATTTCCAGATTTTTATGATTATTTTTAATATTTATTTGGAGTTATTTAGATTTAAAACGACTTAAATAATATTTTTATAAAGACAAATCAAAAATAAATAATATAAATAAAACCATCCAATCAGATTCTGACACGTGTCAGCCTATAGATATCCATTCAGCCGCAGGTACATCTCTATATATATATAATATGATAACCCTAATTATCCCATTATTTAGAGAGAGAGATTTTGGAGAATTGCCATCTAGGGTTCCTTCATCTTCTAGAAGCCATTGCGCATAGCTCTGGACTCCAAACGAGGCATAGTTTCTTGCGTTAGAAATATATTGAGGTTATATTTCTGATTATAAAAATTGTTTTTCGAAATTATTAGTATTAAATTTTAGAAAATTCGTAGAGCACAGCATGTCCGAAAATAGACGTGTTTCGATATTTTTATAATTTCGGGAGAACCCGGAATCAGAATTATGAACCGTTTAAAGTTTTGGAAAGCTAATATCGATATCATCGACATATATTTTTCCTAGAATTTAATTCTAAGTATTTATATACTGTTAATTCTGTAGAACTTCTAGGTTAGAATTTAACCATCGGTGCACAATACAAAATTTGTATGTGCCATAATTTCCAAACGAATTTAAATTCGGACGAGCCATAAATTCCAGCATATTTTTTACGCTGAAATCTACAGGAAATCATGCATGAAAGTTGAGTTTGTGCTGGTTGACTTTTTGGTCAACAGATCGCCTCGATTTGCGTGCCATGAGTCACGAGTTGATAAAATTTAGTTCTTTGGACAAAATTAGGGTTTAACAATAAAATTAGATTATAATAAGATTAAAATACTATTTTAGGTTATTTTATTTAGAATTAAAATAGATTAAATGGAGGAACCTATTTACCCACTTTTGTAACCTAACTTGTTTAATTTATGTGACGGGTAGATCGGACGATGCCTTGAGTTGGGACTTCATCCTTTTCAGACCAGGCAAGATACCTTGCCAAATTATTTATAGTACTTTGCAAGCTATTTATATTTCTGTTTATTCATTGCATGTGTAGTCTCGTTCAGTTATATTCATTGCATGTATAGTTCGTTCAGTCATTACTATATATATTAGATATGTTGACACACACTTGACACCTAGTATCATGAGAGGACAATCATTAAGCGTATGGGCTTTTAACCACTCTAGTAAATCGTAGTATATAGTTCGCACTACGGGCGTGTGTCGCGCTGGTCGCTACCCCCGCGGTATATCAATTTCTGGAAGTCTCGCTGGTCGCTACCCCCGCGGTATATCGATTTCTGATATCCATTGACGTGTGTGTGAGTTGTGAGGTAGATCGAGTAGCCTACCCTTGCCCATACGTCAAAAAGTTGTCCTCATTTGCATTCATATAGATGTCTTGTACAGCATACTTATTTATTTTTAAATAATATGCATGTTTACTGTATTCAAGTTGGCTCATTTTTCTGTATCTTGTTACGTCCCTCTAAGGACCTGGTCCTCTGCCAGGTGTATCTATTCTTGATTATTTGCAGGAGCGCAGATTTGGATGGTTATATATGTTTCGTGGATGTCCTCTCTTTGAGCCCGTGATTGCTAGCTGGTATTCTTATATGGTGTTGTTGTGTTGTACTTATTTTGTATTTGCTCTTACATTTGAGTTGGTAGTGGATTTGTTTCCATCCAACTATCATCCTTAGATACTTATGTTGAGATCTAGTTATATAGATGCTGGTTATTCATTTATATTGATTTTTTGTGGATGAGATTTAGATTGTACCCTGTGACTTGTGACATATGTTTATGCCACTTGTGGATTTTATATTCATATTACAGCGTACATATGGGTTTAGTTTTTATATATTAGAGTTGCCATATCCATGCGGCTGGCATGCTTACGTGTTCCTAGTCCTATGTATTTTGGGACTAGGGCGTGACATGTTTTTGTGGTGGCCCATGCAGGTCGAGAGCATATTGTCTCGGTTACGTTATTGTACCGAACAAGCCTGCCCTAGGAATAGAGTATAGGATCTCATCCATAATTGACTATTATTCATTTTCCTCCTATCTGTTCTATCTGAATAATTGCATCCTGCTTGATTCCTATACTTCCCTAATAGTTCTTTGAGTATAGCCTTCTGCTAGAATATAGGAACCCCTGTTATTAGGATGATAATTATGGTAGCACACCTATTAAGAATACAACGAGAATATAGACACACCACTAAGTTTAGAATATCTAGTGAACCCTAGAATTCCTTATCTCTAGAATTGGTTTACCATTACCCCTTGATGTAATATGAAGACTTGAGAGTAGTATAGACACTACTAGAGTTAGTTAGAAGTTTGACCATAGTGTTTGACCCTAGTATTGAGGAACCAATAGAAATTCAGGGTTAAATATTAGGGCTGGACCTAACACTTATGGTGAGATAATATTATAACTATAAACTTAGATCATTGTCTTATTAGTAGCAGACAGTACCTTAGGAAGCCAAGAGCAATGAATATAACGTTTCTCTTGATCATACCTCGAACATAGCAACTAGCATACCACTTTCCCTTAGAAAACCACGATGCTATATAGAGCCCCCTATTTTAATTTTATATATTGTTCCTTTGCGACCTTAGCGTTCGCTAATTGTGCGATGACCAAATTTTGTTCCTCTATTCTTCATCTTTCAATTCGTGCCATCTGACACTGCTGATTATAGACCAAGTAAATTTATTCTATGTTAGGATATATATAGCTTGCTAGGATTTTGGTGGTTACTCTTGAATTTTGAAATTGTGTACTTAGTAGTTAGAACTTGATGGTTTAAGCTATTCTTATAGATTGAGACCTGGCGCTTATCCCTTAGTTTTAAATTGCGTAACATGTACCCCCACCTCGATACGAGTTAGATCCTTTCCCCTTGAAGGCCAGTAACTCTTCTATCCTTACTATTGACACTTGCTCCATGAGCGCTATGATTAAGACTTAGGACGACCATGACCTATGTAATGAAAGAGGATACCCTAATAAATACCAAGACCCCTTCCCGTAGACCTTAATAGGAGTTCTACGGTATCCTTAAGGCAATTACAGTATTAGTTAATTATTATAAGTTGGGTAGCATACCTCACAACCTAGTATCACATAGTCTTTTGTCCTATTATTAAAGTGTAGCTGAATGACATTAATTGTATGCTAGCATAAGACGACAGTGTTTATTCAGACAATAGAATTTAGAGGTCCTTGCCCCCATTTGGTCGACTAGCGACATAGACAAGGAGGTTGTATGATAACTATAGAGATTTTTAGAGTCTTTATTATTATTGCTTATTCTATTTTTTGTTTTATTTTTGTGAACTTGAATTGACTTGTACCTCCTTTCATCATCATCTAGCGTACCTATAATTGTTGTACCACCTTGACTTATGCTGCTATTATAGCCTAGTTTTGCAAGCTTATTCTTTCATCAAGCTTGTTCACTATATATGTATTAGTGGATGCATACATTAATATATTTCAGAATCAGTGTACTACGGTCTGATCAACCATAGTGCACGTGGTTCGCCCTTCGTATAACTACTTTATGTGGATTGAGATATCTAGTGATTAGTAGATGAATGAACTTGCCCTCTAGATATGTCTAAGCATATCGTATCCATTACATAACTGTACCGATGCGAGCATGTGGATAGGCATTACCAAAATAGGACTTCAATCTACAACTGCTTTGACAATTCCTATTTGAATTCTTTAAACGCCTTGATCCCAATACTTCTATTCTATTACCTCACCCTTGAACTCTTTATTATTGATCTCCGTCTTCCCTTATTTCGGAAAGACGAAACCTTGTGCTTGGTATAAGTTTGATACACAGAGAGTACTAGATATACCCCATAGGCCGATCACATACTTGAGAATTATTCTTTCGTAATTAAGGACATATCATATATGATATAATCGGCGTTGAAGTTTTGAGGATTGAATGACATGAGTAAATAAATTAAGGAATATTTTTCTTAAAGTATATAGCCTTCTGTGATAGATGGGTAAATTCTAAGTTGGGTAGCAGTGCATTGGCAGCTCGAGAGGAATTTCTTTTAGATTGTGATCGAGTAAGATTAGATTGGGAGAGGTTTAAGCCATTTAATTTTGAGAATTTTAGAAGAATGACTAAGATGATGAGGATTAATAAATTTTAAAAATCTTGATATTGAGGACCCAATATTTATACCTTAAGTACATAATTTAAATTTTTGAGTATTGAAGGTAAAATCATTAATTTGAATTTGAAGGATAAATATATAATTTCAGACTTGAACATTGGTGGACTGTATTTAAATTATTTTTCAATTTGATAATTTAAATTAAGAATTAAAATTTGATGGATGGACTACCTATTTGAAATATTGAGGATGTGAATGAAATTTAAAAAGTTGAAGAATACAAAAAAAAATTATAAGTGAAAATAGGAATAATATTAGACTCGAATTACTTCTAGAGGAGATTATGATAGTTGGAGATTGTGAGGTAAATTTTGATATGGGTTATTTAAATCTTGAAGATATTATATGGATTCAATTTAAATTTGGATATTGATGATTTGGAAAAGTGAGAAGAGATTACAATAGGTTAAATTTTGATTTGAACAATGATTATCTTAATTTTGAAATAATCGCGATAGATTTGAATAGATTTTGTTATTTAAATTTTTGGAAGAGATTGCGATTGACGTACCTTATGTACGAATGTAAAGGATTTAACAAATTATGCCTTATTTTAATTTCGAGGACAAAATTGTTTTAAGTTAGGTAGATTATAAACTCCCTCACCCAAAATAGGTATTTTGTGTATATTTTATATTATTATATTTATTATAGATGTTGAATTTATTTAGAGTATTCTCTTAGTTAATTAGAAAATAAATTTTTTAGTATATTTACTTATATAAATATTTATTTAGAACTATTTTTAGGCTATTTTAGATTATTGGAATTTTTTTCATAATTTTTAGTTGATTAAAAACTAGTAACATTAATTTTCTAGGACTTTAAAGAATTTATTTTATGTTCAAACTTAACTAAAAATATCCCAAAATTTTATTTTAGGTTCTAAATAGTCACATATATTTTCTAGAATTGTTTGAGAATTTTCTGAGTATTTTTAGTATTTATTGGGAGTAATTAGGCTAATAACTAATTTTTAGGACTTGTAGAATTTATTGTACAATCTCAGGAATATAGAATGGACCAACATTATTTTTTAGGTTTTATAATATTATTATATATTTTTTGGAATTATTTCAGAATTTTTGGAATAATTTTAGTATTTATTTTTAGTTATATGGGTAAAACTAATGTTTAGAGATTCTCCTAATTATAGTAGAAAACCTATGAACATAAAATTATCCCAAGTATTTTTCTAGGGTTTCTGGATTCAAAATATATTTTTTGTAATTTTTCCAGATTTTTATGATTATTTTTAATATTTATTTGGAGTTATTTAGATTTAAAACGACTTAAATAATATTTTGATAAAGACAAATCAAAAATAAATAATATAAATAAAACCATCCAATCAGATTCTAACATGTGTCAGCCTATAGATATCCATTCAGCCACAGGTACATCTCTATATATATATAATATGATAACCCTAATTATTCCACTATTTAGAGAGAGAGATTTTGGAGAATTGCCATCTAGGGTTCCTTCATTTTCTACAATCCATTGCGCATAGCTCTGGAGTCCAAACGAGACCTAGTTTCTTGCGTTTGAAAGATATTGAGGTTAGCTTTCTGATTATATAAATTTTTTCGAAATTATTAGTATTAAATTCTAGAAAATTCGTAGAGCACAGCATGTCCGAAAATAGACGTGTTTTGATGTTTTCGCAATTTCGGGAGAACTAGGAATCAGAATCACAAACCGTTTAAAGTTTTGGAAAGCTAATATCGAGATCATTGACATATATTTTTTCCAGAATTTAATTCTAAGTATTTATATACTGTTAATTCTGTAGAACTTCTAGATTAGAATTTAATCATCGGTGCACAATACAAAATTTGTATGTGCCATAATTTCCAAACGAATTTGAATTCGGACGAGCCGTAAATTCTAGCATATTTTTGACACTGAAATCTACAGGAAATCATGTATGAAAGTTGAGTTTGTGTCGGTTGACTTTTCGATCAACAGATCACCTCGATTTGCGTGCCATGAGTCTCGAGTTAATAAAATTCAGTTCTTTGGACAAAATTAGGATTTAACAATAAAATTAGATTATAATAAGATTAAAATACTATTTTAGGTTATTTTATTCAGAATTAAAATAGATTAAATGGAGGAACCTATTTATCCACTTTTGTAACCTAACTTGTTTAATTTATATGACGGGTAGATCGGACGACGCCTTGAGTTGGGACTTCATCCTTTTCAGACCAGGCAAGATACCTTGCCAAATTATTTACAGTACTTTGCATAATATTTATATTTCTGTTTATTCATTGCATGTGTAGTCTCGTTCAGTTATATTCATTGCATGTGTAGTTCGTTCAGTCATTACTATATATATTAGATATGTTGACACACACTTGACACCTAGTATCATGAGAGGACAATCATTAGGCGTATGGGCTTTTAACCACTCTGGTAAACCGTAGTATATAGTTCGCACTACGGGCGTATGTCACGCTGGTCTCTACCCCCACGGTATGTCGATTTCTGGAAGTCTCGCTGGTCGCTACCCCCGCGGTATGCCAATTTTTGATGTCCATTGACGTGTGTGTGTGAGTTGTGAGGTAGATCGAGTAACCTACCCTTGCCCATACGTCGAAAAGTTGTTCTCATTTGCATTCATATAGATGTCTTGTACAGCGTACTTATTTATTTTCAAATAATATGCATATTTACTGTATTCAAGTTGGCTCGCTTTTCTGTATCTTGTTACGTCCCTCTGAGGACCTGGTCCTCTGCCAGGTGTATCTGTTCTTGAGTATTTGCAGGAGCGCTGATTTGGATGGTTATATATGTTTCGTGGATGTCCTCTCTTCGAGCCCGTGATTGCTAGCTGGTATTCTTATATGGTGTTGTTGTATTGTCCTTATTTTGTATTTGCTCTTACATTCGAGTTGGTAGTGAATTTGTTTCCATCCAACTATCATCCTTAGATACTTATGTTGAGATCTAGTTATATAGATGCTGGTTATTCATTTATATTGATTTTCTGTGGATGAGATTTAGATTGCACCATGTGACTTGTGACATATGTTTATACCACTTGTGGAATTTATATTCATATTACAGCGTACGTATGGGTTTGGTTTCTATATATTGGAGTTTCCATATCCATGCGGTTGGCATGCTTACGTGTTCCTAGTCCTACATATTTTGGGACTAGGGCATGACACAAGGTGTTCCACCAGCATCTAGATAAGTTTTTGGTGGTGTTCATTGATGATATCGTGGTATATTTAAAGACCTCAGAGGAGCATGAGAAGCATATGAGGATAGTTCTAGAGACTCTCAGGAAGGAGAAGCTTTATGGAAAGTTTTCAAAGTATGAGTTCTTCCTTGACAAGGTTGAATTCCTTGGTCATGTTGTGACGGGAGAGAGGATCTCAGTTGATCCAAGGAAGATCACGACAGTTGAGTCTTGGACTGTCCCGAGTTCAGTAACAAAGGTTAGGAGTTTCCTTGGGCTAGCAGGCTACTACAGGAGATTTGTTCAGGATTTTTCTCGAATTACAGAGCCGTTGACTAGGCTGACCCGGAAGGATATAGATTTTGTCTGGACAGAGGAGTGTCAGACCGCTTTTGATGAGCTTAAAAAGAGGTTGACAAGATCTCTAGTGTTGACGTTGCCATTGGGGTCAGGAGGATTCACTATCTATAGTGATACTTCAGGAAGGATTTGGGTTGTGTTTTACAGCAGAATGGCAAGGTGATTGCCTATGCTTTCAGGAAATTATATCCTCATGAGAAGAACTACCCTACCTAATATTTAGAGTTGGCAGCGGTCATCTTTGCTCTGAAGTTGTTGAAACACTATTTATATAGAGAGCGTGGGAAGATCTTTACAGACCACAAGAGCTTGAAGTACTTGTTTACCCAGAAAGAGTTGAATATGAGGCAGAGGCGATGGTTGGAGTTGATGAAGGACTTTGATATATCATTGCAGTACATCCAGGGAAGACCAACGTAGTTGCCGATGCTTTGAGCATGTATTCGGTATCTATGTACTTGACGACAGATTGTTATTGCTGGCAGATCTTGAGAGCTTGGGTATTGAGGTGATAGTGCCTGAAGTTGAGATACAGATGTGGGAACTGCAGATTTAGTTAGAGCTGATGGACAGGATCAGAGCTGCACAGTATGAGGATGAGTCTTTGAGGAGCATCAGGGCACATGCTCGGATAGGATTATTAGATGATTTGACTATTGCTGAGGATGGATCATTGCGGCACAGTACCAGATTGTGTGTACCGAGTGAAGCATTTCATGAGGAGGTTCTTCAAAAGGCGCATCGATTTCAGTACTCTATGCATCCAGGTGCCAACAAGATATATACAGATCTAAGAGAGCATATTTTGTGGTATGGCATGAAGCGGGCGGTAGCACGCTTCAT
The DNA here is from genome assembly GCA_036927795.1 of Iris macrosiphon. Taxonomy (NCBI): domain Eukaryota; kingdom Viridiplantae; phylum Streptophyta; class Magnoliopsida; order Asparagales; family Iridaceae; genus Iris; species Iris macrosiphon. The sequence goes on from JAYESA010000012.1 coordinate 130,215,594, forward strand.
ATCCAGATATTTAACGTGCCAGCAGATGAAAGCAGAGAGGCAGAGGCCCGGTGGTTTGCTACAGTCATTACCTATTCCAGAGTAGAAGTGAGAGCATATGACCATGGATTTTGTTTTGGGGCTTTCGTGTTCTCCAGGAGGGAAAGACGCGATTTGGGTCATCGTAGACAGGTTGACCAAATCGGCCAACTTCTTGCCCTTTAAAGTGGGTACATCTACGGAGAAGCTAGCAGAGATGTATGTGCGACAAATAGTCAGATTGCATGGAGTTCCTGTGAGCATAGTCTCAGATCGGGATAGTCACTTTACTTCTCATTTTTGGAGGAGTTTGCAATCTAACTTGGGCACCCAGCTCAAGTTTAGTACTGCATATCACCCTCAGACAGACGGCCGGTCGGAGAGGACTATTCAGACTCTTGAGGATATGCTTTGCACTTGTGTTCTGGATTCTGGAGGCTCTTGGGAGGATCATCTTCACCTGGTAGAGTTTGCTTACAACAACAGCTACCAGGCCAGTATCGAGATGTCACCATTTAAGGCGTTGTATGAACGGAGATGTCACACTCCGTTATCATTGGATGATGTTAGCGAGAGAGCTTTGCTTGGCCCTGAGATAATTTTGGATGCAGTAGAGAAGGTCAAGCTTATTAGAGATAGACTTCGGGTGGCACAGGACAGACAACAGCATTGGGCCGATAACCACCGGAGACCTTTGGAGTTTGAGGTATAGCTTAAATTTTAGAATTTAGATTTTATGATCATATTTGTTTGTGATTGATTATTTTAGATTAAGTGTTGAGACCTTGTTTGTGCTAGGTTGGTAATTTGGTATTTTTGAGGATTTCTCTGACACGGGATACTATTCGCTTTGGTGGAGGCGGAAAGCTTAGTCCACGTTTTGTCGGATCCTTCAGTATTCTCGACAGGGTCGGTGTTGTGGCTTACAGGCTAGACTTACCGCCTACCCTAGAGGGAGTCCATAATGTGTTCCATGTAACGTAGTTGAGAGTACGTGGCGGATCCTAGTCAAGTATTGGATCACTCAGAGATCGAGGTAGGCCCTACTCTCAGCTATCCAGAGCAGCCAGTGGAGATTCTGGATCGTCGGAAGAAGGTGTTGTAGAACCAGACTATTTTCTTGGTTCGCGTCGCGTGGAGGCATCACTCTCCGAATGAGTCAACCTGGGAAAGGGAGGATGAAATGCGCGAGCGATACCCTTATCTCTTTGAGCCTTAAGTTATGGTTCTTTCTGTTATTTTACTTTCCAGTCCTAGTTTCGTCTTTTAATTTTGAGGACAAAATTATTTTAAGGAGGGTAGACTTGTCACTACCACATTTCTAGAATAGGATTATTTTAGTCATTTATGCTTTTATATAAATAATTGTATTATATTTTTAATTAAATGTGTATGTGTTATTTATTATATATAACTATAGTGATATGGTTAGTGTAAACCCCTTAATTTTTTTAGATTTAAATTTTATTTTATTATTGATATTATAAAATTATTGTGAATAAGAGAGAATTTTTATTATTATTTTTAGCTAATTAGAATATATAATATTCATGGATAAATATTTATGTGTATGTAATTAATTACTAATATTACACAAAAAATATATTTTTTGGTATACAACTATTATAGGAGTATTGTGGAATTTTCTAAAAATTATTTAGGGTTCAAACCTATTTTTAATGGCCATATATATATGGTTAATAATAATAATAAACAAAACAATATACTAAACCCTAAAACCTAAACCCTAAACCATAAACTCTAAACCCGAAACCCACAGACCCGTAACCGCCCGCTACAGTAACCGACCACCTGCTACAGTACCCGCCCGACCGCTCACTTCCCCTCCCTGAAACTGCCCCGACCCCCTAACTTCCTCTCCTTGAAACTCCCTCTCCTTCATCCTATATATGCAGACCATCGCTCAGACATCTCCTCGACCACCGTCGATCGTCCAGACACACCGCCATCATCATCCAGCCACTGCCACCAACACCTTTACCCCGACCACCGCCGACCTAGGTGACCCCCGACCGCCAAAGAGTGGTCGACGACCCCGTGCACCACTCATGGACACCATGCCGCCGCCGCCGACCAACCCAGCGCCACCGTCGATGACTTCAACCGTCGTCACGCGCCTGAGCCGCCCCGTCGTCCATGGCCACACGAAAGCATCAGCAGCAGCAATAGTACCTTTTCGCGGTACGATCTCTACGCCTCATGTAACCATTTTTTGATTTGTATTCTCTGGTACGTTCACAACATAATCGAGTTTTAATCTCTTCAATTAGTTTATTTTATTATTGATTTATCTGCTGATTATTTAGTATTAAAATTTGTCAGAAACTTATTTTCGTAAACCCAAAATTTTCTCGATACGGGGTGCGTCCCGCTAAAAGAGGCGGCTTTGTCGTGTGCAAATTGTACCAAAGGCGCGTATCGTCAATGCGGACGTGTAAAATTTCGTGGAAGTTGATTTGGATGTGCGTGCACACCAAAATTGATGCGTATCCGTCGAAAAATATCGTATCGGTCTGTTCTGACACTTGTCAAAACTTTGTGTGTGCTTATTATTTCACAACGAATCTTGCGCCATCGGATTTGCAGCATTACGTTGGTCCTGTGACCCAAGTTTGGTTCGATTCTGAGAACTTTAACGAAATACCATTTCGTGGGCCCCACGGTTCCATTTAAGGGGTGATTTCGTGACCGGCTCATCGGAATCCAGTTCTGGATGTTCCTTTGGGTTCATATCATTGTTCTGGACTCGTAGACACTAAGTTGCAAAATTTGGAGAACTTTATCTTTTGTATATTTTTTGGTACGAAGTGGGCCACATGTGGACCCCGCTTTGACCCAAAACTGTCGATTCTGCCCCTTTGTCCAAATTGGACTTATGGGTAATCAATCCTAGATATTTCAAGTATTCTGAGAACAATGGTGATATTTGTTTCAGCATCCGGAGGCGTACTTGGAGATTCCACTTTTATAGGAGCATTTGACGGAGTTCAGAGCCCAGGCAAGTGCACCTTGCCATGATGTATCATAGTTCCTTGCCTTAATTATCTTATTTAGTTATTATAGTTATATGATATGGTTGATGGACATGTTCAACCTAGGACCGTGAGACATTACTTAGCGTCCAAACAAGATTCGGATGTCGATGCCGTACGCGGAGTCGTATAACGTCACTTAGAAAGTTGATTCCACGATCCTATTTTTTTGTGCTTGCTTTACTAAGTACACCATATCATAGGACACTTGACACTATTTTATGTGACAGAATCTTCTTAAGTTATTCATGGTGATTCCGTATAGGCTTAAAGGATTTGTGATATAAGACTTGCATACTATATAGATATCATTATGACTCATTGTACTAGCTAGAGGTCATGATCTTGCATGTTATGGACATGAGACATTGTGGACATGAGATGTGAGGTTACATTGGGTGGGGAGAGACACACCATACTACAGGCTGATTATTTATATATACACTATACTACTGGAGGTGCCTTAGACTTTGTCTCAGATCTTTGGCACATATATTGGAGTCATGATACTACTTGCTTTGGCACATATACTGGAGTCGTGATACTACTTACTTTGGCACATATACTGGAGTCGTTATATTACTTGCTGCTATGGGCTCCCCGACACAGAGCCTGTAGTAGTTTTTAGCCTGAGTACGAGTGATCCTCTCACGTGCATATCACTTAGATGGTTACAGTAGTTTATCCTTGAGTATGTGGCATTATATTATTTTACTTTGGCATGCTATTTATTGTACCTTGTTACGTCCCTCTAAGGACCTGGATCCTTTCCAGTTTTGTAGCATACACCGTTGTGGAGCCTGCCTGGAGTTGCTGATGTGTGTTGCTTTATCTTGTAGACATTGGTGCCAAGTACTTATATCAGTTCTTCTGGAGTTATGGTTATAATTCATATTGTTTATTCATCTGATGATGTAGCCTAGTTTTATAGACTCATATTCTTTTCTCGAGTCTATTCAAGCTTATGTGTTACTGGGCGGCCGACTTTAGCACATCTATTTCATTCTTGATATTTTGTTCTTTATGTGGATTGAGACATAAATATTTTCAGTATTCTTAGATAGTTACCCTTATTATATAGCTTATACGTATTCGAGTCGGACCAGAGTCTGGTCGAATGCGTTGCTGGCATGTTACGTATTCCTAGTCCTACGTATTTGGGACTGGGGCATTATATATTTTTTTGGTGGCCCATGCAGGATCGTTTCGATTACTTTCCAATATCGAGCGAGCCTGTAATCAGGATTAGCAGTATTAGTATCTCAATCCACAACTGATTTAAAAATTCCTTAGCAATTGATTATCGCCCTTGGACTTCATAATTATACTCTTGTATTCTTCTCGACATTCTTACTATTGTTTATCATCTCTTCTATTTCAGAGAGATGTACGTTCGTGCGCAGTATTTTCTCCAAAAGCTAATCCTTGTCAAGGCGGAAGAAGATATGCTGGATATAAAGTTTTGAGAAGATGATTACCCTTTGTAGGGTAGGTAGATAGGTTATTCCTATATGCTATAGCTAGTGTAGATTGTTAGCATGAGAATTGAATATAGTATTAGAGGCCTAGAACTAATAAAACCTTAAGGTAGCAGTAATTTGAAAATATTAGAAGTTAAAAAGATGGTTTAATTCTAATGTTTTGGAATACTTTATGAAATACATAGATAGATGCTAGAGATTAGATGTGGCTTATTGTAAACCCCCTCACCCAAAAATAGGTATCTCGTGTGTAATTTGAATTTCTTGTATTTGTCTTAGATTTTTTTTATCAATCAAAACCCAATAATACATATTAGGATACTTCACCGTGGTTTGGACATTAATAATATAGAATGGCCCCAAAATCTGCATTGCCTTTCATAGGAAGTAGCCTACACAAGAGACACTACCTGTAGGATCTTTTCGTGGCACAAGAATTCGACCCCTTGGCATTAGTATGGCCTTAGTGTAACGACCATAGATTAATTATTAAATATTTAGATATTATATATATAATTTATTTGTGGTTATTTTCTAATTCCAACTCTCTACAATTAGCATCCCATAATTTCCCATGCCAAGTTACGCATTTTTTTCCTTTTTATAGAGTTGCATGTCACTTACTATAACATACTTTGTCGATAACCATTTAATTATTTAGTTAGTTATTTTATTATACGGTTACTTAATTTATACAACTAGATAAATATATAATTATTAATTATAAAATATTTTATAAAATATTATGGGTGTAGTATTTTGTTAGAACTTTACAAAGTAAATTTTAGAATTTATTTTGTGTGCAAATATTATTTTTGAATTTTAGCCTCATATATATAAATAAATATATGGTTATTAAATAATAATAATAATAGTGGTAATAATAATAGTAATAATAATAATAACAATAGTAATAATAATAATAATAGTAGTAATAATAAGTAATAACAAAAGAAAATAAAAAGAAAAAGGATTAAAAAGAAAAAGAAAAAGAACATAAACCTAAACACTTAATCCTAAACCTTAACTAATTACTAATACTAATAACTACTTAAAACCCTAAACTATTCCTATATATACTAATCCTAACTAATCCTATAACAACCCCAACCCCAGCATCCTATTCTACCCAATCCCACGCAGCAGACCCCATATCCCTCTCTCTCTCTCTCTCTCTCTCTCTCTCGATCCCTCTTTATACATATATGTGTAATCACTCAAACCCTAAACCCTAACCCTAGCTATATCTACGCCACCACGCCTCCGGCCAACCCCGCCGACCAGTGCCGCCGCGCAGCGCCGCCGCAACCCGCCGGTCGACCGCCGTCGTCGTCCCCGCGTGTGCGCACCGCGCATGCGCACAGTCCAGTTTTGGACCCATCTTTACGGTGTCATATCTCCCTCAGTTTTGATTATTTTTGCGTGCGGTTTGTTCGTGTACATTCATAACGTAACCCTTTAGGGTTTTCATTCAAGCGGGACGAGTTTTCGTTCCCTAGATTGGTCGAAAAATCGACCAGAAAATAACTGGAAAACTGACCAAAATAGTTCAGAATTTTGAATCCAAAACCTTATGTTCACACCCAATTTGTCATCAACCTGTTTATTATTTTCGAAAACAAATAAAAAGGTTTTTCTTCTCCATATAACCGAGAATTTTTTTGTTCTTTTAGTTTTTGTTAATTTGTTCTATGTGTAAAATTATTCAACATCCAAATTGACCAAAAACTTGACTTTTTAAAATTAGAAAATTGTGATAAGGAGCGCGCTCCGCCAAACGGGACCGCCTCATCGCATACCAATTGTACCGAAAGGCGCGTATGGTATATCCTGACGTGTGGGCTTTCGCGAAAATTGATTCGGACGTGTGTGCACGTCGGAATCAACATGTATCCGTAAAAAGTTTCCATATCGCGACTTTTGCAAAACACCGCACCATTTAGTGTACGCTCGTCGGAATACGACAAAACGTACGTCATTGGATTCGTGGTATCACGCTGGTCCTGTGACCCAAGTTTCACGCAATTCTGAGACAGTTGACCAAGTCGCCTATTTGTGGGCCCCGCGGTTGACTTTTAGGGCAAATTTGTGTTCGGCTCACCGGAATCCAAAATTGGACATACCGTTGAGTTCGTATTGACGTTTAAAATTTGTTTGACCTATAATTTGTCCCATTTAGAGACCTTTACCCCAGGCACGCTTTTCGGTGCAAAGTGGCCCACATGTGGACCCGCTTTGACCCAAAATTACTGTTTTGCCCCTGTATCCAAATTGGACGAAAGAGTAGTATTTTCTAGCTATCTCGCTTATTCTGGGAACGTTGGTGATGTTTATTTCAGCATCCGAAGACGTTCATTCTGATGTCATAGTTTCTGATTCATTGTGCCTCACGTCTTGACGCTTACACTTTGCAGCTTTCTTGCCAGACAAGATACCTTGGCAAATTGTTTATAGTACTTTGCATGCTTATTATATTTTTATATATTTATTGCATGTGTATTTTCTTTCAGTCATAATTATATACTATATATATGTTGACACACACTTGACACATAGTATCATGGGTGGGAAGGACAATCAGTAGGCGTATGGGCTATAACCACTCTGGTAAACCATAGTATCTAGCACGCACTACGGTAGTGTGTCGCGCTGGTCGCTACCCTCACAGTATGTCGATATCTGGAGTCGCGCTGGTCGCTACCCTCACGGTATGTCAATTTCTGATGTTCTAGACGTGTGTGTGAGTTGTGAGATTAGATAGAGTAGCCTACCCATGCCCATACGTCGAAAAGTTGTTCTCATTATGCATTCATATAGATTGTCTTGTACAGCATACTTATATATTTTCTACCTATTATGCATATTTACTGTATTCAAATTGTCATGCTTCTATGTATCTTGTTACGTCCCTCTGAGGACCTAGTCCCTTTCCAGGTGTAGACGATCTTGACTATTCGCAGGAGCACGGATCAGGACTTGCTACTTATCTCTTTCGAGGAGATCTTCTCTTCGAGTCTCATTGTTCATTTGATGTTCTTATGTGGTTTCTCTTATATTCTAGTTTGGCAGTGGATTTGTTTTTACCCGACTATCATTCTTTGATACTTCATATTGAGATTCAGTTATATAGTAGATTGGTTATTTATTTCTATTTGATTCTGTGGATGAGATTTAGTTATGCCTTATGACTTGTGACAATATATATACCACATGTGAGTTATTATTCATATTACAGCATACGTGCGTATTATGGTATCCATATATTGGAGTTGCCATATACATACGACTGGCATGCTTACGTATTCCTAGTCCTACGTATTTTGGGACTGGGACGTGACACTCATGATGGTGATACAAGGAATTGTATTAGGACCTTAAAAAATTAGAACCTTACGTAGCAGGCCATAGTGGTTAAATCTCTATTTGTCTTATGACTTTTTAGTATCAAAACTAGATCTTATGACCCCCTTAAATTATTGGTGACTATAGGTCTGGACTAAATAGATAAGTAGATTGCTGGACCTATCCTTAGTAGTAGGTGATGAGAACCTATTTCCAAGTTACTATAGCTTATGGATTTTTGGATTTTAGAAATCTTATCTTCTCATTGAGTTCGAAGAATTTCCACTCAAGATAACCATGACATCATAGGGTAGTAGCCTAGACCAAAGATTCTCATAAGGAAGATAGGTTTTAGATGGCAGAGACTAGACGAACAACAGTTTAGAAAGATAGACAATAGAATAAAGTAAGTTATACAAAAATGGGTAGGCCTTCCAATTAAAGATTAAACAAATATTGAAGAGTGACCTTAGTGAATAGTATGCTATGAGTAATAGACCTAAGTACATTCTAGTTTTAGACCCTTACCTACTAAGTTAGGAATATGCGAGAAAGAAGAAGTTATAAAGATTGTATATTGTTACCTATAGCCAAAAGTAGATTGCCAATAGTATGAGAGAGGTTATATATTATATGAATATAGCATTGAGTTTAAGGATTAGTTGTATTACTCCCTCGACTGCATTCCTATCCTTTCTATCAAATTATTGTCTTATTTTGCATATATTGCCTCGTGCTTTTGCAACAACGATCATTCTAATTATAACCACTGAGTAGATCCTTCTTTCCTTCCCAGTCGTGCTCTAGTAGCAAATTAATCTTTTATTTAGTACCCTCTTCATGGTGTCAATATCCATATCACTGTAGGTATCAGTTCTTTTCTATTTTTAATTCCCTAATTTAGTCACTATGACTTGATTCTCCAGATAATTGTCTAATCGTACCTTATTCAATCCTGTGACTATACTCCCTAAGCTTATCATAAACTTATCTTGTCTTGGTCTGTAGATTCCTCCCTTTGCGATTCCCTCGATTCGTCCCTTCGTTATCAATGCCATGCAATAATCAAAGTCTCTATACCACCTTGCCCTAGTTATACCCGACCAAACCCTTTCTTATCTTTTATTGAAGACATGAACTATATAGGAGCAATATTGTTTGATAGCAATTTTCTTATAGAGTTGTCGACCAATAGCACCCTGATAATATCTAGCTCCCCTTAGAGAATATTTGATTATGACAAGTAGACCCTAGAACTCTTGAATCCTTATTAGAAAGTAGGCCCTTCCAGAAATCTTGATAGCAGGACCCTGACCTTAGTTTTGGATACTAACTTAATTTTTATAAGTTGGGTAGATTGTAGCCCCCTGGTTTTAGTGTAGGGTTATTTTGAAATTTTAGGGTAAATTTGAATATATTTGTTATTGATTAGGATTAATTCTAAATAGAATGAATTACCTCTTTAAAATTTTGTATCCATTAATACCCTTGTTGTGGGTCGAATATTTGGAGCACAATACTATCATTTCCTTTCCAACAACTTCTACCCATATGACCTAGACTAGTCACTCTATACCTATAACATGACTATCACTCACAAACTCGCCTTCATATGCTTCATTTTAGTCACACAACATCCGCGACGCGTTTGTGCACAAATGACACCTAGATATCCTTTTCCGTTGCAAAAAATTTTAATACGCAATATTGACTCAATTCTTCTGACAAATTTGAGATTTATGAGCCTAACTGGACCTACTTCACTCATGACCTAATTATAAGCAAGGAGAACTGGTAAACTTCCTTTATAGAGTTATTGACTCATTAACGTCATGGTAGTACCTAGATTTCCTTTGATAGGCTGTGACAACGGTCATAAAATCCACACCATCACGTATCCCTCCTTGAAGTTATACTTCTAAACCCTTAGAAATATGATCATCACTATAGTTCCTTCTACCAACTTAATTTCTATAAGTTCGGTAGTGACTGAAACTAATTGTATCCTTGCTATTAGAATATGACGTCAAATTAGGATCCCATTGGTAACTGCGTCCCCCATTTTTAGTGCAACCTTGCTTAACTAAAATCTTTTTACTATGGTTATTTTTAATTTTGAGGACAAATTTTTTATAAGTTGTGTAGATTGTAAATCCCCTGATTTTCTTAGATTTAAATTTTATTTTATTATTAGTATTATGAAATTATTGTGATTAAAAGATAATTTTATTATTATTTTTAGCTAATTAGAATATATAATATTCATGGATAAATATTTATGTGTATGTAATTAATTACTAATATTACACAAAAAATATATTTTTGGGTGTACAACTATTATTGGAGTGTTGTGGAATTTTTTGGAAATTATTTGGGGTTCAAACCTATTTTTAATGGCCATATATATATGGTTAATAATAATAATAAACAAAACCATATACTAAACCCTAAACCCTAAACTCTAAACCCAAAACCCAAAACCCACATACCCGCAACCGCCCGCTACAGTAACCGACCCCCTGTTATAGTACCCGCCCCGACCGCTCACTTTCCCTCCCCGAAATTGCCCAGACCCCCTCTCTTCCTCTCCCTGAAACTCCCTCTCCTTCACCCTATATAAGCAGACCACCCCTCAGATATCTTCTTGACCATCGCCAACCATCCAGATACACCGCCATCATCATCCAGCCACCGCCACCAACACCTTCACCCCGACCACCGCCGACCCAGGTGACCCCAGACCGTCGACGAGTGGTCGACGACCTAGTACACCACTCATGGACACCCTGCCGCCGTCGACGACCAACCCAGTGCCACAGTCGACGACTTCAACCGTCGTCGTGTGCCTGAGCCGTCGCGCCGTCCACGTCTACGCGAAAGCATCAACATCAGCAACAATAGTACCTTTTCGCTGTGCGATCTCTATGTCGTCATGTAACCGTTTTTTGATTTGTCTTCTACGGTACGTTCACAACATAACCAAGTTTTAATCTCTTTAATTAGTTTATTTTATTGTTAATTTATCTGCTGATTATTCAGCGTTGAAATATGTTAGAAACTTATTTTCGTAAATCCAAAATTTCTTGATACGGGGTGCATCCCGCTAAAAAAGGCAACTTCATCGTGTGCGAATTGCACCAAAAGGCGCGTATGTCAATACGGATATGTAAAATTTTGCAAAAGTTGATTTGGATGTGCATGTACACCGGAATCAATGCGTATCCGTCAAAAAACATTGTATCAACCTATTCTAACACGTCATAATTTTGTGTGTGCTTGTCGTTTCACAACAAAAATTACTCTATCAGATTCGCAGTGTTAAGTTGGTCCTGCGACCCAAGTTTAGTTCGATTCTGAGAACGTTGACGAAATACCATTTCGCGGGCCCCAGGTTCCACTTGATGGATGATTTCATGACCGGCTCATCGAAATCCAGTTCTGGACATTTTGTTGGGTTCGTATCATCGTTCTGGACTCGTAGACACTAATTTGCTAAATTTGAAGAACTTTATCTTTGGCACACTTTTCGGTGCGAAGTGGGCTACATGTGGACCCCGCTTTGACCCAAAACTGTCAATTCTGCCCCTTTGTCCAAATTGGATTTATGGGTAATCAATCATACCTATTTCAAGTATTCTGAGAACAATGGTAATGTTTATTTCAGCATCCGGAGCGTACTTGGAGATTCAACTTTTACAGGAGCAGTTAACGGAGTTCAGAGTCCAGGCAAGTGCACATTGCCATGATGTATCACAGTTCCTTGCCTTAATTATCTTATTTAGTTATTATCGTTATATGATATGGTTGATGTACCTATTCAACCTGGACCATGAGACATTGCTTAGCGTCCAAACAAGATTCGAGTGTCGATGCCATACGCGGAGTCATGTAACGTCACTTAGAGAGTTGATTCCACAATTCTATTTTTGTGTGCTTGCTTTACTAAGTACACCATGTCGTAGGACCCTTGACATTATTTTATGTGACAGAATCTTCTTGAGTTATTCATGGTGATTCCGTATAGGCTTACAGGATTCGTGATATGAGACTTGCATACTATATAGATATCATCATGACTCGTTGTATTAGCTAGAGGTCATGATCTTGCGTGTTATGGACATGAGACATTGTGGACATGAGACATTGTGGACAAGAGACGTGAGGTTACATTGGGTGGGGAGAGACACACCATACTACAGGCTGATTATTTATATATATACTATACTACTGGAGGTGCCTTAGACTCTGTCTCAGATCTTTGGCACGTATACTGGAGTCATGATACAACTTGCTTTGGCACATATACTGGAGTCATGATATTACTTGCTGCTATGGGCTCCCCGACACAGAGCCTGTAGTGGTTTTTAGCCAGAGTATGAGTAATGCTCTCACGTGCATATCACTTAGATGGTTACAGTAGTTTACCCTTGAGTATGTGGCATTATACTGTTTTACTTTGGCATGTTGTTTCTTGTACCTTGTTACGTCCCTCTAAGGACCTGGTCCCTTGACAGTTTTGCAGCATAGACCGTTGTGGAGCCTGCCTGGAGTTGTTGATGTGTGTTGCTTTATCTTACAGAAATTGGTGCCAGGTACTTATATCAATTCTTTCGGAGTTATGTTATTATTCATATTGTTTATTTATCTGCTGATGTAGCCTAGTTTTATAGACTCATATTCCTTTCTCAAGTCTATTTGAGCTTATGTGTTAATGAGCGGCCAACTTTAGCACATGTAGTTCATTCTTGATATTTTATTCTTTATGTGGATTGAGACATAGATATTTTTAGTATTCTTAGATAGTTACCCTTATTATACAGCTTATAGGTATTCGAGTCGGACCAGAGTCTGGTCGAATGCGTAGCTGGCATGTTACGTATTCCTAGTCCTACGTATTTAGGACTGGGGTGTTACAGCTAGTAGGTGGACTATATCGTTAGTCAGGAACCTAGTGGACCCAACCAACTTGACATGAGCAACCCAATTAATTACTTTAGACAAGCCTAATTTGACCTATAGTTAGACTAGTGCTTTAACTTTAGGTTAGGCTAATCACCTTTTGTCACGCCCCAGTCCCAAAATACGTAGGACTAGGAACACGTAAGCATGCCAGCCGCATGTATATGGCACTCCAATATATGAAAACCATAACACACGTACGCTGTAATATGAATAACAATTTACCAGTGGTATATATATAAGTCACAGGGCATAATCTAAATCTCATCCACAGAAATCAATATAAATAGATAAATAACCAATAACTATGTAACTAATCTCAATATAAAGTATCTGAAGATGACAGTCGGATGGAAACAAATCCACTGCCAAACTAGAATATAAAAGAAAACACAATATAAGTACATCCATTAATAAGCAATAAGGCTCGAAGAGAAGACCTCCTCAAATATAAGTAACCAGTCCGGATCTGCGCTCCTGCGAATACTCATGAACATCTACACCTGGAAAGGGACCAGGTCCTCAGAGGGACATAACAAGATATATAGAAGCATGCCAATAAAGTACTGAAATAAATATCCAATGGGTCGCCTAACCATCTATGTGAATGCAGTTTGAGAACAACTTTCTAACAAGTGGACTATCTGGCCATAAAATAGGATTGGCATGATTCTCTCGGAGAATCAGGGGCCTACAAAGTATGTCATCTTTTGAACGGCAGAGGCCGACAGGTAATATAGGGGTCATCATGGCCACGTATCTCCGGCGGAAAGTACGGGTTACATAAAAAGGAAAGTGCAAAGGAGCCCAAATGTCGTACTTATTATTCTTCCCACCCCATGCTCTAAGCATGTCACATCCATGACACGATTTGGTTCATAGCCTATCTTTAGTACAATAGCCCAACCCTGCAACCAAACAAGGATAAGGATTGGACCACCGTACAATAATAGGCTATGTCTATGGACTATTAATAACTGCTAAGTCTTCTAGCATGCAAAGTTTCTAACAGCAGTTATCCCTAACGCACGGCCCACATGTACAGGAGGCCAACCCAGTACGCAGTCTGTGATCTATATGAGACTCACAACTCGTGTAACAACTGTGTTATGGCCAATGAACCTAATGATACTTCATGAATATGGGACGGTCTCATAAACAAGGTCAATACATATACATAATAAAAATAAATTACGACGATACCGTCGTTGCACCCAAGTTTTCTTGGACAAGTATTTTATATAACAGTTAAAATATATAAACTAAAGACAGAAAATAAAGATGCATGCAACATATAGAATAAGAATAACAGTACAATGGCAAGGTATACTTGTCTGGCAAGAAAGCTGCGATGTACCAATAACCTGCTCCAGAAGTCGCACAGAACAATCCAATATCCTATGTACATATAATATAATACAATAGAATATCAGTCATTATACTATCACATACACAACTATAAATACACTAGACTCAGGGGGTACACTAGGGGTGATACGGGTCAACTAACACGGTCAATTGTGCGTCTAATTACACGGGTGTCACATCTTTAAGTGTTGTGCACAATCAGACAGTCAACTAACATGTGTCTAAGCCAGTACATTAATGTACGCAAGGCAGTCAATTCACAAGTTCTTAGGGTCAACATGGTCAAGGTAAACACGGAATAGTCCACAGTGTCCTAGGGTCGTACAATACATACATGTATAGTCACAACTATTATTTAGCATTTAATTACATATATATCCATATAATTATATAATAATATAACCAGTAATTTATTTACATACCTATTTGAATATATTTACTAAATATATATATACGTACCAATGAATATTATACATATACCAAATTGAACAGTATACGCGTACGCGTACGTATGCGTATACGAGTTGGGTTCACCGACTCAGGGTCCGATATCAGCTAACAGTCATAAAGCAATACGCATGTCCTAATAACATATATACAAGCACACATACAAGATAACGACGATGAGTTGATGACACGCATAGTCATGACGATGACGACAATGAGTTGATGACGAGATTAGATGATAATGATGGGGTGATAATGATGACGATGGGTTGATGATGATGATGATGATGGGTTGATGATGATGATGATAATGAATGGTGAGGATGATAGGGATGATGATAATGAGTTGATGATGGGGTGATGATGATGATGATGGGTTCATGATGATGATGTTAAGGTGGATGATTCTATGATGATGATGATGATGATGATGAGATAAGGATGAGGATGAGGATGATTATGTGATGATGATGATTATAATGGAGATGTTGAAGTGATGATGATGATTGTGATTGTGCTACTATTCCGGCCAGGGGGTCCGGCCAAGGAGGGCAGTGAAGGGGAAGGAGGACAGGGAGGTTGCTGATCGAGATGGCCGGAGGGGGAGAAGTTGAGGGTGGAAGAAGGAGGAGGAGTTGATGACAAGGAAGTGGTCGTACTGGTGGTTGTGGTGGATGATGAAGGAGATGATGTGGTGGAGATACAGTGGTTGCTGCTCGTCATCCGGTGGGTTCTGGTGGAGAGGGAGATGGCAGCAGGGTGGTTGTGTCGTTGTAGAGGGAGGTACGGCGGAGGAGGAGATCACCGGAGGCTTGTCGAGGTCGGGATGGAGGAGGGAAGAAGATGGAGAGGGAGAGTTGTTCCGGGACGACGAGGTGAAGGAGAGGCGGTGGTGATGGTGGTAATGGTGATAATGGTGGTGGTGTGTAGAGGCGGGGAAGGTCGGGGATGATGGAGGATGGACGGAGGTCAGGAATGGTGCAGTGGTGGTGCTAGAAGGATCCCGGCGGGCAGTTGGTGCTGGTGCGGAAGGATGATCGGGAGGAGGAGGAGAAGAGAGGGAGGTCGTATTGGCGGTGTTAATGGAGATGGTGGTGAGCAGAGCTGGCCACGGTGGAGCTCCGGCGGTTCTGCGTAGGGAGGGGAAGGAGACGATGGTGGAGGTGGATTGTGAGGTCAGGGTGGTAATAGTGGTGTTGGGGCAGTGGTGAGCAGTCGTCGACGGGGTGAAGGACAGGGAACGGTGGAGAGGAAGTCGAGGATGAAGGCTGTGGGTCGTCAACTCCGGCGGGTCTCCGGCGTGGGATCCGGCGGAGGAAGGGGATGATGTACAGGGAGATTGGGGTGGTAATGGTTAATGGCTAGGTATTGGGATTAGGGATGTGTGGATGAAAAAAATAGGAAAAGGATTATTTATACATAGAAGGGGTTAGTTTGACTTAGGAAAATTTGACTTTGGTCAACATCTCCTTGGGATGGGCCTTTGGCTTGCCATGGGGATGTTCGGAGGGCTAGGATTTGCATTATTTAAAATACAATGATAAATTTAAATGGGGGCGATGTTTGTGCGTTGCACACTCCGAAAAATTACGAAAAAATTCGTATGAAGGGGAAAAAAGGGTTTCTTCACGTATTGTCCAATGGTGTGGACACTTTATTGCATTTTTGCATAAAAATATTCAAAAATTGGGAAAATTGCACAAAGATAGAAATTAGATTAAATTAATTAAAATTACTGTGCAAGGTATTCTGGAATTAATTAGAAGTACACGAGGGTAAAATTAGGTGGGACATAAGTATCATGGACATAGGGGACTCAGAATAGAATATTATCATAAATTAGGTTGTACGAAACGGGTCAAGATTGTGTCTCCAATTTCGATTGGAACGCAGAAGGATACAAAGTTGAATTTATTTAGAATTAAATACAAACGTCTGCGACGAATATTGTGCGACTAAAATATAGCACAAGTGAGCATAATTATAAGTTACACAATGGTCAGAATAGAAGGCGGGTATGTCTAAGACAAGGATGTAAAATTTGTAGGAATGCAATGACTAGTGTAGTGCTCCAATTATCGAAGCAACGGTAAGGTGCACTAGTTGATTTAATTATCGTAAAATTAAATAAAATATTGTGTCATATTTCCAATTGGATTCAACTAGCCCTAATTTTACTATCTATGCCAAGTGGGCCTAATTTTGGGTGAGGGGGTTTACAATCTACCCAACTTAAAATAATTTTATCCTCGAAATTAAACTAGGGTAGGGTTTCTCTATCTAATCTCACTTGATCACTATCCAAAAGAATTCTCCTCAAGTTTAGCAATGCAGTTTCTACCCAACTTAGAATTTACTCATCTATCACATAAGGCTATACATCTAAGAAAATATTTCTTAAATTATTTAATCATGTTATGTAATCCTCGAAGTTTAATCACCAAATATATCACATATGATATGCCCTTAATTACGAAAAATAATCATCAAGTAATATGATTGGCCTACGGGGTATATCTAGTACTCTCTGTGTATCAACTTATACCAAGCACAAGGTTCGTCTTTCTGAAATAAGGGAAGACGGAGAGCAATAATAAGGAATTCAAGGTGGGGGTAATAGAATACAAGTATGGGGATCAAGGCGTTTAAAGAATTCAATGGGAATTGTCAAGGCAGTTGTGGATTGAAATCCTATTTGGTAAATTCTTATTCGCATGCTCGTATCAGTATAATTATGTACTTGATATGATATGCTCTGACATATCTAGGGGGCAATTATGTTTGTCTACTGGTCAACTATATACCTTAATCCACGTAAAGTAGTATTGCGAAGGGCGAACCAAGCACACTAAGGCTAGCTAGACCTTAATACACTGATTCTGAAATGTATTAGTGTGTCCACCCACTGATACATATGTCATAAACAAGCTCGATAAGGAATAAGCTTGCAAAAACTAGGCTATAATAGCAGTATAAGTCAAGGTAGTATATAAAATATAAATACACTGGATCATGATGAAAGAAGGTACATAATAATTCAAGTTCATAAAAAAGATAAGACTCTACAATCTCTACAGTTGTCATACTAACTCCTTGTTTAAGTCGCTAGTCGACCAAATAGGGTATGGGCCTCTAAATTTTGTAGTCTGAATAAACACTATCGTCTTATGCTAGCATACAATTTTTGTCATTTAGTTATACTTCAATAATAGGTCAAAAGACTATGTGATACTATGTTGTGAGGCATACTACCCAACTTAAAAGAATTAACTAATACTGTAACTGTCTTGAGGGGATCCTACAAAATAGCCTTGTACTTGTAAATAAAGCAGAAACTCTTATTGGAGTACACGAAAAAAAGATCTTGGTACTTATTAGGGTCTCCTATTGCATTATATAGGTAATGGTCATCTTAAGTCTTAATCATAGTGCTTATAGAACAAGTGTCAATAGTAAGAATGGAAAAGTTACTGGCCTTCAAGGGGAAAGAGGATATAACTTGTATCGAGGTAGGGGTACAAATTACATGATCTACAACTAGAGGATAATTATCATAATCTAAATGAACAACTCAACTATCTGGTTCTAACTACAAGGCACATAATTCAAAATTCAAGATTACAACTATAACCTTAGCAAACTATATATCCTAACATAGAATAAAATCACTCAGTTTATAATCAGTAGTGTCAGGTGGCACGAGTTGAAAGATGAAGAAAAGAAGAATATAATTTAGTCGTCGCACAATTAGCGAACGTTAAGGTTGCAAAGGAACAAGATATTAACTTAAATAGAAAGTCTCTAGATAGTATCATAGTTTTCTAAGGAATAGGTAGGATGCTACTCTTCTGTGTTCGGGGTATGATCGAGGAAAATATTATATTCATTCCTCTGGGCTTTCTAAGGTACTGTCTGCTTAATAATAAGACAAGGAGCTAAATTTATAGTTCTAGTATTATCTCACTATGAAAGTTAAGTTTGGTCCTAATATTCAATCTTGGATTTCTATTGGTTCCTCAATGCTAGGGTCAAACATTATGGTCAAATTTCTAACTAACCCTAGTAGTTTTTATACTACTCTCAAGTCTTCATACATATATCGAGGGGTAATGGTCAATCAATCTACAGGTAAGGGTGCTATGGTTCATTAAGTATTCTAACTCAGCGATGTGTCAACACTCTACTTGTACTCTTAATAGGAAGGTTACCCTACTTATTATCTAACAACAGGGACTTCTATATTCTAGGAGGGGGCTATACTCAAGAAACTATTAGGGAAGCACATGAATCAAGTAGAATACAGTCATTCAAATAGAACATATTAAAAAGGATGTGAGTTATAGTCAATTGTGGATGAGATCCTATACTCTAATCCAATTTGCAGGCTTGCTCGGTACAGTGACGTAACCGAGACAATATGCTCTCGACCTGCATGGGCCACCACAAAAATATGTCATGCCCCAGTCCCAAAATACGTAGGACTAGAAACACATAAGCATGTCAGCCGCATGTATATGGCACTCCAATATATAGAAACCATAACACACGTATGCTGTAATATGAATAACAATTTACCAGTGGTATATATATAAGTCACAAGTCACAGGGCATAATCTAAATCTCATCCACAGAAATCAATATAAATAGATAAATAACCAATAACTATGTAACTAATCTCAATATAAAGTATCTGAAGATGACAGCCGGATGGAAACAAATCCACTGCCAAACTAGAATATAAAAGCAAACACAATATAAGTACATCCATTAATAAGCAATAAGGCTCGAAGAGAAGACCTCCTCAAATATAAGTAACCAGTCCGGATCTGCGCTCCTACGAATACTCATGAACATCTACACTTGGAAAGGGACCAGGTCCTCAGAGGGACATAACAAGATACATAGAAGCATGCCAACAAAGTACTAAAATAAATATCTAATGGGTCGTCTAACCATCTATGTGAATGCAGTTTGAGAACAACTTTCTAACAAGTGGGCTATCTGGCCATAAAATAGGATTGGCATGATTCTCTCAGAGAATCAGGGGCCTATAAAGCATGTCGTCTTTTGAACGGCAGAGGCCGCCAGGTAATATAGGGGTCATCATGAGTATGGGTTACATAAAAAAGAAAGTACAAAGGAGCCCAAATGTCGTACTTGTTATTCTCCCCACCCCATTCTCTAAACATGTCACATCTATGACACGATTTGGTTCATAGCCTATCTTTAGTATAATAGTCCAACCCTGCAACCAAACAAGGACAAGGATTGGACCACCGTATTATAATAGGCTATGTCCATGGACTACTAAAAACTGCTAAGTCTTCTAGCATGCAAAGTTTCTAACAACAGTTATCCCTAACGCACGGCCCACATGTACAGGAGGCCAACCCAGTACGCAGTTCGTGATCTATATGAGACTCATAACTCATGTAACAACTGTGTCACAGCCAATGAACCTAATAATACTTCATGAATATGGGGCGGTCTCATAAACAAGGTCAATGCATATACATAATAAAAATAAATCACGATGACACCGTCGTTGCACCCAAGTTTCCTTGGACGTGCATTTTATAAACAGTTAAAATATATGAACTAAAGATAAAAAATAAAGATGCATGCAACATATGGAATAAGAATAACAGTACAATGGCAAGGTATACTTGTCTGGCAAGAAAGCTGCGATATACCAATAACCTGCTCCAGAAGTCGCGCAGAACAATCCAATATCCTATGTACATATAATATAATACAATACAATATCAGTCATTACACTATCACATACACAACTATAAATACACTGGACTCTGGGGGTATACTAGGGGTGACACGGGTCAACTAACACGGTCAATTGTGCGTCAAATTACGCGGGTATCGCATCTTCAAGTGTTGTACACAATCAGAAAGTCAACTAACATGTGTCTAAGCCAGTAAGTTAATGTACGCAAGGCAGTCAATTCACAAGTTCTTAGGGTCAACATGGTCAAGGTAAACACGGAATAGTCCACAGTATCCTAGGGTCGTACAATACATACATATATAGTCACAACTATTATTTAGCATTTAATTACATATATATCCATATAATTATATAATAATATAACCAGTAATTTATTTACATACCTATTTGAATATATTTACTATATATATATATATATATATATATATATATATATATATATATATATATATATATATATACGTACCAATGAATATTATACATATACCAAATTGAACAGTATACGCGTACGCGTACGTATGTGTATACGAGTTGGGTTCACTGACTCAAGGTCCGATATCAGCTAACAGTTATAAAGCAATACGCATGTCCTAATAACATATACACGAGCACACATATGAGATAAGAAAGGAGGGACAGGTTCGAACCTTGTGGTACGCGCACAGTCATGACGATGACGACGATGAGTTAAAGATGATGACGATGATGAGATGATGATGATGGGGTGATGATGATGATGATGATGGGTTGATAATGATGATGATGATGATGGGTTGATGATAATGATGATAATGAATGGTGAGGATGATAGGGATGATGATAATGAGTTGATGATGGGGTGATGATGATGATGGGTTCATGATGATGATGATAAGGTGGATGATTATGTGATGATGATGATGAGATAAGGATGAGGATGATTATATGATGATGATGATTATAATGGCGATGGTGAAGTGATGATGATGATGGTGATTGTGCTACTATTCCGGCCAGGGGGTCCAGCCAAGGAGGGCAGTGAAGGGGAAGGATGACATGGAGGCTACTGGTCGAGATGGCCGGAGGAGGAGGAGGTTAGGTTGGAAGAAGGAGGAGGAGATGATGACAGGGAAGTGGTCATGCTGGTGGTTGTGGTGGATGATGGAGGAGATGATGTGGTGGAGATACGGTGGTTGTTGCTCGTCTTCCGGTGGGTTCGGGTGGAGAGGGAGATGGCAGCAGGGTGGTTGTGTCATTGCAGAGGGAGGTGCAGCGGAGGAGGAGATCATCGGAGCCTTGTCGTGGTCGGGATGGAGGAGGAAAGAAGATGGAGAGGGAGAGATGTTTCGGGACGACGAGAAGAAGGAGAGGCGGTGGTGATGGTGGTAATGGTGGTAATGGTGGTGGTGTGTAGAGGCGGGGAAGGCCGGGGACGATGGAGGATGGACGGAGGTCAGTAACGATGCAGTGGTTGTGCTGGGAGGATCCCGGCGGGCAGTTGGTTCTGGTGCAGGAGGATGATCGGGAGGAGGAGGAAAAGATAGGGAGGTCGTGTTGGCGGTGTTAATGGAGATGGTGGTGAGCAGAGCTGGCCGCGGCGGAGCTCCGACGGTTCTGCGCAGGGAGGGGAAGGAGACGACGGTGGAGGTGGATTGTGAGGTCAGGGTGGTAATGGTGGTGTTGGGGCAGTGGTGAGCAGTCATCGACAGGGTGAAGGACAGGGAACGGTGGAGAGGAAGTCGAGGATGAAGGCTGTGGTTCGTAGACTCCAGCGGGTCTCCGGCGTGGGCTCCGGCGGAGGAAGGGGATGATGTACAGGGAGATTGGGGTGGTGATGGTTAATGGCTAGGTATTGGGAATAGGGATGTGTGGATGAAAAAAATAGAAAAAGGATTATTTATACATGGAAGGGGGTTGGTTTGACTTAGAAAAATTTGACTTTGGTCAACATCTCCTTGGGATGGGCCTTTGGCTTGCCATGGGGATGTTCGGAGGGCTAGGATTTGCATTATTTAAAATGCAATAATAGATTTAAATGGGGGGCGATGTTTGTGTGTTGCACACTCCAAAAAATTACGAAAAAATTCGTTTGAAGGGGAAAAATGGGTTTCTTCACGTATTGTCCAATGGTGTGGACACCTTATTGCATTTTTGCATAAAAATGTTCAACAATTGGGAAAATTGCACAAAGATGAAAATTGGATTAAATTAATTAAAATTACTGCGCAAGATGTTCTGGAATTAATTAGAAGTACATGGGGGTAAAATTAGGTGAGACACAAGTGTCATGGACATAGGGGACTCAGAATAGAATATTGTCATAAATTAGGTTGTACGAAACGGGTCAAGTTTGTGTCTCCAATTTCGATTGGAACGCACAAAGATATAAAGTTGAATTTATTTAGAATTAAATACAAACATCTGCGACGAATATTGTGCGACTAAAATATAGCACAAGTGAGCATAATTATAAGTTACACAATGGTCAGAATAGAAGGCGGGCATGTCTCGGACTAAGATGTAAAATTTATAGGAATGCAATTATTAGTGTAGTGCTCCAATTATCGAAGCAACGGTAAGGTGCACTAGTTAATTTAATTATCGTAAAATTAAATAAAATACCATGTCCTATTTCCAATTGGATTCAACTAGCCCTAATTTTACTATCTATGCCAAGTAGGCCTAATTTTGGGTGAGGGGGTTTACACCTTTTTAGAAGAAAAGCTTCCACCTAATTTTCTTCATGACAAGTGGAAGGGTATCATGGATAATTCACTTTGACTTAACCCTAACCCTAACCCCCTAAGAGTGGCCGGACCTATTAGAGGGTGTTCCCTTTCTTCTTCCTCTTATTCATTGTCTCCATCCACCCAATTTAATACTTTCCCTCTAACCCTTCCATTCCACTATCAAATCTCCACTAAATTTACCTTAATATCTCTCATTCCTCTCACCTTGGAGTCTAAAAGCTAGTTGGGAGCAAGAGCTTTGGAGAAAGGGCCTTTGGAGCTAGGGTTGGAGCTAGTTGGTGTTATTTGTGGCTTTGCCTTGGGATTCCAACTCCCAAGAGATAAAATCTGAGTTTAATCTTTGTATTTGCTTCTAAATAGTGTAATTAGTCATTTAGAACCTACCCATACCTTAAGATTACCTGTGGGGAGAAGCTTGGGCTTCATTGGACCCATTTAGAGACTTTTACTTAGGATTTTGTGTCAATTTTGGGAGAAATCCGAGATTTACACACCAAGTAATTGTCATTTGGTTAGATAGACCTAAGTGGACTTGTTAGAGTGTTATGAGGCTAGGTACGTGTCCATAAATGGACATAAATAGGTCGTGTCGGGAGGTTTTGGTGATACGGGTGATTTTAGATTTTTTTTCCTTCGACATGGGTGCCACACACATGTGAAATTATGCCATGACCCTAGAATTGATGAATTAACACTTTGAATAGGTTCTAATTTCTAATTAGAACTTGCGGGTAGAATTTGGATTGAGTTGGATATGTTTGGTGTACGTATCATGATCGTATCGCGAGATGCACACCAAGTATTTGTCGAAATGACAAATTGGTCATTTGGCTTTATTCTTCAATTTAACACTTGTGTATGGATTGGTTTACTCATTAGAGTTACATATTTAAGTTTAGAATATTTATATATATGTGTGTGTGTGTGAGTGTGTGTGTGTGTGTGTGTGCGTTAGCGTATATATGTGTTTGTGTGTGTTAGTGTGTATATGTATAAGTGTGTTCGTATGTGAGAAGAGGGGGGAGTCATTAGTAGCAGTAGAAGAGGAAGGGAGAAGAGTTGAGGGCAGCATCAGCATTTGGCAGCAGCAGCAGCTGTATTGCCACCAGCAGCAGCAGCTGCGTTGCCAGCAGCAACAACAACATTTAGTAGCAGCAGCTAGTAGCAGTAGAGGAGAGGGGGGGGGGAGGATAAGTATTTGTATATGTATATTAGTTAAGTTAGATGTTAGTTTGATGATAGTTAGTATCTAATTATGTTGTTATTATTGGATTGTTAGATACCTTAGTAGTTAGAGATTAGAAGTTGGTTTCAGTTGAGTATTAATTATATGTTAGTATATTAGAAGTTAGATACTTAAGTATCATATAAATTAGATGTTAGTATTGAATGGTTAGTTAATGTTAGTATCCTATTAGAAGTCATATTGGTATTAGTATAGTTAGGGGTTAGATGGATATGGTGTTAGTGTAGCAAGTTAGATATTAGTTTACCAAGTAAGATATTTAATTGAGTTAGTGATTAATTGATGGGGTGTGAGTTAGTGTCTTAATACTAGGTAGAAGTCATTCTCGTTACCTTGAGATACTACCAAGGTAAGAGAGTGAGGTATTTGGGTATCAAGCATCTGTCACTTACTAATGAGAAGGTTAGGTAATGGGTTTATTGTACGAATACACTAAGTTGTTATATATATATATATATATATATATATATATATATATATATATATATATATATATATATATATATATATATGGATACCAAGGTATCCTAGTATCCTATATCTTGGATATTAGTATTAGTTAACTAGTTTAGGTGAATTTGACTCGTATTAGCTAGTTTATAGCTAATATTAGTCAAGTACCCTAGTTAGACCTAGAGTTGACTAGTTTGATCTATATTTGACCGGTTTGACTAATTTGACCTAGAGTTGACCAGTTTGACTTGTTTGACCTAGAAAAGACCTAGAAGCATTTTTTTAACTCTTCTAAATATGTTTATCATTCTAGAACACCAAGTAACTTTGAAAATTCATAATAGGACTTTGTGATGCCAGTTTGGACTTCGATCCTCGCTCGTTGCTCAAGACATCAGGCGAGTACATACCTCTGATTATTTTTATTATATGATAGCGTATATATCACTTGTTCTAGAACTGTTAATATTTGATTCTGACACGTTGTTACATGGAGTGGTATTGTATGGATCCCGTCAGGAGATGTTATCCCTTTATCATGTGCATCGGGTATCCCTTTCATGTGTATTTTATCATGTGCATCGGGTACTCCTTGTACATGTACTATTCATGTGCTCAAGTTAAATTTATGTACGTAACGTATCATGATTAGATCCATGAGTATTGGTTGGGGCGGGAGAGTAAAAGTTGGTTATGTGATCAAAGTCCTTAGCATAATCATGTGTATGTCAATTATACCCTTCACATATAATCGAGTTACCGTAGAATAATCATGTGCAACCCAAACTGATCACATAATGAACTTGTGCTCTAAACACAGTAGTAGTATTCTAGTTCCTTGTGCTTATTGTTGATTCCTTATTCCAGTATTTTACCCTATAGTTATACATCATATTTATCTATTGTTCATCTATATTTTTGTTCCTTATATTCTTGTGCATTCTCGTATTCTTTTCTATTGCTCGTCATATATTTCCTACCATGTATGTGGAATTTCTTTCAGAGTTTTGTACTTTACTACAATCCTGACTGGATATATTTTTTTCCAAAGGATTTAGAGGACTATTGTCCGACTTTCTACGGACCTGGCATTGACGATGTCTACTATCAGGAGCCTTAGGAGGAGCCAGATCCCTTCGAGGAGACACCGTAGTGACCTAGTATGGCTAGCTAGTTTATTTTACTAGATTTGTCTCCAGTTGACTTTTAGGTTGTTATGATGTATTTTTCTGATACTCTTATGGTTGAGCTAGTAGACTCACAGACTTATGTGATGATTATGATATTATATCTTACTCTATTGTATTATATCTATTGCTTATCTTCATCGAGCCATATATTCTTTCCCTGGTCATTGTGATTGAGTATTGTTATATTTTGATATGGTCCTCCTTATGAAAAGGTTATCATTGACATGTTACATATAATTATGTGATAGATAGTGCGTTGACCTTGACAACATTCTACCACCAATTCTGTGGCATAGGCTGAACATACCCACGTACTCGTGCCCTGTTCATCCGGGTGTGGGTCATGACAATCCTTGGCATCATAGTATTTTCCTCTGCCAGAACCTAAGTGTTCTACCGCATGGGTACTAACAGCCTACGTAGGCGCATGACATGCGCCTTCAGCATCGGACATAGGAATTATATCCTCCGTAGTTTTTGGGTATGGCGCACTGGCCTTGGCGACCTAAGTCGTACAGGTTTTCTTAGGCTTTGCAAGCCTTGGAGAAGGGCTTGCGTTGTCCCCGGAGAGCATATCTTTGAAAGCATGTTGTTTGAAGTGGACGACCAACATCCTCTGGGTAGAACCCAGCTTCGTTGTATCGGACTGCGTCACAATCTTCTCATCGGTGGAGAAGGAAGTCCCCAATAGAGTCGCCAATTTATTGCTATTACAAAGTTTTAAGTTTTACTAATATTTCACTTGCAAATTACAACAAAGAAAGTACAGAAAACCCTAACACTGAGAATTCTAAGTACAAGTTTTAGAGATCTAGGAAGGTGTGACAATGGAGATCGAGTACTATAGCTGACTCCTCTACTCCATTGATGGTCCGACGATGAAAGGTAATTGCAAGGTCTTTGGTTCACTGGCAAGAAGGAGGCAATTGGGCTCTCTCTGCTCTATGTATGTGTGCGTGGAACGCACATGTTCTTGCTATATATAGTCATTTATAATGAATGGCCATGCGCGTACGTCTTGAAAAGTTACTATTTTTAATCTATGCGCACGGGGTTTGGGTTACCGCATGATATTCTAAACAGAATACATTTGCAACCGCGTACGCATATTGCAGTCCAACTGCCATATGGCATTAGTTAGGATTGTCTGTTGTTGAGATCTTGGGGCATGCCCATATAATCTGGGCTGTTTACAGCCGTTGCACGCATGACCTGGTCAACTTAATATGTGGCAAGCGCTGGCTGTTGAGGATCTCTTGTTAGTTACAACGGGAAGACTTTGTCGTATGAAGGTTCAAGGAAACACTGCCTCATGAAGACTTTATCGCATGAAGGTTTTGTCGCGTGAGGGCTTTGCCGTATGGAGGTTATGTTGCATGAGGGTGGTGTCGCATGCGGCCTTGTCATGTCAAAAATACGTGGCACTGCACAGCTATGTCTGGCAGGAGTAATTATGATGTTTGACGTGAGCACTAACGTCCACCATCTGCACTGAATACAAGGCATTCAGAGCAATAAATATTGTTAGAGTCATTAATATTGTGACTGACAGAAGTGACTTTATTGTTAGAGTCATTCAGGACCGTTGCCAGTATGCGGCAAGCTTGTATGCGCCTCGGTTTGTTGCCGCATGAGCTTCATGTCGCATAGCTGTAACACCCCGGCCCCGCAGGGCCGGTCATCCTCGCATGGGCGCGATGTCGCGCGAGCCTAAGTTGCACTCGTACAAGCCCAGGCATAGAACGGGCGGTAAGATAACAAGTTCGTAAGATCGATATAGCGAAAACAAAGAACGAACACAAGTATGATACAAAAACAAGCTCTTTATTGATTCTTAATAAGTATTACAAGCAGCGCTAGGCCGAGATTACAAGTCGCTCAAGCTCTCCCTTTCTCGAAATAATAAAGGCGTACCAAGTAGCTTACAACATGGAATGATACAAAGGTGATGTTCCAATATTATGTCCTGTATATGTGCTTCATCTCCAGACGGAACACTCCAAGGCTCCAGAGTGAACTCCACACCTTAGCGCGTATGAGGGAATACTCAGCACCGAACGAGGTTCTTCCGTACCCTGCACACAATCTGGTAGGTTATCAGTACATTGAATGCACTGGTGGGGAGGCTTCTCGCCCGTTCAACAAATCCAAACACGTTCAATTAGTTATATGCACTTTATCATTGTTGTCTTTCTAGTCTTTCCTTAGCATAAATTTTATGGCAAAGATGTAAAGCCTAACTCATGTGGTAGTGTGTCGTGCGATATAAGAGTAGTACGATGATACTTACCAACTTACCCTTGTCCTTCCCTGTCCACGGTAAACCAAGTTAAACCAAGCACGAAGATATAGAATAAAATCCAAGAGAATCGCATAAGCAAACATAAGTGTCTCAGACGTGTTTCTAACTCAGGTGCACGAGTTATGCAGATTACTCAAAAGTGTTGCAGAAGATTGTTCAAGTGTTCAAATACAGATGTTCTAGTCAGATCAAACACCACAATGCAATAACTCGTACGTGGGTTGCCGTAATCGAGCCAACTTAATCTATATGAACAGTAGGTCACTGGCATGACTTCCAAAGTGGACAATGTAGTACAAGACAAAGATAGTGTGCAAGCAAATATAATAGGGGTAATGCACCCATCCCGCTGATACAGGCAACTACTCAGAAGTTTTGTCTAGATCGGATCAGCCCCAGTACCCCGGCGACCATCCACGGAACAAGATTCAAAAATCCACTTTGTGCACAAGTTGTCCGTGACTATGCTTATCCTCAAGTATTCCAGATTCTTGCAGTTACAGGTACATATACAAGTTCAAGTCAGGGTTATCAGGTACAAGTCAGGATCTTGTTCACAACTTATCGACTCCCCGAGTCGTCAGATCCAGTACAGAATAAGTATTGATTCTAGAGACGTCATGATATTATCTTGCTTAACTTTCCATGTTGCAGTCCCCTAGTTTGGGAAATGCCTTGCCGACCTAACGGTCCCGAATACTTTCAATGTTTCCATACTTGGCTCAGAACGACTATCGTGATAGCCTTCCTGTCTCAACTGAGCGAACCATAAATAGTGAAGTACAATGATTGTGGCATGCATTTAAGTGACGAGCATAGCGAATATGTAAAGCAGCTAAGCATTAGAACAGTATGAA
Source organism: Iris macrosiphon (assembly GCA_036927795.1). NCBI lineage: Eukaryota > Viridiplantae > Streptophyta > Magnoliopsida > Asparagales > Iridaceae > Iris > Iris macrosiphon. The sequence continues at coordinate 130,244,782 of JAYESA010000012.1, forward strand.
TATAACTTTAAGGAAATATAAGGCATAGCCTTACTTGAAAACATAAGTGATTATGCTAGCACGGGTCTAAGGGATAGTGCGAGGAACCAACATTATACCAAGTTTCATTTCCATGTTCTAACACAAGCAATATAAGATGGGATTATTCCCTTAGCTATGTTGTTATATTCTTATTAGCATGCAAGGGGTTATCGCCTAGTGATCTAGCATGTATATCCAAATTCTTAGGTGTGCAGGCCAAGAAAAGACAGGTTCATCGTAGCCACCCACCTGAACGAGCTCTTGCCTCGGCCAAGCGAGACTCCGAGTGAACCGTTGAAACTCCAAGTCCAAGGGCCGATATGCCGTTTGATTCATCTTGCAAAACTGAGCGAAGTGGGATGTTACATAATATACCACTCAAAAGAAGTTTCGTCCTCAAAACTTACTAAGGTATAACTCATCCAAGAACAACACTTCTATTCCAAACTTGAACATATCACGTTTATCTTCAAATCCATAAGTACGCTCATCGTTCCTTTATCCATCCTAAGTCCGACTATATCCTTGTAGTCTATCGAATCCTAGCCTCAATCTCTACTACGACTAGTGCAGAGATGCACTACTCAAATACAAGGGTATGCTATAACTTGGTCACACAAGGAACAAACTAGAACTAGGTTGAACCACTCGACATTCTATCACTTAACTTCCGACTCATGAATATGTCCCAACAATCACTTGGTATCGCATGACTAAATCCAGTGTTACGCCTAACCAACATTCCGAAAATCCTTAGAACTTTAACTTCGATATCCACCAATTTTTTGCATGTGACATTTCTCAAATCTAGATCCAAGTCATATTTGATATACAATCCTCTATCCCGAGCCATTGCTCGATCACGCTAGAAATCTTGCACTATCTTACAAGTTTATCACTTGACGCCTACACGTTTTATCTTCCGAAGATTTATTCATCGAACAAGACTTAGCCAATCTCTTATTCATACCCCATGCATATAACAATCGTACTCTTCCAAATAAGATATACATTCCGATGATATCATCTGCATCATAACCAAGTCAAAATCCACGTTTTGTTTAATCTTCCAGAATAAACTTTAACTTATCCATTCTAACACATATCAACTTTATATCCAATCCGGTTATCAATACTTCATTTCTGTTTCCAATCAATCCTTGCTATGACACGATTCATCATCAAGTATCTCTCGCCTTATAAAATCACCATGATATAACGAGTGGAGTCGATTAAAATTTAAGTCAATTCCAATTCGATTTCAATCCTTATTATTGTACTACCATCGAGAACATCTTCCAAGCATACGATTTTTTTTCATATTCAATGCGTCATTCGAGTTTTCCCACGATTCATTTCATACATTCAATACCAACACGAATTCGACAAGTCCTCAATATTAACTTATAACTTTGCTTGCACGATCCATTCAATTTCAAGTAATTTCACCAACAATTCCCAAATTTCCATCATTTGTTTTAATCACGTCGAACACCAACTCTTCTAAGGCATATATCTCAAAGCCATGTTCTAATGCTAACTATTGCTACCCAACACTGAAGTCTTACCCAGGCAATTTAAGGTTGATCACACCAACTCAAATCTCGTCAAGGGTCGTCTGCCTAACCACTAGGTCAGCTCACTAGGTCATAGTTACAATCACGATCACCATCCATAAAGAGCAAATCCCGAGTACCACACTCACCCAAAACTAAGGTCAACCATTGTTTGTTTGTACGGGGTATTCTACACAAGCTTGCAACAGTCAGATTTCTAACATTAAGCATAGATCATCCTACCCAATCAAAATATCTCAAGCCAGGGATATGATTCCGTTCAACAAAGCCATCCTAAGGTAAAATCTATTGCAACACAATCGTCGATGCATTTCGTGATATCGCATGTCAAACCTATCAATTCGCATAGTCTATCTCCTCAGAAGTAAGCAATCCACTAAAGTCTATTTATCCATCTATCCAAGTCAAGTTCACCAAGTCATGATTCAAATCTCTAAACCAAAATTCTCATATCATATTATCTAAATCGTTCGACGTGATTCACGTATTTGTTCACAAAACCATTAAGTACTACTTGCATCAATTCCCAAGGTAACTTATCCTCGACTTTGATTTATTCTTCAACCATGTACTTAGAGCAGTCCTCAAAACTCTCCAAGCTATCCCTTGTTATGCGTTCATTTCATCCGAGTCATAATGTATATCCAATCTCTTCCTAAACATCAATCATGTTGCATCGATCTAAGAGCCGTCTTCAAGCATTTATTTCCTCAAGTTCGCATTTATCACAATTCTATCATTATTCAACCAGAGAATCCTCGAGCCCATGTCTACCAATCTTCATTGTGTTTTTATTTCATCGAGTTTATCCATATATCCATTGAAAATTCTTTTGCACTATATCGTATCATTCAACCGATTATTAATGTCTAAGTTATACACAAGATCAATTCCTTATCGCCATTTGGGTATCATCAAACCAACTCGATTCCCATCTCTAACATCAAATTCGATTCATCAATTCTTCTAAATCATTGCATATTGTCCAATCTAAATTCTCTTGTGCGCTAACTCTTTCTCGTGCCATCACTTGATTAAGCTATCTTTTAATCGCACTAGTTCCATTCGCATCCAATCATATTCATCTGTAGCTACATTCGAGTTTTGTATACCACTGAGCTTGGATCGTGCACACATTCGAGACATCCCCTAAGTATATGTATTTCAACCAAGCTTAGCAATAGCAAAGTTGGTTCGAGTTCAGCATATCGCTGAGTCTGGATCATACACATATTTAAGGCACCCCCAAAATACATGTATTTCATCCAACTTAGCGATAGTGAAGTCGGTCAAGCTACCGTGAAGGCACCACAATTTCTATGAAACTTTTAATCCTTGACACAAAGTTTATTTGTTTGATTCGATCCCCACGTATCATAAAATCTCTTCTGATTTTCTTATTCTTTCCTGACCAAGTTATTTATTTCAAATCCTTATCCGACATCATCCCAACATCTACATAATTTCTATAGAATCGTTCAAGTAATTCTTGTACGAGATACATGATATCAATCTTACTAGGATATACAAGTTCTAAGGCTTTAAACTGATCGCTTGCACAACTTTGCGTTGCTGACCGGCTCATAGTTATCCCGAAAACCATGATCCAAAGAACGTTCCTCAAAGTTTCCCCATAGACCACTCAGGTTCAAGCCACACAAAAAATTTTGAAACAATGATCGCATCGCTAAACATCTAACCGATGTATTTCTTAAAATCCAAGCCCGGTCCTTAATTTCATATCAACCGTATTATTTTTTCCCAAATTCAGCTTCATTGATAGGCATCTCTCAATTTCGTGATTCGAATCCAACTTATCTCATCCGAACGATATTCCAATCTCACACACAAGCATGCTAGCACCAAATAAGTCAAGTATGTAACACCTAATTGCTCAGCCCATAAGGTCTTCCGTATAGCTGTCCTACTCAAGAAAAATACCCACATGAGATCCATTCACCTAGATAGACTTATTGTATGGAAGATCCAGAGAAACATTGAGAGAGAGCGCCTAACGTATAACCCACGAATGAAGTTTCAAGCAGAGATAAATCGATACGAGCCCAAAAATGTAAAGCAGATGCTCTGGTACCACTATGTCATGCCCCAGCTTCGTAGGGCCGGTCGTCCTTGCATGGGCATGATTTTGCACGAGCCTAAGTTGCGCCCGCACAAGGCCAGACATAGAACGGACGGTAAGATAACAAGTTTGCAAGGTCGATATAGCAGAAGCATAGAACGAACACAAGTATGATACAAAAATTAGCTCTTTATTGATTCTTAATAAGTATTATAAGCGACGCTAGGCCGAGATTACAAGTCGCTCAAGATCTTCCTCTCTCAAAATAATAAAGGCGTGCCAAGTGGCTTACAACATGGAATAATATAAAGACAATATTCCAATATTATGTCCTGTATATATGCTTCACCTCCGGATGCATCACTCCAAGGCTCCAGAGTGAACTCTACGCCTTAGCACGTACGAGGGGACACTCTGCACCGAACGAGGTTCTCCTACACCCTGCACACAATCTAGTAGGTTATCAGTACATTGAATGCACTGATAGGGAGGCTTCTCGCCCGCTCAATAAATCCAAACATGTTCAATTAGTTATGTGCACTCTATCATTATTGTCTTTCTAGTCTTTCCTTAGCATCAATTTTATGGCAAAGATGAAAAGCCTAACTCGTGTGGTAGTGCGTCGTACGATATAAGAGTAGTACAACGTACTTACCAACTTACCCATGTCCTTCCCTTTCCACAGTAAACCAAGTTAAACCAAGCACGAATATATATAATGAAATCGAATAGAATCACATAAGCAAACATAAGTGTCTCGGACGTGTTTTTAACTCAAGTGCACAAGTTACACGGATTACTCAAAAATGTTGATGTCATGCCCCAGTCCCAAAATACGTAGGACTAGGAATACGTAACATGCCAGCCGTATGTATACGAACTCCAATATTTGGAAACCATATACACACGTACATTGTACATGAATATCCAATCCACCAGTGGTAATATACTGTCACAACAAGTCACACGCAATCTATATCTCATCCACAGCATAAATAAATAGATAAATAGAAATAAATAACTGAACATCAAAGATGAGTATCAAAGTATGATAGTCGGATTGAAACAAATCCACTGCAATTCGACTATACTAAACTACTAAAGAGAGAAGAGAATCAACTCTAATATAAGAATAAATGTCTCTAAAAGAATAGCAGCTAGAATCTCTAATAGCTGCAATGAATCACAGATACTCCGAAGGTAAGACCTCCTCAGTCTGATAAGTAGCGTCAGGTCCAGGTCCATACTCCTGTGGATACACCTGCTTGTCTATATCTGGAAAGGTACCAGGTCCTCAGAGGGACGTAACAAGATACATATAAACATGCCAATAAAGTACTGAAATGTAAACATCCAATGGAGTCGCCTAACCGTCTAAGTGAATACAGTTTGAGAACAACTTTCCACCAAGGGGGCTATCTGGATAAAAATAAGATTGGCATGACTCTCTCGGAGAATCAGGGGCCTACAAAGCATGTCCTCTTTTGAACGGCAGAGGCCGCCTGATAATATATAATATATAAGGGTCATCACCACCCGTATCTCCAGCGGAGCTTCCGGGTTACAGAAGAAAAAAGTACAAAGGAGCCCAAATGCCTTACTTGTTGTTCTCCCCACCCCATGCTCTAAGCATGTCACATCCATGACACGATGAAACCTCTAAATAACTGCCAGGTCTACAAGCATGCAAAGTTTCTATCGGCAGTTATCCATATCCGTCGTACGACCTATACGTACCAGTGGCCAGCCGAGTACGCAAGTCTGTATCCTATATGTGACTCACACTCGTATAAGAATAATGTCATGGCCAATAAAACATAAGGATGCATCATGATAATGGGGTGGTCTCATAAAGTAGGTCCAATGCATATACATAAATAAAAACATAATACGACGACACCGTCGTTGCACCCAAGTTTTTTTGGACGCGCGGTTTATATAACAGTTTAAAATATATAAACTAAAGTAAGCAAAAATAAAACATGCATGCATCATATGGAATGTAAATACAGTACAATGGCAAGGTATACTTGTCTGGCAAGAAATCTGTAAAGTGTAAGCGTCCAAATGTCAAGGACACAGGATCAGGAACTAATGGCTCCAAACAAACATCTCTGGATGCAGAAATAGACATCACCAACGTTTTCGGAATCAGCGAGATAGCTAGAAATCACTACCCTTTCGTCCAATTTCGACACAGGGGCAAAACGGAAATTTTGGGTCAAAGTGGGATCCACATGTGGCCCATTTTGCACCGAAAAGCGTGCCAAGGATAACAGTCTCTAAATGGGACAAATTATAGGTCAAACGAACTCTAAAAGTCAGTACGAAATCAACGATATGTCCAAATGTGGATTCCGGTGAGCCGAACACAATTTCGTCCAAAAAGTCAACCGTGTGGCCCGCCAATAGGCAACTTGGTCAACTGTCTCAGAATTGCGTGAAAATTGGGTCACTGGACCAACGCGATACCACGAGTCCAGTGGCATAAGTTTCGTCATATTCTGACGAGCGTGCACTAAATGGCACAAGATTTTGCAAAAGTTACGATACGGGGAATTTCTACGGATACGGGCTAATTCTGACGCGCACACACGTCCAAATCAGTTTTTGCGAAAGCCCACAAGTCCGGGTATACTGTGCGCACCTTTTGGTATACTTGGTACACGACGGGGCGGTCCCATTTGGCGGGACGCGCTCTGTATCACAATTTCTAGAATTTGGGAAAAAATATGTTTTGGGGGTTTTCTAACTGATTTAATTCTACACACAGCAATTAATAAATTATTGTATTTGGCAGAAAATAAACTAGGTTAAGTGGTCTTCGCATACCAAAAAGAAAAATTGAATTCGGATCTCTGTGGTGGAAGATACGAGTCCATGAACATAGGTAGTTACCGCAGTTTTCTGCGATCCCAAAAGTTATTATTTTTTGCCAACTTGGTCGTTGTTTTCACCTAGGTTACGCGCTATTCGAGGTAAACTAACACACAGATATGGAAGGGGGTTAGGTCGTGAACATACCGGTGAAGACGAGGTCGAGTTTGGTCGAGCGAGAAGACGGAAATCGGCACGTGAACATAGGTACGCTACAGTTCAGAAATCTGTCACGCGCGGTGTTCGCGGTCGCGGCGAGCGGTCACAGCGGGTTGGCGGCGGCGCTCAGGGGCTGGAGGCGGCTCTGGTTGGGACTGAGCGGCAATCGAAGGTCGCGTTTGGTCGGGAAGAAGATGAGATTAGGGTTAGGGTTTTGGTTATAGCGTAATATATATAGAGGGGAAGAGAAAGGGAGCGGGGGAAAAATTATATGCAGCCGCTGCTGCATAGTTAAGCGGGTTGGGGTCTCACGGGTGGGTAGGTATTTAGGTGGGTTAGGGTCCATTAAGGAATTTTTATCTTTTCTTTTTCCCTCTTTTTTTTCTTTCTTATTTCTTTCTTTTTCTTATTCTAATTCAATTTTGTTTCTTTTCTAATTCTTTTCATTTCTTTTTCTAATTACTATTAAACTTTATATATATATATACATACATATATATATATATATATATATATATATATATATATATATATATATATATATATATATATATAAAATTCTAGAAATTAATCTTAGAGCATACAATTAATCCATCAACTGTCCACAAGGTCTCCTACATGGAATAAGTTACAAAAAAATTTATAATTGCTCCATAAATCCCCTAAATGCACAAACACCTAAAATAAAAATTAAATAAATTTTATTTCCTCTAATTAGATTATAATTACTATAATTTAATTAAATAATAAATTAAAAAGGTAAATAGGGTTTTTAGAATTAGGGGTTTTACAGTTGCAGAAGATTGTTCACGTGTTCAAATACAGATGTGCTAGTCAGATCAGACACCATAATGCAATGACTCGCATGCGGGTTGCCGTAATTGAGCCAACTTAATCTATATGAACAGTAGGTCACTGACATGACTTCTATAGTGGACAATGTAGTACAAGACAAAGATGGTGTACAAGCAAATATAATAGGGGCATTGCACCCATCCCGTTGATACAGGCGACTACTCAGAAGTTTTGTCTAGATCGGATCGGCCCCAGTGCCCCTGCGATCGTCCGCGAAACATGATTCAAAATCTACCTTGTGCACAAGTTTTTCGTGACCGCACATATCCTCAAGTATACCAGATTCTTGCAGGTACAAGTTCAAGTTAGGATCCTGTTCACAACTTATCGACTCCCTAAGCCGTCAGATTCAGTACAGAACGAGTGTTGATTCTAGAGACGTTATGATATTATCTTCCTTAACTTTTCATATTACAGTCCCATAGTTCGGGAAATGCCTTGCCCACCTAACGGTCCCGAATACTTTCAATGTTTCCATACTTGGCTCGGAACGACTATCTTGATAGCCTTCCTGCCTCAACTAAGTGAACCATAAATAGTAAAGTGCAATGATTGTGGCATGCATTTAAGTGACGAGCATAGCGAATATGTAAAGGGGCTAAGCATTGGAACAATATAAATATAACTTTAAGAAAATATGTGGCATAGCCTTACTTGAAAACATAAGCAATTACGCTAGCACGGGTCTAAGGGATAGTGAGAGGAACCAACATTATACCAAGTTTTATTTCCATGTTCTAACACAAGAAATACAAGATGTGATTATTCCCTTAGCTAGGTGCGTTGTATTCTTATTTGCATGCAAGGGGTTATCGCCTAGCGATCTAGCATATATATCCAAATTCTTAGGTGTGCAGGCCAAGCAAAGACAGGTTTATCATAGACACCTACCTGAACGAGGGCTTGCCTCGGCCAAGCGAGACTCCGAGTGAACCGTTGAAACTCCAAGTCCAAGGGACGATATATCGTTTGAGTCATCTTGCAGAACTAAGCGAAGTGGGCTGTTATAATAGATGCCTTAAACTTTGTATATATACGACCTATAGTGTGGGTGCATGGATTAAATTTTTCCATGCTTCTACATGGATAACATTTTTAGTTCTTGTGCCGCATGCTCTTGTACTATAGAGTGGGGCTAAAATCGAGACTACTCTTGCAACAATTATCTTCCTTTGCATATATTCATTAGTATATTGTGATTGAGTTATGATGATACTTGTTGTACTTGTGATCGTTGCAATAATTTTTATTAAGGTTTAGACAATATTCTACCGTCGATACTACGGCATAGCTGGACGTACCCATGTACTCGTGCCTGAATATCTGGTGCAGGTCATGATAATATCAAACAAGACTTCATCTTTATAGGTCTTCCCGATCGTGAAGGGTATGCGACAAACTTCAGAGATGACCACGTTGTGGCCCTGTTGAATCCAACCAATCTTAAATGGAGCTGGATGTGCTTCTTTGCCCAATCTAATCTTCTTTACCATTGCTCTTGAAACAATATTCTTTGTGCACCCATTATCAATGATGATGTCTTATAGATTGTCTTTGACCTTGATTGTGGCATGAAGTCAACTCCAGAGGGGGGTGAATAGAGTGCAGCAAAATAATTATCCAATAAAAGTTAAGGCTAATAACCAACTAAAACTATAACAGCAATAATAAGTATATGAAAAGTAAATAGATTTCAGAGATCACAAACGCTAACACCACAATGTATATTGGTTTCCCTCGTGGAGGACTAATTCAGTCCCGAGAACTCTTGCTCGGAGTTAATCCACTATTATCACAAATAGGGTACACACGTGCTTTAATCCGAAAGGGCACGCCGACTTCTTACAACCACGAGCTTTGATCTGAAGTTCTCGTCGACTTCTTACAACCACAAGATTTCATCTGAAGAGATTTTTGACTTCAAATAAAATAGAAATCAAGCTTTACACCTCGAACAGACTTCTAACCGAGATCGCACTTGACACTAGAGGCTGGGAGAGTTGTCTTGGTAATGGAAAAGTTTATAGCTCAGGTAGTAGAGAATATGAAAGTGAATGAGTGAGTTAAATTGGAGGAAAATTACCTATATTTATAGGGTTTACTGGAACCGAGTTCGGGCAGAGTTTGGCCCATGAGCACTTTGTTGGCGCCAAAATTTTGACATTTGAGCAGACTCAAGATGTTTTTTTTCTTGACGACAGTTGTCCAAAGATAAATAGATCAGGAAATCTATATACCCCTGAGTGCGAGGCTCCGGAGATGTCGTAAGCGGTTCAGAAAAATCTTATGGTATAACGTCGTCTTTGGCTCATCATCATTTCTTCGTTGTATATGTCTATGCTGATCTTGCTTATTGCTTTTCTGTAAATACATGTTAGACAAACAAAGCAATATACAGAAGCAAATATGATACCATTTAGAATTAATTACTATTATCCTCCCATTTTCTAAGCCTAACTCCACTACCCCCCCCCCATTTTTTTAATTACTACTACCCCCATGCATTCATAGTTTGTTAATGGTAATTATATTTACCTCCCCCTAATTTTTTTTGCCTAATTGGGGAGGTAACGATAATAAAAAAAATGAGGGGGTGATGCAAATAAGCTATTAGCAATTGGGTGGAGGGGGTAACAAAAAATGCCCTAACATTTAATAGATATTTGGACAATGCTAAGTTTAAGTATCAACATTATTGAGATTGCATGATTGTTAGTGAGTATCATAATCTTAAACATAATCAATTAGCCATATTCAAAAACTTAACTTATCATTGGGCTAACATGGCACTAGGACTGTTCTTCAACCTTTGGGGCTAGCAATAGCCACCTAACGACGTATACTAGTTGTTCACCATCATTTTCGGGAAGATGGATTTTTCCATTATTGTTTTGCAAAAGAAAGATTTACAAAGGTTTCCAAACAAATCCATGATCTGTAGTGCTATGATACCACTTGACACATCGTGACACCGAAATGAGCTTACTTTCGTACCTAACAATGGACAAGTCAATATGATTGCTGGTAAGAACGAAGGGGTGTCGCAAAAACTCCAACGGATGGCCTAGTGAGGGGTCCGCACAAAGATTGCTTGAAAATCTCAAGCGGTGACTTTCGAATCCACAGAACAGTCGAGTCAGCGACAAAAAAGAAGAAGATAACAAATCTCAGAACTTAAAGAAGAATTTTTATTGATTAAAAGTTGTTTTCAACTGAATACAAAATATGCCTATTTATAGGACTTTTATGACAACCTAATACTAATCAAACACTTCTTCTAATCCTGATCAAATATTATAAAAACTAAATATAGAGAATTTCCTAATAAGTGACTTTTTTAATAAGAGATAAGAGTCAAATTAAGAGTCCTAAAAGAAATATGATTATTAACAACTCTATCATAAAAAAAGATAAAGCTTAAAAAGAAAAAAACTAAAAAAAGAAAAAGAAATCCTAGAATGAGTTTGATATCCTATCTAATAACGTTTAAGTATCGATAGCTAAAAATTAGAATCCACGCTACATCAGTATCGATGGCTAAAAAAAGTGAGGAGTTTTGATATCCTGTATAATAATGTTTAAGCCTTGTCAAGCAAAGTTGATGTCATGTTTAATAAACTGGATGGAGTATTGGTTTTCTTGAAATCAAATCCAACGATGTGGTTGATATCACGGGGATACCGCCTACAAAGACGAGAGACACAAACGCTCGTCCTATTACCAGGAGCCCACGAAAGGATCCACATCGTGCCCACAACAGTGGGTCCCCTCACAAGGAATAATGTGAAGACAACGACGATGAAGATTTGAGATGGCATGGATCTCATTATCAGGGCCCCCAAGCAATCTATGCAAATCAACAACAACGGGGCCATGCATACCAACGATGGGGTCAAGGTGACTATGAAGGAGGAGGTGGTTTCAAAATGAAGATGGATCTTTCCTCTTTCAACGATCGACTATACTTCGAAGACCTCATTGATTTGCTCACAGAAGTAGAACGCTTATTCGAGTACACGAACATCCCTGAACAGAGGAAGGTTCACACTGTAGCCTACAAACTCATGGGAGGTGCCTTTGCTTGGTGGGAACAACTCGAAAACATCCCTGCGAGAGTCGGGAAAGCTCCTATATAGAGTTGGCCCAAGATGCGACAACTACTACGATAAATATTTTTACCTCCATATTATCAGCAAAGTCCCTATCATCGATATCAGATTTGTATACAAGGCGCATGGCCGATAGCTGATTACACTGAAGAATTCATCAAACTCTTGTCCCGCAACACTATGTACGAGACATATCTCCAACAGACGACTCGTTATCTTGGCTGCCTAAGACAAGACATCCATGATCAACTCTACATGTAGCAAGCATGTTGTCAAGATATAGCCAGAAACAAAATTTGGTGGAAACATAATCCCTCCTTGTTGGAAATTCATATGTCAACACTATCCCTGAAAATAGATTATCTTTTTTTGCATAAAAATGAAAAAATAAATAAAAAGATAATAAAAACTTTATATAGGAGAATGCTAGTTTTTTTTTATGAAAAACAGTATTTTTTTTAGGTTAAGTGAAAAAGTTGCAAAAACTTTTATAATTTTTTTTTTGCACATATGTTGCTCTTTTGGTAAATTTTACAGGAGAGAAAATTTTATGATAAATAATAGTAGCCTATCATTTGGGTTCAAAACCGTTCTGGCCAGATAACCATTTAACTAGATTGATGAAGATGAGTTCTACTTAGGGCTACAAATGAGCCAAGTCGAGCCAAGCTTTTATAATCTTGAGCTTGGCTTGACTAGAATTAACCGAGCTCGAGCTTGATAAGTTTTTTTTAGAGCTTGAGCTTAGCTCGAGATTGTTTATATTAAGCTTGAGCTTGGCTTGGTTTGAGCTAGAGGTCGGATTGATAAGCAAGCTTGATAAACAAACTTCATATGCTCAAAATCAAGCTCGTTAAGCTTGATTTCAAGCTCGTTCAGCTTTGTTTAAAGCTCATTAAGCTTAATTTCAAGCTTAACGAGCTCAATTTTAAGCTAGCTACGCTTGAATTCAAGTACATGTAATATTAACAATTTATTTATAAAAATTTAATTAAAAAGTTGCTTAATATCAATTATTATGGACATATTAATATATAATGCACACAACCATATTGTTAACAAACATACATAAATTTAGAATTCAACAAAGAACGAATTAAAATTTAAATAACAAAATAAATGCTAGATTCTCAGCAACGAGCTCCTAAACAATCCAGCTTATGAGTTAGCTCGCAAGCTCATAAATGAACCAGGTCGAGATCTCAAACAAGTCGAGTACTTCTAATCTTGAACTTGACTCGTTAATTAAGGCAAATTCTATAGACACTTCAAAATTTGCTTAAGACAGCCCATTACTCCAGGACAGCCCAGGCTTTTGTAATTTTTACTGAGGACAGTCCAAAATTTACTGAGGACAGTCCAACCCCCCCCCCCCAAAGATTTCCAAAACCATTTATTCAAAATTTTTACTCTCTCCTCCAATTCCCAAACCTTTTTCTCTCTTTCCTTATTCAAAATATCTTCCATTTCTCTCAAACTCCTCCAATTCCAAGCAATGGCACATAAACTTTCTTTCAAACCTATGTATGTATCCAATATTCTTTCTCCATTAGGTTTTTAATTTTATTTATGTGTATATTTGATTTAATTTTCAAATGAAGTGTTGAACCCTAAAAATCTTCCTAAAAATAGTTAGATAAATAATTAGTCTATAATATGGTTCCAATACCTAAAATAGTTAGATAAATTAGTATAAAACTAATTTATGGTTGATATACGAAGTGATGAACCCTACAAATAAAGTTTAGGGTTTAAAAAAACCCAACAGCGTCGAAAGTCGGGCTTTTTGCCTACAGGACTGTAGGAAAATTCTACAGTCCTATAAATATATATGACTGTATAAAATTCCACAGTCCTGTTGTACATTTAGGACTGTAGGAAATCCCATATACCTGTAGTATATATAGGACTATAGGTAATCCCACAGTCCTGTTGTATATGTAGGACTGTAGAAAATCCCACAGTCATGTGTATAATTTGAACTGTAGACTTTTCTTACAGTCCCAGTTTATCCGTATATCTGAAATTATTTATTTATTTTTAGTAAATTGGTAGTTGTGAAAAAAATGACCCACAACATCGACACGCAAGGAACATAACATGGACTGTGTGGTTGAGAGACCACTCAGAATTGCCGAACCCGAGCCACATAGACAAGTCACTGCGACGCCGCCGCGCAAGTATCATTTGAAGAAATTGGCTCCTCCTACTCCTCTGTCTTCTTCCTCTTATGAGGAATACGTTGCTCCTAGTACTCCTCCGACTACTTCCTCCTATGAGGAAGGCGTGCATACTGCCCGAACTTGGCCAGATGATGGTTCAGGACCATCTCAGTAGCCGGCTAGTCCAATTTTGGCTCATCTAAATGGTTGCTTTATGTTGTTGTCGTTCGACAATCATATTGCATTTAAAATATGGAAAGAGCCGGTATATACACTACGTTATGAAAAATGAATTTATTATTTAGATTACTATATATTTCAAGAAGCTAATTTTCTCCGATTGTTAACTTTTCAGAGGACTTATTGTATGTTCACGACGGTCGTGAACCACGAGAAGAAGTGCAGTAGCTGGCAGTTTGACAGATTAAGAGAAACCGTCAGGAACAAAATCATTCCTACTGGTTTGCACAATTTGGCTAAGTATGCATACCATATGGTGGGCATTGTGCTTATATCAGCATTCGTAGAGCGCTGGCATCCAGAGACCAATATTTTTCATCTCCCAGCGATAAAGATGATGATTACTTTGGACTACGTCCATCACATATTGGGCCTCAATGTCCAAGGTCGGGTCATGATGAATGATATATTTGTTGAGAAGGACTTATCGTAGCACGAACACGTCATCGATACTATATCAGATTCTCTTGGAGTTGACGATAGTAGTTTTAGACCCCTTCAAGATTTCAAGAAGTCATATGGTCTTCCTTTGAAATATTTGGAGGAGACATTCAAAGACAAGGAGGCCGAAGGGGAAACTGTCAATAGGGCGGCCCGTGCATACATAATTTTTGTCTTAGGAGCTGTCAACATTTCGAACAAGGCCAGAACTTTGATTCATGCCAGATATCTATTAAATTTTCTCGACATCGATACCTTGGATAAAATTTCTTGGGAAAGCGGTATACTAGCATACATTTACTGTAAGCTTGGTGCAGCATCCCGCGTTGGTACGAAGATAATAGCAGGATGCCAAACTCTACTCCAGGTAAAGAAATATCTTTGCTCCTTTAGCTCTATACATAATATGGTATTTCATTGTTAAATTATTGAGTATACGTATATGCATGGATATACGAGCACTTTTCGATGCTGAAGCGGGCTGAGGTGTGGCGACACTATGGCGAGCAGCTTCCTAGAATGTGTTGATGGAAGCCAACTTTGGCTAATGCCAAACGTGCTAAAATATTGGCCACTATACGTAACACAATTGAAGATATGAAGGTAGAAGAGGTAAAAAGAGAGCCTGTTTTTTAGATTCTTTTGGGTCATACTAATTTACTTAATTACGTTACAGATAATATGGTATCCATATCGGGATCTACGACAGAGTAGCCGTCCATTGCAACCAATAGCTTTATTTCACGGCCTTATAAGTTGCCATGATATCGAGGAGCCTTATATGGCTGATAGAGTGCTTCATCAGTTCGGTTTCGTACAAACGGTACCGAGTCGCACATTAAAAGTAATAATTACTCCAGGATGGACGAAACCCTTGAACTATATTCCGGCCAAGTTCAACTGGGTCTCGGACTTCTTTACCAAGTGGCAACATGTTATTGGAGATTCCGAAGACAGGCGGTGGTTGAGATGTCAGACTGTAGCGATGACTACATGGCATACTATGTTGATGCCGGACATCCAAAGTTGTTGGACCCTACCATACAAAGACCTGATATTGTTGGAGTACTAACACCTCTTTCCGCCAAAAATGTCTTCTATACTGCATTGGTTAATATGGTGAAAAAATTATTTATAGATTTGAAAGATTTATAATTGTTTACAAACTAACATATTTTTATCATGTCATAACAGGCTAAAAAGTAAAGCATTTGGGAAAGTGTCTCCGCGTTCGTAAGGGCAAAAACTACAGAGAAATTAGTGAAGAGATGGAAACAATTAACAGCATTGTTACCGAATTTGACCTCATCCTTTCTAGGGAGTAGTGTACGAAAAGAAGAAATGATAAATAGTTTGGTTGTAGTAACTTTCGTTATGAAACTTTTTAGGGATATTGTAACTTTTGTTATGAAACTTTGTCGGTATGAAACTTATGTAATATTTGGTTATGGAACTTCTATGATGTTTTGTGATTCTATGATGTTTTGTGAACAAACTTGTCCCAAAACTTATTATATGATGTTTGGGTTTGAAACTACTGTAATATTTTGGTATAGAACTTCTGTAATGTTTTGGTATGAAACTTCAAAATCATAGTAGGAAAATATGCATTGTTGGTGGTCACCTAATTGAAACTCTGTCATTTCAATTTTATACCCCTGTCCTTTAGGACTGTCAACTAGTTGACAATCCTATATGATGTAGTGTCATATAGGACTGTCAACTTGATAGTCAAAATTGAAATTTGGTAAATACAAAAAGTTTCAATTATGACTGTCAACTTGTTGACAATCCTAATTGAAACTCTCTATATACCCCTTTAGGACTGTCAAGTAGTTGACAGTCCTAGTTTCATGTAGGACTGTCAACTTGACAGTCAAAATTGAAACTTAGAAAGTACAGAAAGTTTCAATTAGGACTGTCAACTAGTTGACAGTCCTAACATCAATTAGGACTGTCAACTTGGCAGTCCTAATTGAAACTCTGTATATACCCCTTTAGGACTGCCAACAAGTTGACAATCCTACATGATGTTAGGACTGTCAACTACTTGACAGTCCAAATTGAAACTAAAAAAATACAAAAAGTTTTAATTAGGACTATCAACTAGTTGACAGTCCTAACATCAATTAGGACTGTCAACTTGTTGACAGTCCAAATTGAAACTTTCTGTATATTTTCAAGTAGACTGTCAACAAGTTGACAGTCCTAATTGATGTTAGGACTGTCAACTAGTTGACTGTCCTAATTAAAACTTTTTGTATTTTTTCAGTTTCAATTTGGATTGTCAAGTTGACAGTCCTAAAGGATAGGGGTTCAACATTATACAAAAGTGGTTCAACATTATACAAAAGTGGATTTTTTACTGATAGATTTTTCATTTGACTTTTTTACCGTATACAAAAGTGAATTACCATTATACAAAAGTGGTTCAACAATATATAAAATGATACATGAATAACCAACTATGTGACAAAATTATACAAAATGATACAAAAGTGCAAAAATGTAAATAGCCCACTCGTATCAGTCGATTTGAACATCGAAGTGGCCAACATGCATGTCTCTGAGCTCCTCCATCTTTAACAACTTCTTATAGAGATTTATTTTCTCTATAAAAGGTGTCATCCGGGCGATCGCTATGTCTGGTGCATGTTTATACCAAATTGTTGAGGGTGGAGGAATAGGAGAATGACCGATCAACTTTGGAATAATAAAGTGGTTCCCGATATGTCCTATAGTACATAGGTTACATAGTCTGTGCTCAGCCGACGGAGCGCACATCAGAAAGAACATATTGTTAATATTATCTGAAATAAGTACAATAGGTATCTTATACCTATTAGCAAATAAATATGTGGCGACCGGTATGTAGTGTTCTTCTCCGGCAACGGTATCGGTGCAAGGAATGCTTGTCAATAAATCTCCAACATATTTTTCGCTTAACATGTCGGTGTAGAATGAAAGACGAGACTCCAACTCCTCGTACAACTCTACCCGAACCTGTCTCCATCCTTCTTTCTCGAAATAACGAAGATGTTTTGCAAGCACATGAAATCCACAATGGCCATCATTGGGAACATCAACAATGGACCAAATATAAATGCATATCTCAAGTAGGAAGCCTTCAATATACACACCCAAGCATTCATTTGGCATGTCTGTTTTCTATTTTTTTTCTTCGAACAGTTAGATTACTCTTTCGTTTCGTATACTGAGCTTGCTCTAAACTTCGCTCAACATACTCAAAGAATGATGGATCTCTCTTAGTTGACTCCATTATTTTCTTTTGTGAACTACTCAATCTTGTTTGAGGTCTTCCCGTATGATTGGAAACAACGGATGACTCGTGCATTCTAGTAGTTACCGGGTTAACATTTTTTTTGGATTTTAAGCTCAATGGACTCCCGCTCCACTCCCAGTGAGGCATACCACCTTGCTTAAAGGAGTTTCACTTGTGGAAAAGAAAAAAAATTATTGTCACTCTTCACCATGGGCATTATCGACATCTACCTCCAACGTTGATCAACAATATATAGCAAAATAGGTCTAGACTAATGATAATATTCGTTAATCTCATGTGCACAAGGGAGGCCTAGCGTATGTCGATGTAAATAGCCGCAAACTTCGGGATCAAAGCCCACGAACTTTGACCTACCTATCTCCTCAAATAGTAAGCCCAATGCCTTGTGAGATATTACATGCATTAAAGCATTCAAGAGGGGTTCATTTATATATTCATGCTTTGCAATATTCAGGCTCATCTCAAATGATGGCTTAATCTCGTTTACCGTATGATCTAGCATTAAGTTGATAGCTTGCCAAACAGAGACAAAATTGCCAACCGATGACCTTAGATATTTTAATTTTGCGTATGATCCTTCAACCCAGTTGGTGGTCACTGTGTCATAATGATTCATCTTATTCGTCAATGCTAAGACAAAGTGTTCTTTATGCGGTTCTAGCTATGTATCTTTGATATAAAAAATACATGCCGGCTCTATCATCTCCCACTTTTCTTTGAACAAGTACCATGCCGCATCGTAATTGTCTTTCGTACTAGCTCGCCATACATGATTCCAATCACTGTAGAATTCCTCAAAAATGTCTTTGTCAATTTTATCATCAACCTTTCCGAACTTTAACTTACATTATGATTGGATATTGCGATTGATATGCCAAATGCATAGTAATATATCCGCGTGAGGAAAGACGATAGCTATAGCATTAATTAGGGCATATTATCTGTCAGGAACAAAAATAGACGGCTCTTTGTATCCGGTGTAAAGTATTTTTAGTTTTTCCAACGACCATGTGAAATCCTCGAGTTTCTCACTTTCATGAAGCAAAAAATAACTGAAAATATTTTTTCGATAGAGGTGAAGCCAACGACGTGAAAGAGAGACATCTTGAACTTATTTGTCTTATATGTACAATCAAGAACCAATATGTCACTGAAGGACTGAGCCAAATGTGTGCAATCAGGATGAACCCAAAACATTGAAAGGACTTCATTACTCTGTGGATGTCTTCTATGGTACTCCACATAATGATTATCAACAAACAACTTCAATACTTGCGGCATCGTCATTCTTATTTTCTTACTATTGGCGTTTGATTTCGCTATTACGTTGTAGATTGACTTTATTGTTGACTTGTTATTCTCGTCTTCGTGTCGTATGGCAGAATAAATTTGTCTGGGTGCAACTCCTGAACTGGACAAATCTTCAACTATCTTTCGCTCAACATTGCTCAACCGTCCGATATAGGGATGACCCATAAGTGTTTCGGCAATATCATGATTGTGAATTACATTCTTCACTTGGACTATCCACTTCACATCTTCTATGTTTACAATAGAGATCTTGAATGGACAACCGTATTTCCATGTACCAACACTTATGTTTGGAATTTTTCTTTAGGGAACTATATCTTTCTTTCCATGAAATCTGAATAAACCACCCCTTTCGCATCCAAGCTCTATAGTTTTGCGTCCCGGACGGTTTCAGACCGATCTTGATATCACAATGACTATATTATTTTTTTGACCAACTTCTCTACACCAATGTAACGCTTGTTCGTCTGATTCAAAGCAAATATCGGTCGAGAATAAATTGCCTACATCAACGAAAATTGGAGGAGGTACCACAATATTAGAAGACGATAACCCCTACAAAAGAAATTAAAGTTAATAAAACTATTTAAAATTAAAGTGACTGCAGGAAATTAGGACAGTCCTCAAAATAACTAGGATTGTAGGGAATATGACAGTCCTATTATTTTTCAGGACTGTAAATTTTCTTACAGTACTAAGAAAAAAAGGACTGTCAGTTGTTTGTCAGTCCTACTTATTTATAGGACTTTCAGTTGTTTGATAGTCCTACTGCCAAAAATCCCGATAATAAATTGTCAAATTCATTACCGAGGGTGCTTCAGAAGAACCGAGTAGTTCTTCGGCCGTAGCGGAGAGAGTATTAAGTGTTTTAGATGACCCAATTTCTTCGAGATGCATCTCTCCTATATTAAACACATAAAATTCAATATTTATATGTTGACCTATTGTTTGAAAAACCTATCGTTATAGTTAATCGATGATATACCAAATAACGGTTGAATATTATAACTTTTTATTTAGTGGGACTATTATTTTGATCTCCAATCTTCACTTTAGTGTATAGGATTTTGAGAATTGGTAGAAAGTAGGTTTTGGAAAAGGGAGCATAGGAAAAAGAGTGTCATGTCCCAGTCCCAAAATATCGAGGGACCAGACACGTGGCAATGGCCAGCAGCACACACCGATGGGCAAACCCAATTTAATGGACCCATCAGGGTGTACTTAAGTTGTAAAATAACAATATGGGCAATGGTACTAATCTCATCCACAGAAATAAATACAACAATATCAGAATAATAAGCAATATCAAGTCTCAATAAAACATAACTCGGAGAACAACCCGATAATGATTTTGATACAACAACTCAATAGACAGGAAATAAAGAGTCCAACAATAGAAATAACTGAGTATAATAACCAGATACTTAGGAGAAATCCTCAGCGATCACCTCGTCTTCTGGTTCTGGTACTGCTCCAGTGCCTGCTCCTGTTCCGTACACCTTGGGGTAGATCTCCTCAGCTAAACCTGGGGACATAATCCAGATTCCAGGTCCTCAAGGGACATAGCAAGGTACAAGAATAACTCATGCCAAAAATAAATACAGTACAATAATAAATGAATCAATAAGGTAAACTATATAACCAGCTAAGTGATATGCAAGTTGAGAGCATCACTAGATCTCAGGCTGAAACCGTTATAAGCTCTGTGTCGAGGAGCCGGTAGCAGTGATATCATGTAGGAGTCTAGCTCGAAGAGGCTACGATACCATAATAATATAATCAACTTGTAGCCTGTGTGTCTCTTCCTACCCAATGTAATCACTCGTCTCATGTCCATGTCACGCAAGATCATATCTAATACAACAAGTCATAATGATAGCTAAGCACATGCAATATCTATGTCATAAATCATGTAACCTATACAGAATTACCATGAATGTCTCAAGAAGATTTTGTCTCATGAATAGTGTCAGGTGTCATGTGGTATGGCGTACTTGATGATGCAAGCACGAGAATGTATAGGGTCTCGATATCCATCTCTAGGTGACGTTACACAACTCTGCATACGGCGTTGGCACCCGAATATTATTCGGATGCTAAGCAATGTCACACGGTCCTAGGTTGAATAATTTATCATATAATTAAATCAAGATAACAATATGAAGCAGGTACTGCAAGTTTGCAAGGTACACTTGCCTGGGGTTATGACTCCAACTGCTGCTTTGGTATCAGCGAGATTTGCAGATACTCCTCCGGTTGCTAAAATAAATGTTACCATCAGGTTCAGAAGACATCAAATAGCTAGAATTGCCTGTCCATAAGTCCAATTTGGACACAGGGGCAAAAGTGACAGTTTCGGGTCAAAGCGGGGTCCATATGTAGGCCACTTCGCACCGAAAAATGTGCCAGAGACAATGTTCTCCAAATTCGTCAAACTTAGTATTTACAAGTCCAGAATGACGATACGAATCCAATAGAATGTCTAGAACTGGATTCCGATGAGCCGATCACAAAATCGTCCGTCAAGTGGAGCCGTGGGGCCCACGATACGGAATTTTGTCAATGTTCTTAGAATCGAACCAAACTTGGGTCACAGGACCAGTGTATTGCTATGAGTCCGATGGTACAAGTTTTGTTTCGAAACGACGAGCGTACATGAAGTTACAACGAGTTTCAGAACAGGACCGATACGGGGCGTTGTCGACGGATACACGTTGATTTCGGTGTGCACGCACATCCAAATCAACTTTCGCGAAATTCCACACGTCCGTATTAACGGCGCGCACCTTTCGATGAAGTCCGCACATGGCTAAGTTATCCCGTTTAGCGGGGCGCACCCAGTTTCGGGAAAATCAGGGTATTTAAATAGCCAATATTTTGGTCATTTTTACCTTCGAATAACATGCAATCTACAGCTCGATAAATTAAACTAAAAATAGGGTTAAAAACTTGGTCATATGGTCTAAATAATTGTTCAAGCCAATTTTGAAAATATTTCACAGGTTGGTCGCAAAACGGTCGTGAACTGGGGGGTTCAGAATATTTTTTGAATTTTCAGAAAAGGGATTTATTTTCCTGATTTTGCGTCGTAGTTTGCGACCGACACAGGACGCGACACATCGAACCAATGGCACAGGTATCGAGAGGGTCACGCAGGGAATTTGTTACAACAGACTGCTCGAAAAATGGTGTGACGAGGTAAGAGAATTGCTTACCTGAACAGGGCGTCGAAGATGACTGGAATTACGTTCTCGTGGGGTGGCACGACGCTCGGCCGGCGGGGCTTGTTGGCGGCGGCGGCTAGGGCATGGCGGAGTGGAGCTTGGTCGTCGTGGCGGCGTTGTGCTCGGCGGAGCTGGTGGCGGCCGGAGGAGCTCGTCGGAGGGAAGTTAGTGGTGGCGGTGGCGGTGTGGTGGTGCTGTGGGCTGCGGGCTGGGTGACCGGAGGGTAGTGGAGGGAGACGGTGGCGGTGGCTAGGTATTGGGGGATGGCCGTGGGGGTTTTATAGGAGGAGCAGGGAGGGAGAAGGGCGGCCGCGGGGAAGCCGGAGGGCCACGGCGGCGGAACGACCGGAGGGGAACCGTCGGGGTCGGGGAAATCGGGTTAGGGATTTCTGTAGATACGGGTCGGGTTCGGGTTAAAGGGTCGGGTTCGAATCCGAATCCGACCTGATCCAATAGGGTTGGTCCGGTTTGGGTTGGTTCGGTTCAGCTTTGGTTCGGTTCGGTTTAATAATAAATCGGGTTTATTTTGGTTTAATTATAACATTAATTTTTAGGTCTTTAAAAGTGGTTCCGGGGTCCAATAAATTCTAGAAAAATTATCCTATGTCTAATATTTTATTTTATACCCAAAAATATTATTTTTATAATATTTTAATATTTAATTAAAATCTCAAAATTAATTTAATACCAGAAAATATTTATTTTTATTAGTTAAAAATTCTAGAAAAATTCCAAAAATTTATTTTTAAATTCCTGAAAAATCTAGAGGTTTACAATCTACCCCCTTAAAAGGATTGCGTCCTTGCTATCAAATAATAACGAAACATAACTGGTCATAAGGGATGACATGGTTTGCAAAACAGGTTCGAAGCACGACACAATCAAAGAATCATGATCAAGGAGAATTAAAGGATGAGGGTTAAGCAAAACACCTAGGGAAGAAAAACATCATTTCCCTAAGCAATGAAAGTTATGTAAATTCAAGAGTAAAGAAAATCTGGTTAGAGCAAAGAAAACTACAGCTTAGAAAAACTAGGTTATCAATTATTAATAAGTTTAAAATTACTAGTTTTAAGGCTAAGGTCATGAACTAACAGGCACATTCTAAAGCATTACTAAGAATACACAGCTATGAATAACTTAAATCTTACACACATTTGCTACTCCACGAGTCTACATGTCCTCCATGGTCATCGCAAAAGCTTGTTTGCGTCCTTGCGGTGGTGCCCTCTGCTGTTGCTGGGCCTGCCGGAAGAGTGCTGCTTGTGGTGCCAAGGGTGGCCTCGGCTGATATCCTCACAGAGTTAGTAAGGCTTCTCGGTTAATCATCGGTATTTCTCCTAGATGTGTTGTGCAATCTCTGGCTAAGTGTTGTCTGGATCCGCAAATCAAGCACATTTCCAACTTGCGTCAGCACTCTCTCTCAATATGGCCTACCTTGCCACAGTAGTGACAAGTAGGAAGGAATGAGGCTCTTGTTGCTGCTCACGGTGGTGGATTTATCTGTTGACGCTTTGCAGACTCCTCTTTTGATGCCCTGGTTGGTGCTGGTAAATATGGCCTTTTCAGGCTGGATTCTTTCCTGGTGATGCGCTCCATGTGTCGGGCTGCAACAAGGACGTCCGAGTATGAAGTAGGTGCAACGGATCCGATCAATCTCTGTAGCTCAAAGTTTAGTTCGTCGAAGAACTTCTCAGCCTTCTCCTCTTCTGTTGGGATCAGGGTAGGGACAAAGCAACTCAGACGAATGAACTCCGTATTGTATTCTTTCACTGTCATACTGTCTTGTGTAAGGCGATTGAACTTGTCCCGAAGTTCTGATCGAGCGATGGCTGGAATGCACATCTCCTGAAAGAGTCTAGAGAAATTTTCCCAAGTGACTCGGTCTGGTCCGAGCCGTGTCTCCTCAGTTAACCACCACTGATGTGCATTGCCCGTCAACTGCATCCGGACGGCAGTCATCCAACGCTCTCTTGGAAGCTCAGCTGCTTCTAATTAATGTTGAGTATTTGTGAGCCACTCATGAGCTTCAGTAGGGTCCTCCTTGCCAGAAAATGTGTGGGGCTTCAGTTGGCGAAAATCAGTGATAGAGCCCGTCGTTGGCCATCATGCTGGTAGATTCGCCTGCTCCAGTGCGGTCATGATACTGTTTCGCAGAGCCTCTTGTTGAATCTGCTGTTGAGCTTGCATCATTGTGTAGATCATTTGAAACATCGGCTGCCCGTCCATAGCCTGCCCTTGTGGGAATACGGACATTTGTGGAGAAAACTGCGGTAGAGGTGGGATGTCATCACGCTGAAACCTTGAGGTATGCTGATTGGCTTGACTGCTTTGATGTGCTGATTGACCTCCATCCACTAGTGTTACTTCATCTTCGTTGGTTACCACAGCACCTCGTGGTGATCCTGCAGGAGTCCCATCCCTTGCTGGTGGATCCATTACTCTTGTAAAACCCATAATTCTAAAAACCGTATTTACCTTTTTAATTAATTATTTAATTGAATTATAGTAATTATGAGCTAATTAGGAGAAATAGAATTTATTTAATTTTTTTTATTTTAGGAGATGGTGCATTTAGGGGATTTATGGAGCAATTATAAATTTTTTCTAATTTATTCCATGTAGGATACCCTTTTGGACAGCTGAGTAGATTTATTGTAGCACTAAAATAATTTTTAGAATTTTATATGTATATATATATATATATATATATATATATATATATATATATATATATATATATATATATATATATATATATATATGGTTTATTAAATAATTAGAAATGAAAAGAAATAGAAAGAAAAATGAATAAGAAAACCTAATGGATATAAAACCTACCCATTTCCTATTCTAGACCCTACCCAATAATCCTAATAATCTAACCCAAACCTGTGTCCTACCCACTACCCGTTAGTCCAACAGCATTAGACTTAAGAAACAGCAGCAGCAGCAGCCAATGTTTTCACCCCCCCCCCCCCGCGCGGAAAAATTCCCCCCCCCCCCGCCCTTAGCATCTCTCTCTCTCATATATATATATATATATATATATATATATATATATATATATATATATATATATATATATACACGATTGACAAAACCCTAACCCTAATTCTCCCTCTCTCTGACCCGAGCGCCGCCGGAGCCCAGAGCCACCGCCAGAGCCGCCACGACATCTCTGGAGTAGCCGCACAGCCGCGACAGCGACCCCGCGCCGCGACAGAAATACACTGCAGCGTACCTGTGTTCATGCTCTGTTTTTCGCACCATCGTTCGACCAAACTCGACCCCATCTTCACCGGTATGATCCCGACTTAACCCCCTTCCATATTTGTATGATAGTTGACCTCGAACAGTGTGTAAACCTAGGCGAAAACAGCGACCAAGTTGGCGAAAAACGATAACTTTTGGGATCGTAGAAAACTGCGATAACTGCCTATGTTCACAGATTCGTATCTCCCACCACAGAGATCCGAATTCTTTTCTTATTGGTATGCGAAGACCACGTAACCTAGTTTAATTTCTGTTATTTATATTAATTTATTAACTGCTGTATGTAGAATTAAATTAGTTAGAAAACCCTAAAAATATACTTTTTCCAATTTCCAGAAATTACGATATGGAGCGCGCCCCGTCGTGTACCAAGTAAACCAAAAGGTGCGCACAGTATACCCGGATTTGTGAGTTTTTGCGGAAACTGATTTGGACGCGTGTGCGCGTCGAAATCAGCCCGTATCCACAGCAAATCTCCCGTGTCGCAATTTTTGCAAAAGCCCTGCACATTTAGTGCACGCTGGTCAGAATGCGACGAAACTTATTCCACTGGACTCGTGGTATTGCGCTGGTCCTGTGACCCAATTTTCATACAATTCTGAGACAGTTGACCAAGTCTCCAATTGGCAGGCCCCACGATTGACTTTTTGGGCAAAATTGTGTTCGGCTCACCGGAATCCACGTTTGGACATACTGTTCAGTTCGTACTGACATTTAGAGTTTTTTAACCTATAATTTGTCCCATTTAGAGACCTTTATCCTTGGCACGCTTTTTGGTACAAAGTGGCCCACATGTGGAGCCGCTTTGACCCAAAATTTATCGTTTTGCCCTGTGTCCAAATTGGACAAAATGGGAGTGTTTTCTAGCTATTTTGCTTATTTTGGGAAAGTTGGTGATGTTTATTTCAGCATCCGAAGACGTTCATTCTGAGGCCATAGTTTCTGACTCTTGGTGTTTGACATCTAGACGTTACATTTTATAGCTCTCTTGCCAGGCAAGTATACATTGACTTGTTGTACTGTTTAAATTCAGTTATATATTTAGTTGCATATTTATTATTTTAGATTATATAATTGTGTGCGTCCGAGAGAGACTCGGGTGCAGTTAACGGAGGCGTTGACATCAGGACTTGGGTCTGACCTAGTGTCTAGTAGACCCACCTAAAGTTGTGGAGTTATCGGTATGACTCACCAGGCCTTGACACATTTTTTACACGTGTTGTGAGTCTCATGTAGGGCACGGACTTGCGTATGTGGTTGGCCACCTGTACGTGTAGGCATGCGACGGATAGGGCATAACTGCTAATAGCGATGCATGTTAGAAGACTTAGCAGTTATTAGTGGGCGGAGCATAGACTATCGTGGTACGATGGCCCAATCCTTGTCCTTTTTTGGTTGTAAGGTTGGACTATTGTTCTAGCGATAGAGTATGAGCCAGAGTTACGACGCCTCGGTGTAGTAGCTAAGGCGTGTTGTGGATACAACATGCATAGATCATTGGGCGGGGAGGACGACTAGTAGGCGTATGGGACACCCCACTTCCTTTACACTGATGCCACACTCGACGGAGTGATATGGACGATATATACTACACTGATGCCATACTCTTCGGGGTGATATGGACGTTATATTATACTGATGCCACGTTCTTCGGAGCGATATGAACGATATACTATACTGATGCCATGCTCTTCGGAGATGGACGTTATTACTGAGCGCCCTCCTATGGGGGCATATGTGGCATATACTAGCCAGTTGTCATGATTGGTGAATTACGTCAGCATATGTCTAGCCTACACTTTCCCATACACTCAAAGTTGTCCTCAAATTGCATTTCACTTAGATAGTTAGGTCACCCTGGAGTTTTTACAGTATTTACTTTATGACATACTTTTATGTATCTTGTTATGTCCCTCTGAGGACCTGGCCCTTTCCAGGTGTATGTTCATGAGTATTCGCAGGAGCGCAGATCCGGACTGGTTACTTATATTTCGAGGAGTTCTTCTCTTCGAGCCTCGTGATTGTTAGTGGTTGTACTTATATTGTATTTATCTTGTTTATTTTATATTCTAGTTCGGCAATGGATTTGTTTCCATCCGACTGTCATCTTGAGATACTTTAAATTGAGATCTAGTTCATAGATATTGGTTATTTACTTATATATGATTTCTGTGGATGAGATTAGTTTATACCCTATGACTTGTGATAGTTTTACCACTTGTGAATTATTGCTCATAATACAACGTACACATGTGTTATGGATTCCATATATTGGAGTTGCCATATACATGCGACTGACATGCTTACGTGTCCTAGTCCTACGTATTTTGGGACTGGGGCATGACATATTTTTAGTGGTGGCCCATGCAGGTCGAGAGCATATTGTCTTGGTTACGTTACTGTACCGAGCAAGCCTGCACCTAGTATTAGAGTATAGGATCTCATCCACGATTGACTCTGATTCACTTTCCTTCCAATCCGTTCTATTTGAATAACTATATCCTGCGTGATTCATGTGCTTCCCTAATAGTTCCTTGAGTATAGCCCCTGCTAGAATATAGGAATCTTTGTTGTTAGAATGATAATTAGGGTAACATACCTACTAAGAATACAACTAGAACATTGATACCTCACTAAGTTTAGAATATCTAGTGAACCCTAGCATCCCTCATCTATAGATTGGTTTACCATTATCCCTTGATATAATTATGAATGACTTGAGAGTAGTACAAACACTACTAGGGTTAGTTATAAATTTAACCACACTGTTTTACCCTAGCATTAAGGAACCAATAGAAATCCAAGATTTAACATTAGGACTAAACCTAACTTTCATAGTAAGATAGTATTAGAACTATAAATTTAGATTCTTGTCTTGGTATTAGCAGACGGCACCTAAGGAAACCTAGAGGAATGAATCTAACATTTTTCCTGATCATACCTCGAACACATATATTAGCATACCACCTCCCCTTAGGAAAACTATAATGTCATCTAGAGTCTTTCTATTTAGTTTATATCTTGTTCTCCTAAAAACTTAGCACTCGCGAATTGTGCGATGACTAATTATGCTTCTCTTCATCTTCCAACTCGTGCCACCTGACACTTCTGATTGTAGACCAGATGAATTCTCTTATGCTAAGGATATGTAGTTTGCTAGGATTATAGTTGTCAATGTTAAACTTTGAAAAGTTGTGCTTGATAGTTTTGAGTTATTCTGGTAGATTGTAACTTGATGATTACCCTTAGTTTTAAATCGCATAATTCGTATCCATAACCTAATATAGGTATATCCTCTTTTCACTTAAGAACCAGTAGCTTTTCCATTCTTACTGTTAACACCCTTGTTCTATGAGCACTATGATTAAGATTTAAGGTGACCATTACCTATATAATGTAATAGGATGCCCTAATAAGTACCAAGCTCTTTTCCGCATATACCCCAATAAGAGTTCATACTTTATTTATAAGAACAAGGTTATTTTGTAGATTTCCTTTAAGACTGTCACAGTATTAGTTTATTACCTGGGTAATATGCCTCACAACCTAGTATCACATAGTCCTCTTGGCATATTATTGTAGTATAATTGAATGACATTAACTATATACTAGCATAAGACAATAGTGTTTATTCAGATGGTAGAACTTAAAGGCCCATACCCTTATTTTGTTGACTAGCAGCTTAGACAAGGTGTTAGTATTACAACTGTAGAGACTGTAGAGTCTTATTTTTGTTTTGTTTGTGAACTTGAATTATTTGTACCTTATTTCATCATGATCTAGCGCATTTATATTTTATATACTACCTTGACTTATGCTGCTATTATTATAGCCTAGTTTTGCAAGCTTATTCGTTTATCGAGCTTGTTCACGATATATGTATTAGTGGATGCATACATTAATATATTTCAGAATCAGTATAACTAACCTTGGTGCGTTTGGTTCGCCCTTCGCATAACTACTTTACATTGATTGAGATATATAGTGTCTAGTAGACAAATGTACTTGCCCTCTAGACATGCCTGAGCATATCGTATCGGTTACATAACTATACTGATATGAGCATGCAAATAAAAAATTACCAAATAAGATTTTAATCCAGAACTGCCTTGACAACTCCTTTTGAATTCCTTAAACGCCTTGATCCCCATACTTCTATTCTATTACCTCCCCCTTGAACTCTTTATTATTGTTTCCGTCTTTCCTTATTTCGGAAAGACGAAACCTCGTGCTTGGTATAAGTTTGATATACAGATAGTACTAGATATACCCCATAGGCCGATCACATACTTGAGGATTATTCTTTTGTAATCAAGGGTATATCATATGTGATATATTTGGTTTTAAAGTTTTGAGGATTGAGTAACATGATTAAGTAAAATTAAGGAATATTTTTCTTAAGTATATAGCCTTATATGATAGATGGGTAAATTCTAAGTTGGGTAGAAGTCACATTATTAATTTAAGGTTAACTTCTTTTAGATTGCGATCAAGTAGGATTAGATTGAGAGATTAAGTCATTTTAAATGTGGAGAATTTTAGAAGAAGGAGTTAGATGATGAGTATGTAATGAATTTTGAAATCTTGATAGTGAGGACCAAATATTTATACTTTGAGCACATGATTTAAAGTTTGAATGTTGAAGATTGAATCATCAATTTAAACCTCGAGGATAAATATAGAATTCTAGGCTTGAAAAATTGGTGAAGTAGATATAAAATTTTACAATTTGATGATTTGAATTAAAAGTTAAATTTTTATTGCCGGATTACCTATTGGAAATATTGAGGATGTGAACTGAATTTAAAAATTTGAAGAATAAAAATTCATAAGAGAAAATAGAAATAATATTGGATTAGAATTATTTTCTTTTAAAGGAGATTATGATAGTTGGAGATCGTAATGTGAAAATTTATATGGGCTATTTAAAACTTGAAGATGTCGTATAGATCTACTTAAAAATTGAATGTGATTATCGAGAAAAGATTACAATATTTTGATTAAACAGAGGTTACCTTAATTTTGAAAGTGATTGCGATGGATTAGAATATATTTTAAATTTTGGAAGAGATTGCGATTGACTTGTCTTATATGCGAATATGAGGGAATTAACAAACTATGCCTTATTTTAATTTCGAGGAGGAAATTATTTTTTAGTTGGGTAGATTATAAACCCTTCCCCCACCCAAAATTAGACCTACTTGGCTTAGAAAGAGAAACTAGGGCTAGTTTGAATCAAATTAGAAATAGAACACGGTATTTTATTTAATTATACAATATTTATATCACATAGTGTACCTTACCATTGCTTCGATAATTGGAGCACTACACAAGCCATTGCCTTCCTACAAATTTCACAACCTTGTCCTAGACGTACACGCCTACCATTCTGACCTCGGTGTAACTTATAATTATGCTTTCTTGTGCTACATTTTAGTCGCACAATATTCGTCGCGAATGTTTCTATTTAATTCTATAATTCTAACTTTGCACCTTGTGCGTTCCAATTGAAATTGGAGACACAATCTTGACCCGTTTTGTGCAACCCAATTCAGAGTAATATTCTATTCTAAGTCCCCTATGCCTATGACACTTGTGTTCCACCAAATTTTAGTCCCATGTACTTCTAATTAATTCAAAAATACCTTGCGCATTAATTTTGATTAAATTAATCTAATTTCCATCTTTGTACAATTTTCCAATTGTTGGGCGCTTTTATGCAAAAGTGCATTAAGGTGTCCACACTATTGGACATTACACTTGAAGAAACCTATTTTTCGTTCATGTGAATTTTCTTCATGATCTTTGGAAATGTGTAACGCGCAACATCGCCCCTCATTTAACCCTACCCTTGCATTTTAAACAATGTAATTTATAGCCCTCCAAACATTTCCATGGCAATTAGAAATCATGGAGGTTAGGATGGAGGAAGGTGCATAATAAGCTACAAATCTCTATCTTATACCATCCTTGACTTCCTATCATAGCTCAGTTTTAATTTCGAGGACAAAATTTTTATAAGTTGGGTAGAATGTAAACCCCCTAATTCTAAAAACCGTATTTACCTTTTTAATTAATTATTTAATTGAATTATAGTAATTATGAGATAATTAGGAGAAATAGAATTTATTTAAATTTTTTATTTTGGGAGATGGTGCATTTAGGGGATTTATGGAGCAATTATAAATTTTCCCTAATTTATTCCATGTAGGAGACCATTTTTGACAGCTGAATAGATTTATTGTAGCACTAAAATAATTTTTAGAATTATATATATATATATATATATATATATATATATATATATATATATATATATATATATATATATATATATATATATATATATATATGGTTTATTAAATAATTAGAAATGAAAAGAAATAGAAAGAAAAATGAATAAGAAAACCTAATGGATCTAAAACCTACCCATTTCCTATTCTAGACCCTACCCAATAATCCTAATAATCTAACCCAAACCCGTGTCCTACCCACTACCCGTTAGTCCAACACCATTAGACTTAAGAAACAGCAGCTGCAGCCAATGTTTTCACAACCCCGCGCGCGAAAAAATCCCTCCCCTTTAGCGTCTCTATTATATATATATATATATATATATATATATATATATATATATATATATATATATATATATATATATATACACACACACGATTGACAAAACCCTAACCCTAATTCTCCCTCTCTCCAACCCGAGCGCCGCCGGAGCCCAGAGCCACCGCCAGAGCCGCCACGACATCGCCGGAGTAGTCGCACAGCCGTGACTGCGACCCCGCGCCGCGACAGAAATACACTACAACGTACCTGTGTTCATGCTTTGTTTTCCACGTCATCGTTCGACCAAACTCGACCCCGTATTCACTGGTATGATCCGGACTTAACCCTCTTCCATATCTGTATAGTTGGCCTCGAACAGTGCGTAAACCTAGACGAAAACAGCGACCAAGTTGGCAAAAAATGACAACATTTGGGATCGCAGAAAACTGCGGTAACTACCTATGTTCACGGATTCATATCTCCCACCACAGATATCCGAATTCGGTTTTTCTTGTTGGTATGCGAAGACCATGTAACCTAGTTTAATTTCTGTTATTTATATTAATTTATTAACTGCTGTATGTAGAATTAAATTAGTTTGAAAACCCCAAAAATATACTTTTTCCAATTTTTAGAAATTGTGATACGGAGCGTGCCCCGCCAAACGGGACCGCCCCATCGTGTACCAAGTGTACCAAAAGGTGTGCACAGTATACCCGGACGTGTGGATTTTCGCAGAAACTAATTTGGACGCGTGTGCGCGTCAGAATTAGCCCGCATCCACAGCAAATCCCCCGTGTTTTTGCAAAAGCCCTAGTTTACTGTGGATAAATTGTTCAAACTAATTTGGACGCGTGTGTGCGTCGGAATCAGCCCGTATCCACAGCAAATCTCCCGTGTCGTAACTTTTGCAAAATTGGGTCGCAGGACCAACACGATACCACGAGTCCAGTGGCGCAAGTTTCGTCGCATTCTGACGAGCGTGCACTAGGTTGAACAATTTATCATATAATTTATCATATAATTAAATCAAGATAACAATATGAAGCATGTACTGCAAGTTTGGCAATGTACACTTGCTTGGGGTTCTGACTCCAACTGCTGCTCTGGTATCAGCGGGATTTGCAGGTACTCCTCCGGTTGCTGAAATAAACGTTACCATCAGGTTCAGAAGACATCAAATAACTAAAATTGCCTGTCCATAAGTCCAATTTGGACACAGGGGCAAAAGTGACAGTTTTTGGTCAAAGCGGGGTCCACATGTGGCCCACTTTGCACCGAGAAACGTGCCAGAGACAATGTTCTTCAAATTCGTCAAACTTAGTGTCTACAAGTCTAGAACGATGATACAAACCCAACAGAATGTCCAGAATTGGATTCTGATGAGCCGATCACAAAATCGCCCGTCAAGTAGAGCCGTGGGGCCCACGATACGGGATTTTGTCAACGTTCTCAGAATCGAACCAAACTTGGGTCACAGGACCAGCGTATTGCTACGAGTCCGATGGTGTAAGTTTTGTTTCGAAACGACGAGCATACATGAAGTTACAACGAGTTTCAGAACAGGGCTGATACAGGGCGTTGTCGACGGTTATACGTTGATTCCGGTGTGCACGCACATCCAAATCAACTTACGCGAAATTCCACACGTCCGTATTAACGGTGCGCACCTTTCGGTGAAGTCCGTACATGGCCAAGTCGTCCCGTTTAGCGGGGCGCACCCAGTTCCAGAAAAAATAGGGTATTTAAATAACCAATCTTTTGGTCATTTTCACCCTCGAATAACATGCAATCTACATCTCGATAAATTGAACTAAAAGTAGGGTTAAAAACTTGGTCATATGGTCTAAATAATTGTTCAAGCCAATTTTAAAAATATTTCACAGTTTGGTCGCAAAACGGTCGCGAACTGGGGAGTTCGGGACATTTTTTGAATTTTCAGAAAAGGGATTTATTTTTCTGATTTTGCGTCGCAGTTTGCGACCGACACAGGACGAGACACGTCTAACCAATGGCACGGGTATCGAGAGGGTCACGCAGGGAATGGGTTGTAACAGACTGCTCGAAAAATGGCACGACGAGGTGAGAGAATTGCTTACCTGAACAGGGCGTCGAAGATGACTGAAATTACGTTCTCGCGGGGTGGCGCGACACTCGGCCGACGGAGCTTGTTGGCGGCGGCGACGGCTAGGGCACGACGGAGTGGAGCTTGGTCGTCGTGGCGGTGCTGTGCTCGGCGGAGCTGATGGCGGCCGGAGGAGCTCGTCGGAGGGAACTCGGCGGTGGCGGTGTGGTGGTGCTGTGGGCTGCGGGCTGGGTGACCGGAGGGGAGTGGAGGGAGACGGTGGCTAGGTGTTGGGGGATGGCCGTGGGGGTTTTATAGGAGGAGTGGGGAGGGAGAAGGGCGGCTGTTGGCGATGGGGAGAGAAAGAGATGGCGGAGGCGGAGCGACGGGTGAACAGCCGCGGGGAAGCCGGAGGGCCACGACGGCGGAATGGCCGGAGGGGAACCGTCGGGGTCAGGAAAATCGGGTTAGAGATTTCTGTAGATACGGGTCGGGTTCGGGTTAGCGGGTCGGGTTCGAATCCGAATCCGACCCGTTCCAATATGGTTGGTCCGGTTTGGGTTGGTTCGGTTCAGCTTTGGTTCGGTTCGGTTTAATAATAAACCGGATTTATTTTGGTTTAATTAAAACATTAATTTTTAGGTCTTTAAAAATGGTTCCGGGGTCCAATAAATTTCAGGAAAATTATCCTATGTCTAATATTTTATTTTACACCAAAAAAATATTATTTTCATAATATTTTAATATTTAATAAAAATCTCAAAATTAATTTAATACCAAAAAATATTTATTTTAATTAGTTAAAAATTTCAGAAAAATTTCGAAAATTTATTTCTAAATTTCTGAAAAATCTGGAGGTTTACAAAGAGAGCATGGAAAGAAGAGAGAGGTTAAAATCTATTTTTTTATTAACTTTTATATTAAAATATAGACTGCGTTCAAGTAAAATATTTTAATAATAAACTTGTAAATAAACTGAAAACATCCTCAAACAAAATATGAATCGATAATTCATCAAGCCGAGCTTCGAGCAGCTCACGAAAGGGCTCGCTCATTTGCAGCCCTAGCTGCTGTTGAAAATTGTAGCAGAGAGGAGAGAAGAGAGAAGAGGGGAGAAGAGAGAAGAGGAAAATGAGCGGTTGCAGCAACTCGAGGGCGGTGAGGCTCTTCGACGCACACTGCCACCTCCAAGACCGCCGGATCGCCGCCGTATGCCCCAAACTCATCCGCGCCTCCATCGACTCCGGTGTTCTCCGCTTCGCTGTCAATGGCGTCTCCGAAGTACCAAGCACCACCACTGACAACAAATATACTCAGTGCATCGATTCTTTTTCTTTCTTTTTTTTATTTATTAGTTTCGTTGTTGTGTTTGTAGAAGGATTGGCATCTCGTGAAGCAGATGGGAGAGCAGTATCCTTGTGTTGTTCCCAACTTCGGCCTCCATCCCTGGTGACACACTCTTTGTCTCCATATCTTTCTTCTTGGCTAATTTTCACTTACATACCTTTAACTTTCACACTTTCGCAACATTTGCTCCAGGATTTGAAGTATTTTAAGTGTTAGGTTTGTTGTAAATAGTGGATTTGGTCAACAAATGTTGTAACAACTCATTCAAAACACCGCAACATTTGATGCGGTCAAGTGTCCGCAGGACCACCTACAACAATAGACACAATATGCAAGTTAGCCTTTTCATATGCTCCTTGCTCGATATTGTTAAACTTTTGAACAACTCTGTATTGACTCCTCTAAAATATTATCTTGTGAATTTGCAAAGTAATATGCATTTAAGTTCCTAACTTAGATAGTCAACAAAAAAACAAAAAAACGTCGTGCAAAGTATCATACGAACTCTCTTCCAACCCGTACATGGATGTGCCACTTTACCAGCTTCACAATATTTTATATTTAGGGACTATGAATCCCGCCTACCGGTGACCACTTGACAACACAAAGGCATGGAAAATCCTAAGGCGTTGGAATTTCCAAACAATAAACAAACTCGGTCAAAACTACCCATGAATATAAAATCCGTGTGGAACATTAATTCATGGAAATCACAAAATTATAACTCTTTTATTTAAGTTGAACATGTACCTATTTCCTTAAATTCTACTAAGTACTCATTTGATTTTAGCTTCTTTTTACGTGTGTTGGTTGTAAATTAGGAATTTTAAGGTTTGCTAAATTTTATGATTCCCAAAATTCTAAATTGGAACATTTGAAACTCCAACTAAACTTGGCATAATCTTATGGATTATTATTATATTCCGTTAGTTTGAGTGGAATATTATTTAGGGCTATTTGATATTACCCCATTCTTAGATTAGGTATATTGATATTATCCCCCTGTTAGATTAAAAGTTAAGAATACCCCCCTGAAAGTGTCGTTAAAAACTCTTTAACGACACTTTCAAAACTCATTAACGACACTTTCAGGTTTTTAACGATACTTTCAGGAGGGGTATTCTCAACTTTTAATCTAACAGGGAGGTAATATCAATATACCTAATCTAAGAGGGGGGTAATATCAAATAGCTCTATTATTTAACATTGCTGAATTGTTCCTAGCATTAGATAGTGTTATTTATTTAGTTAAATTTAGACGAAGAAACCTCACAAGAAATAGTTGACTCCAAACACTCTTCTTTACTTCTCCTTTGGGGGTTGTTTGGTAAAGTGGAAGTGGACAAGGATTTTGAAAGTCCAAATCCAGAATTGGATTTTAATCTGGATTTGACACTTCCAAATTCAGAAAAGCTGTTTGGTAAACACTGGATTTCCGCTTGGAAGTGGTCATGATCCAAATTCTTTGTTTGGATAGTAGCATGTATTTGCAAGAAGGAACTACCACTTCTCCACTTTCCATGTTTGGCTAGCCAAATGAAAAATGATGTAGGATTACCACTTTTGAAAGTGAATACTCCCCCAAAGATTTAACACACGGGTCCGAAAATGTGACATACAAAATAAATGTATATCCAAAGAAATGAGGTGCTATGAGAAATGTGTAGCCATATAGTCCCAATACATATAATAAATACTTTGAATAGTTTGACATACAAAGAAC
Organism: Iris macrosiphon; assembly: GCA_036927795.1. Taxonomy (NCBI): domain Eukaryota; kingdom Viridiplantae; phylum Streptophyta; class Magnoliopsida; order Asparagales; family Iridaceae; genus Iris; species Iris macrosiphon. The sequence goes on from JAYESA010000012.1 coordinate 130,282,111, forward strand.
ATTGTCCCTAACAGAATATAAACCTCAAAATTTCCAACACATTAGCAGTAAATAAGGGGCTGTTAAGCACCAAATCTGAGATACCCAGAATATCACATAATATCCAACATGAGATATCAAGTTCTGAGATACCAACATGACTGAAGTGTCATAGAAAATCCAAAAAATCCAAATCTGAGATAGTAAGAAACAATAACCATTTCACAAAATATAAAATACCAAAATGACCATGTCAAACGTGCTCAAACCTGAGAGACACAGCAACAGTAACTATAGCACCGAATCTGACATAGTTTGCTTTCCCCATCTGATGACACGTGTATCCCTGCTACTTGAACCACCTTGCGAATGCACCGATGATCGCGAATGCACCGATGATCGCTTCTTCCTCGTGTAATTAATGGTGGTATTAGTGCATCCTCCATAATTCCGCCCCTTGCAACCTATCGCTGATTGGTACCTTGCTAGTACAGTCCATTGTTCTTGGTATGGAACTATTTAGCCAAGTGAGGTTCCCTCTCTGTTCTCCATGCCTTCTACCGCTGGTCCCTTACCGAGCACACTATATGTACCCTCCATACGTGCGCCTGAGCCAACTTTCATGACCATAGATGTAACTCCACCATTAGCCACATGGTTTCCGTCATCAACCATATACGAGTCTCCTTCCCCATGTCGCTCAACTGGCCCCTCGTCTTGTAGGTTGGAGTTCCCATTAACACTCACTGCCTCCCATCTGCAAATAGACACGATTTTGTTGCATTACCGAAACATTGACAACTGCTGCACACTGGAGGCACCCATTCATAATCTACTACTTAGGTGAGAACCTCATAATCTACTACCTAGGTGAGAACCTCGCCAGATGGTAGCTTAAATTCAACTACCCACAGCAGTTCAATAGAGGCTTCAATCTCCACAAACAATCGGGCATATGAAAGCCTCGATTTCATAGTAGTGGCATCATCCATTTTTATTGGGTTCCCGATTATACTTGCAAGCTTCATCAACATGGAAATGCTCCAGAATTGTATAGGAAGCCTTGGTAACCGTTTCCAGATCGGAACCATATGCAGAAGGTCTTTAGCATTCAACTGCCATTGGTTGAGTATGATCGAGCGACCATCAAACCCCCATGACCCTCCTTTATTATACGTTCCGCATCTTCTTGAAGCCCAAATCTCATGTAGTAAAATCCATTATCACGTGAGAATATCTCCATGTTGTCCCGTGCCTTCCATACTTGATTCACATATGTCAAGAACTGCCCGAAGTATGGTTTGTCTTCCAGAACATAGGTGATTAGAGTATGCTTCTAGTACTCCGAAGTTTCTTCGAATCCTCCGTAAGCTGGACGCTATACCGTCCATCTACTATCTTCGTCTCCACGTATTGCATCTCGGCGTTCGGTTTAGCCACGCCTGGTTGTCACACCTCCACCCAAGATTTTTTTTCACTTTGATGCGGTTAACCGCAGTATCCCTCGATTTATCAGTTTGTAGGTGAGATCCTTGTTGGTTCAGCCATCCTCCTCCCATTGTAGCTAGTCGCAGTCCATTTCCCCTACTAGATGTGGGCCGTCTGACTTCCTCTTCATGGTTTGTCCTTCCACCCGCACCCCGAAGGGGTGGGTCGATCACCCTTACTTGTTGAACGCGCCCACTGATTGGACCTGGCGGTCGACGCCGACCATCAACACCCCTATCTCTGCCGAATCCCCTTTGTTGCCGACCTCCTCCGACTTAACCGCCTCTCGTGCTCTTTCCATGCCTCTACCGTACAATGGTTGTCCATCCCCCACGTCCTCCCTCGAAGTCCATCCATGCCTATTGCTGCCATCTCTCTCCTTCTTGTGCACCAGGATCCCAATTGATTGCCTGAAACCCTAGATCGCCCCTAGGGACCTCCGGCGCCGCCATCTCTAAAATATATATTATATATGTCCACACTGTTGCATGTTGATATGTCATTGTGTTGATACCATTTTACTTTTTTTTTTTCAATTTTTTTTTTTGAATTGACTGTAAAATATAGCCCAAATTTCAGTACTGACCGGTACCTCGTATTGGACATGCCAAAATCGATACGGTGCATCCGATACTTATCAATATCAGACGATATTGCGAATCTTGGTAAAAATAAATTCCTAAAAAAATTAATGGATATCTAACCAAGAAAGAATCGTATTTTTGTAATGTTCATGTTTTTTTCACGTGAAATTTCATATTCAAGGATAGTGAAAAATTACCTAGCATGGAAGGTCATTTTGGCCGAGTTTGGTTATTGTTTGATGATCTCAACATTTCAATGTTGACGTGCTGTCCAGTTGACATGTGAGGGTGGGATTCAATCCCATAAAGCCAAAATCTTTTGCATCCTGATAAATCAGGTATCCATGTACGGACTAAATGAGAATTTGTATGATATTTACTTCGATATATTTGTTGATTGCATTTTTTACTGTCAACACCATAAATGCGATCTTCAATTGAGAAAATAGAACCTAGAAGAACAATAATTTGCAACTCAAAAAGAGAAACAAAATTGAAGAGTTGTAATCAATAGCTCTTCAAAAGATTAACAGTATTAAATGTAAATTAGTCCATTCTTGTTTTTGTCCTTGCTCTATATTGAAGAGAACGAGACACAGGTATGTCAACGAGAGAACGGCCAACTGGTTTAACATGCTGAGAGAGTTCTTGACAGCAACACCTACAGCAGCAGTGGGTGAGGTAAAATATGATTTAATTTGCTCTTCATAAATTTTATTTCATTCTTAGATGATTGTTCAACTGATTCTCAATAGTAATAAAACCAAATTGATAGGTGTTGCTAGCTTGAACTGTACTTTACCCCTAATGAAATTTTGTTGACAACTTCCAAATTCTGATTATTATAATGGCACTTTTTACGAAAGAAGCATTGCATGGAACCAAAACAATCATTTTCCAACTGAAAAACATCGCAAGTTTCCTCTAAAATGGTTGTATTTTATCAGATTCATGGAGGAAATAAGAGTAATTTAGAGAAGAAAACAACATAGAAAAAAATGACATCGAGAAGTTAGGGTTTCATATCATAATAATTCCAAAGAGTACACGTGCCTTTTTGTAGGCTTTACAACTTATGCTTCGATGTTAATTCTGGTGTTGCCTCTAGAAAGGGGAACCCAAGCATTACCAATCTGAGCAAATTTTCGGACTTGACTTGGAATTCCGGTCATCAATGGCCAGAATTTGGTAGTGCAAACTATACCCTAATCTCTCTTTTCCAACAAACAATATAATTGGCAATTTGATAAAATATTGCTATTAACTTTTTACCGAATTTCACAATGGCACTCCCATTTATGGAGGATATTGTTTCTTGCTGATCTATGATTATGTATTACATGTGTACCTTGTGTTGTGGTCTCACAATTCCAATATTGTCAAGGAAATCCAGTCGGGCTCCATCAATGGAACTCTGGATTGACAAATGTGTTCGGAACTCTAGTCTTAGTGGACCAGAATTCCAGTTGGGGCCCAAACTTGGAAGTCGGTTCATATTTTTCAGACTAGTTTCCAGGTTGAGATCCTGACATGCTTTATAAGTTGTTAAGTATGAGTGTTATTATGTATTGGGCTTTAGTCCCACATAAGGATAGGAGAATAAGGAAGAGGCCAATCCTCTCCTATATATACGTGTAATCACTCTTTCAATAATAATCCATCCCATTATTTCCATTCTACATGGTATCAGAGCCAAAACTCTAAACCCTCCTCAAGCCTCTCTCTCTCTCTCTCACGCGCGCGCATGACTGGATATTGCTGTTGATGCTCTGCTGTTACTGTGTGCTGTTGTTGTGTGCTGCTGCTGCATTCTACTACCATTGTTGTCCCCTTGCTACTTCCCAGGCGACCCTCCACTGTCCAGATTTGTCCCCCCCCACTGTCCAGATTCCTCCCCCCTCACTATCCAGCTATGTTGTCACAGGCGACGCCTAGGTGGCCTAGGCAAGCTGGTTGGGGGAAGTCCGTCTAGACCTAGAGAAGAAAACTCCGTGTCAGGCGACGGGCGCCTAGGCGGGCACCTAGAGGCGACCAAGGGAATACATAGGCGCGCCTAGGCGGTTGTTGAATATTGGTTATTATTACTTGATGTTGAATATTGGTTAATGCTTATTATATTGCTTAATGCTTACTTTAGGCTTATTATATTGCTTATTGGTTATTTGGTTAATGCTTATTATATTGTATATTGCTTTAGTTATCAAATGTTCTCGTTACTTGTGTATATTAGTTATCAAATGTTCTTTTATACAACTGTTGTTGCTTCTTAATATCTTATATATAACATTATAACTGCATTGTTTACACTTTGCACACAACTGCAGATTTTTTTTCTGTAAAATATCTTTTGTGGCCTAGGCGGGTGCCTAGGCGGTGCCTAGACACGTCTAGGCGAGGCGGGTAGGCTGTCGCCTCGCCTTGCCTAGCGTCCAATACAACATAGCTATCCAAATTCGTCTCCCCCCTCCATGTTCCCACAAAACCTAACCCTAACCATGCATATACAGTCGTCATTTAACCCCAAATCCTAACCCTAGCCGTCTTTCCCCAAAAAAAAAAACAGATATGAAAAACAGAACAAAGATATGAGAAAAAAAGGTTGGCGTTGAGATCTACAGTGGGTAAACTATGATTGTTTGCTTGAACCTCTGAAGCTTGACATCGACATCAAGAGTTAACAAGGGACAAACAAGTTGCTTGTTTGCATGAGTCTTTGTTTCCTTCCTCTCATGACATCGACATTAGGATCCAACAGAGAGCAACCTGGGTTGTGTGAATCTCTGTCCTGGCTTATATGATCCACATTCAAATCTCTGCCAATATTGTGCACACTAGTTCTGGCAACGTTGATTGCATATTGGCAAGATTGATGTGAATATCGGGTCAGGACGATAATCGACAGTCGACTCAAGAACCTCAAGATGACGAACACTGCGGCAAATAGCAGTAGCACCAGTATCGAAAACACAGAGGTAGGAACACCGACCACTGCTACAACGGTTGCTTCGATTTGACTAGTCGATCAGAGGCTGGATGGTCTAGACAGCTACTCAACGTGGCACAAGAAGGTTGAGAAGACGTTTTGGGGAATGTGGTTGTCCAAGCATCTGATCGACAACCCTCCGAAGGAGACTAATTCCATCTATGAGCAGTGGGAGACGGATGACAGTCGACTGTTCACACAGTTGATGAATTCGATAGAACCATCAGTTGAGGACATGGTTCAGAACACGAATTCAATGAAAGAGTTACGGGAGGTCTTTGCAATGGCGTTTAATGCTAAACATGATTTGCTTCACATCTATGACTCGGTTGTTGGCGTCTACTGAGCTGATCAAGGAGACAAGTCACATAAGGACCATTTTCGTGTCTTTAAGACACTAACTGATAAGGTGGATCGCGTGCTACCCTTGACGACAGACATCAATGAGGCAATGATTCAACGCCAACAACTTTATGTCATGGCGTATCTTGTCTGCCTTCGTCTTGTTGCAGACTCTGTACGGTCTTAGATTATTGCTAGGGCCGAGGTTCCATCTTGTCATACGGGTAACGAAGGTCGTTGAGACTCCTACAGGTAATGCACCTGCTGATCGGTTTGTCCTAGGGGTTGTTCGTGGTGGATTCTGTGGGGCCGCAGTGGTAGACGTGGTAGCCGAAATGCTGGCTGTGATGGTGGACGAGGCAATGATAGTCGTGATGGAGGAAGATCGCGTATATGCTTCAACTATGGTATAATGGACCATTTTCAGTGGCATGTCCTAAAGCTTTTGCCGCCAATGTTGCATCAAATGCTTCTGATGATGGAGGACGGTTCGTGCAAATGACTGCAAAGACATATGCAGACTTCGCTGACTTCCAAGCTCGACGTCGTAGTGGAGCCGCCACATCCGGATCCACAGCCGGGTACTTAGCGGCATGTGTGGTAAGGTCAAAGCAGTGGGTGATCGACTCGGGTGCGTCTGATTTTATATGATAGGTGATGCTGGTATGTTGCATAAATATGAATCTGTGGGTCGTATGTCAGATATTATTGTTGCGAATGGCAGTTCTCTGAAAGTTCGTGGAAAATGTAGTGCATGTCCTTCTTCTACCCTGCCACTCACTTCAGTTTTTTTATATACACCTGGAAACCCGTTCAGCTTGTTATCCATTAATCAGATAACTCGAGATTTATACTGCTAAATAACTTTTTTTTCTGATGGTTGTGTTTTTCAGTATCTGAAGATGGGAAAGACTATTAGTAGGGGGCATGTGGCTGGAGGCTTATATCTGGTTGAATTAAATTTATCTTTTGGTTGTGCCAGTGTGTGCTGAGATCCATTTGAGTTGCATTGTCGGCTTGGTCATTCGTCTATCCAACCTCTCCAGAAATTGTACCCATCACTAGATCTTCGCCACCCTTTCATTATGAGTCGTGTAGTCTAGCTAAACATCATCGTACATCTTATTTAGTGAGTTTGGATAAATTTGTTTCAGCACCGTTTAAATTATTCCACTCTGATATATGGGTCCATGTCCCGTTGATTCGGTTATGAGGTTCAGATATTTTGTGTCTTTTGTTGATGATTACTCACGAGTCACCTATGTCTACCAGATGAAAAATCGTACCGAATTATTTGATGTTTGGTACAATTTTTATGCGGAAATCAAAACCCAATTTGGGGTTTTCGGAGTGATAATGGTCGTGAGTATTTGTTTCGTTAGTTCAATTCTCATCTGGCTAGACATGTCACGACCCGCACCCGGATGATCGGGACACGAGTACGTGGTACGTCCAGCCTACGCCGTAACATTTACGGTAGAACGCTGTCTAGGTCATCATAACTAACTATCCATCTCACACAATAATATCCAACTCCATACGGAGACAATGATATATATCCATAAAATATACTCAATCACATGCTAAGGAAGAAAGGCACGATATGTTGATAAGTACGAGAATTAAATCCAAGTCTAGCAAGTCCAACAACACATCAAGTTTAAATCCAATTATACAACCCAAGTGTATCAACTAGCTGTCGGAAACAAATTTGGTACCAAAATATGAAATGCTAAATAACTAGCTAAGCAGTCTCCGAGATAGGCACTCCCGTACTATACCATGCTCCTCCATAATGAGTAGGACCACTCCTCCATATCGATCCCAAAATATGTTATATAGTCCGGATTGTAGCGAAGCACATAAACTAACAGTAGTTTCATTTAATTGACAAAGACTATAAAACAATAAAGTAATGTAAATACATGATGGAAAAGTAATACTGAATTCATGATGGAATGGTAGACTGGTATCATATCACTGGCAGATAATGGAACAGTAGATAACAAGAATATAGCATGTACCATCAAGTATGAACTGAAATAGAGGAATGACTATAAATATCTACGTGTTTGAAATACTAGTTCGTTATGTGATCGGCTTGGGACATGGATCAGGCTAAATCATATATGATTAGCTATGAGTCACGAATACAATATAGGATCAGGCACAATTATATATGGTTAGCTATGAGACACGAATATAAGGTCAGGCTAACCATACGTGAGGTGTAGGGTTAGCCATGATGCATGAGTAGGGGCTATGATCACATAACCAACTAATATTTTTTCATCCCCTGACTAGCACCATGGATTCAAATCACGACGTCTCCTGACTAGAATCCATATATACTAGCCCGTGTACCATCGTGTCAGGAATTAAGTATCACACTACTAATACATGTTTCATAGTAATCATCAAAGAACAGAAATTGTTAGAGAATGTACTCGCCTGTGGTCCTAAGCAATGAATACCAAACAGTGTCCGGACTGGAGTCAAAGTGACCTATATATGAATTATCATGTCAATAGGTGTCTTGGAATCATGGACATGCATTAATTAGCTCTAATTGGGATTTCTAGGTCAAAACTAGCTCACTATGGTCAAACTAGGTCAATACCCAAATTTCGGATTCACAAACACCTATTAGATGGCCTATGTAGTGATATTAGTCGGTACTAGCTAATACTAGGTTTCTAGGTTAATACCCAATAGATAAGAGTATGCTATAGATATAGACTCATATATTAACACTATAAATATCTATCTAGTATTATAACCCACTACTTGATAACATATACCTATTGGTATACCCCCATACCAGGATACTACCTTTGCTACTCTCCAGGTATGAGGGTATACCATATATATATATATATATATATATATATAACTACCTGTACCTTATCTCATACTTAAGTGGTCAATAGGATTAAACTAGGCCAGTCTCTATTTAGGTCCAATATTACCTGCTTGTCATGGTAACAGGTATCTATCTATCTATCTATCTAGCTTGCATCCTAACTTAGTTATCTCAAACTTAATACAATTAGGTTATATATATATATATATATATATATATATAGTATAGGTATTAAAGTATCTCTTTAATATCTCATACTTAAAGTATCTCTTTAATACCTCATACCCAAAATACTCATATTTTTATCTATATGTATCTATATATATATGACACTAGTATACTAATGCTACACTCTCATACTAGACACTACTCATGGACAACCAAACTTGTGCACTGCCACAGTATCAGACCTTCACACACTCAACAGACTGAAATCACACTCAATACTTTGTCATAACCATATCTATACCCTTTCACACACTACACACACTGCATTCTTACACTCCCCAACCCACACAGGACACTCACATGTGCTCATTGGGAACACACATCCTGCTGTTACTACACTGATACACAACCTGGCATTTACTAAGTAGGTCCCCAATTGTATCTTAATCTACTACACATAACCTATACTAAACCAAGATACCCTCAATCACCTATATAAATCTCTATACTGATACCTAAATCCACTACTAACATCTATACCAATATTTCACACTTGAGCAGACACCTCATTCTGATACTCACATACCAGTACTTGCCTGTGCTCACACTACCTAACTTCTCCCTCAAAACCAACTCACTACCAACACTACTACCTAGCTAGCTCAATACCTTGACACACCCCAAATTAGTTACCTTGCCCATCTTCAAGATACCCTCAAATACCTCACACTAATACCCAGGTGCACAACCTGTGCACAGTGCCAAGATATCACTCATACACACAAAACACACTCCTGAACACCTAACCCAAACTGTGCATACTGATATCACACTCGCGCTCATGAGCACTAGACTATTGACACATCTCCCCTCCAAGTGGCCTGCAACAATGCACCTCAAATCCCACACTCAACTCAAAACCTCACATATACTCCCAACATAATCTCTTGCACATAAATCACACAACCTCAATTTCAGTTCAAACACAGCTCACTCTCAAGCACATACTGACACCCATCTCTCCTCACTGTTGCAGTCTTCTAGTGCAGGAGCACTACACTCCTCAAGACCCGACCCCCAATCTATTCAAATCCTGAACAACCCTTTGCATTTCAGCATACTTGTTGCTGTTGCTGCTGCTGCTGCTGCTGCTGCTGCTGCTGCAACCCAATAGCAACTGCTTGTTTGCACAAGCATTCCTGCAGCAGGGCTGCTGCTCCCTCGTACTGCAGTATCCTCACAAGCTTGCAGACCAACTGCAAATGCAGTACCCCTCCATGCTCACTGTTGTACAGTCCATGTATCACCTCACCTGTGTGTGCAGACACTGCTCCCAACTGACTGCACCTCTCCCTTTATTGCACTAGCTCTGGCACCTCCCTCACTCGCTAGCATACACACACACACACACCACTCCAAGCACTGTGGTACACACTCACACTTACTAGTAACACAGACAAGACAACACTAACACAAATCCACACTCCCCTCTCACAACTACTAACACCATGTCTAACAGTGGTATACCACTTACTTACCTACCCCCCCCCCCCCCCCCCCCCTTCTCTCTCTCTCTCTCTCTCTCTCTATAACACACCCCTGCACCAACACATAATAACAAATACTTCTTATGCACTCTCTAGTATCATACCCCTACTCCATGGTGCACCATGATACACACCAAAACCACCAAGACACACCACCAAAATACAATGCACACCACCATATATATATATATATATATATATATATATATATATATATATATATAAACAATAGATTAAATATAATATAGAATTTTGACAGTCATGGAACACCAAAACCAAGAGAACACTAATCCTAATCACGCGTATCATGGCGTATCATGATACGCCTTTACGTATCCAATTGTGCACACAATAACTTAAGCACAACACAAATAGACACCCATTTTCTCATTGAGGACACAACACAAACACTTGGTGGACACAATTCGAAATTCTACCAAAATGAGCATAGAAACACCATTTGTCATGACAAAAACCTAGATCTACCAAATTTAAGGCTTCTAATACCTAGATCTATCATTAGAGAGTCAATTCTACCTATGAGAGGGTTCCTATGGGTCTAAAGGGTGTTCTTAACCATGAATTTGGGAAAAATAAAAAAATTACCTACTGGGAGTTGAATCCCAATAAATCTCCACGAATTTGGAGAAGAATGGAAGAAGTGACACCAATCCTCTTGATAATGCTCCCCTTTGGTGCTTCTAAGCTCTAGCTCTTCATGGAGGGAGTTTGGTGAAATTTTAATGCTGGAAAAAAATGTTGTAGAATGAAATTAGGATTTTCCACTCTTGAGGAGATGGAGAAGATGAAGTGGGGAAGAAGAAGTGGTGGAGGAATGAAATGAAATGAAATAAAGAAGGCTTGGGAAAAGGGTTTGTCATGATAGGTTTGATTTATTTACAAGTTTGTCATTCTCCTCTAATTGATTTTTAAACCTAAATGAATGGAATCATTTGATTATGGATGACATATAACAAACCAAAATAGAATATTCTAGTCATGACAATTAGTATTCTAACTAACCACTAATTAAATATAATCACATAGATAAAACGACTAGTGAAATTGCCAAAATATCCTTAGTCCAAATTTAGGGTAGTTACAAACCCCCCTAAGAAAAAGTTTCTTCCTCGAAATTTAATGATGGGTGTACTCTCTAGATCACAACCCCCGATCTAAGGATATCCTATCTAAAATCATACAAACATACAATTTTATTGAAAAGAAATCATTCATTACTATCAAGCATGCATGGTTATGGTCTCTATCTCTCATGATATTGCAGTCTCTATCAAGAGTTATTACTAACTATACACTAGCATAACAATCACTGATGCAACTATAAGGTACTAAGAAATCAAGCAAATCAATAGATGGAAAGACAAGGAAAGAAAGAACAGAACATGACCTGCTAACCCATCACCTGCAATATCGGTCCCCTCTACCGTCATCGTAAAAGCCCTGCCCTGTTGGGGTGTCTCCCTCTGCTGGTGCGGACAATTTGCTGTGCTACATATGGCCTAGCTGGACTCCTCTCTCACTGCCTTCAACTCCCGCACTCCTCTCACGATATTCCCTTACATACCCTATGTTCATACTACACTGGTATACCTAGCCGATACTATCTCCCACAATAATACTCACTGATACTAAACTGATACACTACACCTATCACTTATTACTCACCAATCCTGACACACCTTGGACACTTGCACTCTCTAAGTACCCTTGGTACACAGACACTAACTCTATAACTATACTAGATACATGCACTTAATACTCTAGGATACCAGCTAGTAACTATACTCTGATACCTACCATAGAACTATTATTATAAATGGTACTATACTATGCGTTACTTTTAAGCTTATACACCTGATACCTAATGCTTGTCTACCCAACTAGGAATCACTCACAGACCACAAACTACACTCCCAACAATTAACACTGATACTCATCTTGACACCAACCTATCTGCAAGTTACCAAACTACTGCACAATCTAAGGAACCTCAGGAACTAATGAAGGTGAAGTTCTATAAGAAACTGAACTAGAGGAACTAAAAGTATCTCTATCTAGGCTAGTAGAGTGATGTAACAGAACTCAATGATAACATGGTTGAATGATATAGACGATATGTTAAGAACCAATTTAAGATATAATTTGATAATCATGTACGTCTATCCGAAATCATGTTACTCAGAATCTTCGCCACGCCAGTAAGCATAGCTGTGATAAACTATAGAGTCCATAATTAAGATACATACCTCCATAATCACGTTGTCTAAAATTTTCACGTTGTCAGCTAGCATGGCTGCGAGAACTCTAGATTTCATAACCAAGATAAGTATACCAAATCAGGTCTCTACATTTTCGTCACACCGACTAGTATGGCTGCGATAAACTCTAAACTCCATAACTAAGACAGACGGTTACCTTTTTCACTGTTCTTATCCAAATATGTCATCAGAATATCCCTCAATTTAGTCCCTAAAATTCATCTCGGTACAAGAATCGAAGTCAACAACGAACATGTGAAGGTGAATAGAAACAAGTGGAATCAGATTTCGAAATAGAAATTTATAGTAAGATTCTTAAGAGTCATCCCAAGAATCTTTCAAGAAATTCTAATTTGTGATTGAGGATCCTCTCATCCTAATATTCTATCAATCATATTTTATTGCAGGCTCGCAGTAGTACGTCTAAGTCGAAGTACTACCACGACATCGCACCAGTTGCGAAAACGAGACCTGCATGGGCCACCATAAAAAAGTGTCACGACCCGCACCCGGATGATCGGGGCACGAGTACGTGGTACGTCCAACCTACGCCGCAACATCGGCTATAGAACATTGTCTAGGTCATCATAACTAACTATCCATCTCACACAGTAATATCCAATTCCATACGGAGACAATAATATACATCCAAAAAATATACTCAATTACATGCCAAGGAAGAAATGCACGATATGATGATAAGCACGAGAATTAAATCCAAGTCTAGCAAGTCCAACAACACATCAAGTCTAAATCCAAATATACAACCCAAGTGTATCAACTAGCTGCTGGAAACAAATTTGGTATCAAAATATGAAATGCTAACTAACTAGCTAAGCAGTTTCCGAGATAGGCACTCCCGTACTATACCATGCTCCTCCATAATGAGTAGGACAATTCCTCCATATCGATCCCTTAAAATGTTATCTAGTCAGGATTGGAACGAAGAACATAAACTAACAACATGTCCATTTAATTGACAAAGACTATAAAACAATAAAATAATATAAATACATGATAGAAAAGTAATACAGAAATTATAATGGAATGGTAGACCGGTAGTATCATATTACTGGTATCATATCACTGGCAGATAATGGAACAGTAGATAACAGGAATATAGCATGTACCATCAAGTATGAACTGAAATAGAGGAATGACTGTAAATATTTACGTGTTTGAAATACTAGTTCGTTATGTGATCGGCTTGGGACATGGATCAGGCTAAATCATATATGATTGGCTATGAGTCACATATACAATATAGGGTCAGGCGCAATCCTATATTGTTAGCTATAAGGCACGGATATAAGGTCAGGCTAACCATACGTGAGGTGTAGGGTTACCTATGATGCATGAGTAGGGATATGATCACATAACCAACTAATACTTCCCCATCCCCCGACTAACACCATGGATCCAAATTACGACGTCTCCTGACTAGAATCCATATATACTAGCCCGTGTACCATCGTGTCAGGAATTAAGTATCACACTACTAATACATGTATCATAGTAATCATCAAAAAATGGTAACTATCAGATAATGTACTCGCCTATGGTCCTGAGCAATGAATACCAAACATTGTCCGAACTGGATTCAAAGTGACCTATATATGAATTATCATGTCAATAGGTGTCTTGGAATCATGAACATGCATTAATTAGCTATAATTGGGATTTCTAGGTCAAAACTAGCTCACTATGGTCAAACTAGGTCAATACCCAAATTTCGGATTCATAAACACCTATTGGATGGCCTATGTAATAATATTAGTCAATACTAGCTAATACTAGGTTTTTAGCTTAATACCCTATAGATAAGAGTATACTATAAATCATATACTAGATATAGACTCATATATTAACACTAATTATCTGTCTAGTATTATAACCCACTACGTGATAACATATACCTATTGGTATACCCCCATACTACCCTTGCTACTCTCCAGTATCTAATATATATATATATACAACTACCTATACCTTATCTCATACTTAAGTAGTCAATAGGGTTAAACTAGGTCAGTCTCTATTTAGGTCCAATATTACCTACTTGTCTTGGTAACAGGTATCTATCTGGCTTGCATCATAACTTAGTTATCTCAAACTTAATACAATAGGTTATATATATATATATATATATAGTATAGGTATTAAAGTATCTCTTTAATACCTCATACTTAAAGTTTCTCTTTAATGCCTCATACCCAAAATACTCATGTTGATATCTATATGTATCTATATATATAACACTAGTATACTAATCACTACACTCTCATACTAGACACTACTCATCGACAACCAAACTTGTGCACTGCCACAGTATCAGACCCTTCACACACTCAACTGACAGAAATCACACTCATACTTGGTCATAACCATATCAATACCCTTTCACACACTACACACACACTGCATTCTTACACTCCCCAACCCACACATGACACTATCTCACATGTGCTCATAGAGAACACACATCCTGCTGTTACTACACTGATACACAACCAGGCATTTACTAAGTAGGTCCCCAACTGTATCATAATCAACTACACATAACCTATACTAAACCAAGATACCCTTCAATCACCTATATAAATCTCTATACTGATACGTAAATCCACTACTAACATCTATACCAATATTTCACACTTGAGCACACACCTCATTCTGATACTCACATACCAGTACTTGCCTGTGCTCACACTACCTAACTTCTCCCTCAAAACCATAGCCCAATACCTTGACACACCTTAAATTAGTTACCTTGCCCATCTTCAAGATACCCTCAAATACCTCACACTAATACCCAGGTGCACAACCTGTGCACATTTCCAAGATATCACTCATACACACAAAACACACTCCTGAACACCTAACCCAAACTGTGCATACTGATATCACACTCGCACTAGACTATTGACACATCTCCCCTCCAAGTGGCCTGCAACAATGCACCTCAAATCCCACACTCAACTCAAAACCTCACATATACTCACAACATAATCTCTCGCACATATTCACACAACCTCAATTTCAGTTCAAACACAGCTCACTCTCAAGCACATACTGACACCCATCTCTCCTCACTGTTGCAGTCTTCTAGTGCAGGAGGACTGCACTCCTCAAGACCCGACCCCCAATCTATGCAAATCCTGAACGACCCCTTGCATTTCAGTATACTTGTTGCTGTTGCTGCAACCCAATAGCAACTGCTTGTTTGCACAAGCATTCCTGCAGCAGGGCTGCTGCTCCCTCATACTGCAGTATCCTTACAAGCTTGCAGACCAACTGCAAATGCAGTACCCCTCCATGCTCACTGTTGTACAGTCCATGTATCACCTCACCTGTGTGTGCAGACACTGCAGACTCTGCTCCCAACTGACTGCACCTCTCCCCCTTTACTGCACTAGCTCTGGCACCTCCCTCACTCACTAGCATACACACACACACACACACACACCCACCCACATACCCACCCACCCACCGCTCCAAGCACTGTGGTACACACACACACTCTTATTACTAGTACTAACACAAACAACAGTAACACAAATCCACACTCCCTCTCTCAACTACTAACACTATATAAACTGTCAGGTATCACTTACCACCCCCCCCCTCTCTCTCTCTCTCTCTCTCTCTCTCTCTCTCTCTCTTCTCCCTCTTTTGTCTAACACACCAACACACCACACTAATAAACACTCCATCCTCTATCCATGTATCATGACACACCAATCTATGTATATATAGACACCCTCTCATATATATACAATCATACACACATGGATACCAATACACCAATGCACCAACACAATATCAAACACTTCTCATGCACTCTCTAGTATCACACCCCTACTCCATGGTGCACCATGATGCACACCAAAACCACCAAGACACCACCAAAATACAATGCACACCACCATATATATATATATATATATATATATATATATATATATATATATATATATAACATAAGTCTGTTGTACTATATAATGCGGAAAGTAGGCTTCACCGTGGATGTTTTCATTCCAAAAATACCCTTTAACATATTTACTAATTGAAAAGAATACCTACAATAAATTCCACTGACAACCATTTAATAGATACATTCTGGAGGAATTAATGTATTACGTAAATCGAAGGGTTCATCTTACTTGCTAAGTTTTCTAAGTTGTTACCACGGGATTTGAAAGGTTGAACCCTTAACCTATATAATTAAAAACATCAGAGTTAAACTAACTCATTAACATCATCCACTCCAATTTACGTGCAAAACACGTGTATATATACTAATATATATATATATATATAAACAATAGATTATAGATAATATAGAATATTTTACACTAGTGGAACACCAAAACCAAGAGAACACTAATCATAACCACGCGTATCATGGAGTATCATGATACGCCTCTACTTATCCAATTGTGGACACAATAACTTAAGCACAACACAAATAGACACCCATTTTTTCATTGAGGACACAACACAAACAGTTGGTGGACACAGTTCGAAGTTCCTCCAAAATAAGTATAGAAAACACCATTCCTCATGACAAAAACCTAGATCTACCAAATTGAAAGCTTCTAACACATAGATCTATCATTAGAGAGTCAATTCTACCTATGGAAGGGTTCCTATGAGTCCAAAGGTTATTCCTAACAATGAAATCGGGAGAAATTACCTATTGGAAGTTGGATCCCAATGAATCTCCACGAATTTGGGGAAGAATGGAAGAAGTGACACCAATCCTGTTAATCCTCCCCCTTGGTGCTCTTTGGTGCTTCCAAGCTCAAGCTCTTCATGGAAGGAGTTTGGTAAAATTTTAATGGTGGAAATTTTTTTTGTAGAATGAAATTAGGGTTTTCCACTCTTGAGGAGATGGAGAAGATGAAGTGGAGAAGAAGAAAAAGTGGTGGAGGAATGAAATAAAGAAGGCTTGGGGAAATGATTTGTCATGATATGTTTGATTTATTTACAAGTTTGCCATCTCCTCCAATTGATTTCTAAACCTAAATGAATGGAATCATTTAATTATGGATGGCATCTAACTAACCAAAATAGAATATTCTAGTTATGACAATTAGTACTAACTAATTCTAACATACCACTAATTAAATATAATCACATAGATAAAACGACTAGTGAAATTACCAAAATACCCCTAGTCCAAATTTAGGGTAGTTACAAGACATGTCATCACCCACCAAACTTCTTGTCCTTACACACCAAAACAGAATGGTGTGGCTAAACGCAAGAATCGTCACCTTTTGGAAACAACACATGCTCTCATGTTTCATGCACGTACTCCCAGCAAATTTTGGTCGGATGCGGTCCTTACAACTTGTTATCTTAGTAACTGCATGCCATCTCGTGTATTCAATGGTGCCACTCATTTTTCTCGGTTATATCCCAATCGAATGCCATTTCACTTGCCATTCAAAGTTTTTGGGTGCTTGTGTTATATTCGGGATACTCGACCTTCTCTTTCTAAATCAGACTCGAAGGCAATCAAATATATTTTTCTTGGGTATCTTAAAGATCAAGAAAGGTATCGTTGTTTTTCTCCGACATTGAAGATGTATTTTATATCCTAGGATGTTACTTTTGTTGAGACCGATTTTCCACCACCTCCTCCAAACAAAGATTCTGCTTCAACAGTTTATCTAAAAGAGAACTTCCTATTGTACCCTATTCAACCACAGGAGCCCTCCGTAAGGGTGCCCTCCCCTACTGAGCCAGGCTTACGTCCGATGGACCGTAAATACCGGCTCATTCAGAACCAACTCCGCCAGAGCAAACATCTCCAAAGGTGCCCACGACTGTAGAGCCATCATCTTCCTCCAGCTCCACTGATTCACCACCATATGATATACCAGCTCGCCCTCGCCGTGCATGTCACGACCATCTCCTGTATGTTGACAACTACAAAGGGCTCGCGAGTCAGACTCAGTCCTTAGTGGCTACTATTGACGAGATTCAGATTCCCAATTCTGCAGATGATGGACTCAAATATCCTGGTTGGCGCACTGCTATGGAAGAGAAAGTGCTAGCACTTCTGAAAAATCATACATGAGACTTTGTGGATTTGCCTACTGGTAAGAAAGCGGTAGGCTGCAAATGGGTGTTCACAATCAAGATGAAACTAGATGACACTCTCGATCATCTGAAAGCTCGTCTTGTGGCAAATGAATATTCTTAGACGTACGAAGAAGATTACTTTGAGACTTTTTTCTTATTGCCAGGATGACATCTGTGCTCGTGCTTCTAGTCTTAGTTGTCCGCTATGACTGTCTCCTACTTCAGTTGGATGTGAAGAATGCATTTCTTCATGGGGACCTTGAAGAGAAAGTATATGTGGTGCAACCTCTTGGGTTCGTTGCAAGGGAGGGTAAAGTGTGTTATCTATGAAAAGCATTATACGGCTTTGAACAATCATCTCGTGCTTGGTTTTGTCGATCGGCAAACATCATCCTGACGAATCCTACTTGGTGTATATGTGGATGATATCGTAATTACGGGGGATGACAGTCAGGGTATTGCAGAACTGAAAGAGTTTCTGGGCAAATGGTTTCAGACTAAAGATATGTGAGCATTGAATTACTTCTTTGAAGTCGAAGTCACACGGGATAAACGAGACATTGTAATGTCTCAGAGGAAATATGTTCTTGATATTAACCGAAGCTGGGATGATGCAAACGAAGGGAGCAACCTCACACATGGATCCAGGGGTAAAGCTACTCCCCGATGAGGGGATACTGATGAGCAATCCTGATTAATTTCGACGGGTGGTCGGCAAACTTAACTACTTGGCAGTTATGTCTTGTCCAAACATTTTCTTTGCTGTAAGTGTCATGAGTAGATTTATGGCTTTTCCACGAGTTCCGCATTGACAGACAGTTTTCCGAATCCTGCGCTATCTAGCTTAGAATCCGGGAAAAAAAATTCGGATGGAGAATCAGGGACACTCGTCTTGAGTGCTTTACATATGCTGACTTGGGTGCTAGTCTTACGGATAGACAATCTACATATGACTATTCGGTATTTATTGACGAAAACTTAGTATCGTGGAAGAGCAAGAAGTAGAGTGTGGTCTCACGATCCAGTTCGGAAGCAGAATACTGAGCTATTACTCATGGCACGACAGATGTGTTATATCTGCAGTATCTTCTAAAAGAGCTGGAAGAAGAAGCAGGATCTGAAGCAGCAAATATGTTGTGTGATAACCAGTCTGCTATCTATATTGCTACAAATTCTATATTTTATGAAAGGACGAAACATATTGAGATCGACATCCACTTCATCCATGATGGGTATTAAAAGGGGATGATAACATTCACCACGTGAGGACCGGCGATCAGATAGCTGATATCTTTACGAAGTCTCTTTTAGGTTCTCGGGTTCATTTTCTATGTAACACGCTGGGCATGATTGATATCTATGCTCCAGCTTGAGGGAGGGTGTTAAGTATAAGTGTAATTATCTATTGGGCTTTAGTCCCACATCGGATAGGAGAATAAGGAAGAGGCCAATCCTCTCCTATATATATATGTAATCACTCTCTCAATAATAATCCATCCCATTATTCTCATTCTACATAAGTGAACTAGGGTTCCTTTCGGAGTTGCAATTTGGTGTTGGGCAGCAATAGCCACAAGGAAGAGAGAGAGAGAGAGAGAGAGAGAGAGGGAGAGAGAATCAAAGAGAGGAGAATCAAAGAGAGGAGAAAAGAATCCTTTAAAGTTCTCAGGTTCTTGGGTTTCTGTCTCTCGTGATTTCTATTGTTTCTGTTGGAATTTCTTTGGGTAGCTTTTGTGTCATAGAAGTTGAAGTAGATCTTGAAAAGGTCTTGTAAACCTTGATTAGTTGTGATCTCGCTGTCCCGATAATTTTTCCAGTTTGGATTTTTCCATATTGTCTTAGAAATTTCCAGACTGTCTTAGAAAGACCTCAATTGACATCTATACAAAAAAAAAAATAGTAAAGAATATGGTTCTAGGAGTTTAGAGCCATAAATTTTGCCCACTACCCATCGGTATTTGACAAGTATGAGATTGAAAGATCGCACGCCACATTCCTCTTGACGTTAGGCTACAAGAATTTTGTTCTGACCCCATGGCAATGGTCTTATCTATGTCATAAGTCGATGCTGCACCAGCTATATGCAACTCATGTATCATGAATGAAGTCATGTATGCGTCAAATATTTGTATCATTTGCCAAAGAAATATTGATTCTCTAATATCCTACGTGTAGGTTGGTCGTGAATGCAATTTTTAACAGTATATTGATATTTTGTGAATAACGTGAATATATTGTTAGAAATGGTAAAGTTCCATAATTCATGTAGGACTCTATAGGCATATATATTTACGCGAAGCAACAGAGGATTAAGGCAGGAGATCCATTATCCCCAAACTTGTTTGCAATTGCTATGGAGTATTTTTCAGCAAATCTAGAACTCTAAGATGGAGAGGCAAATGCTTACCCTTGCAAGACAAGCCTCATATCACCAATTGTATTATGATGATGTTCTCATCTTCTCCAAAGCCAAAGCAAAATCTTTTCTCAGTATCAAGGGAACACTTCAGAAGCTCAAAGTGCTGACAGGATTAAATATGAATTAAAAAAAGAGCAGGATGTATTTTAGCAAGTGGTGCACATATAAAATAAATCTCAGGAACACCCTGCGGATAGAGGAAGGAAATTTGCCGATCACTGACTTAGGGATGCCTTTATCTAACAAAGCTCTTAGTAAGAATGATTGGTACAAGCTCATAGAGAAGTGTAGAAAGAAGATTGGAAGGATAGCAGGGGATGCTACTTACATATACAGGAAGGTTGGAACTTGTTCATTCAGTTATATTACTCATATATCCTCTTACTGGGTACCTGTGTTTAAATTACCTAGGACCACAGTCCATACTATTCTTAGACTGTGTGCTAGATTCATATGCAACTCAGTAAGTCAAACTATCAGTTGGAAGGAGCTTGCAAAGCCAAAGGAGGAAGGAGGGATAGGTATTAGGAACTTATTTCACATTATGGAAAGTCTCAAACTCAAAAGATTCTGGAAGCTGTTGAACGAGGAATCACTGTGGGCAAGGTGGATCAAAATAAATATCTCAAACTGTCTAAGAATCTATGGGATCTGCCAGTGGACTATAATGCCTCCATAACATGGAAGGAAATGATGAGAAGAAGTACTATTTTACCTTGCTATTAGGAGGACAATTGTAGATGGAGAATCCACATCTTTGTGGTTTTATCCATGGCTGGAAGATGGAAGGCTAATAGAAATGTATGGATGGGAGGCATATCAGGTATATCATGAGAACTGCAAGGTTAGCAGGATCATCAGAGATGGGCATTGGGAGCCACAGAACACTCATCACAGATATTACGATATACAAAGAATTGCATTTCATAGAAACCGCACAAAGGATTCTTGAAGTGGACTTACAGTAAACAGTTCTCTAGATGGGCAACATATAAGCTGGTCAGAGGGCAGTTTACTACTCCACAGTGAGTTGCCAACCAAGGCACAACTGCTTGGCTATGGCATTACAACCAATGGACTTTGTGAATTATGTCACAGGGCAGAGGAAACGACATATCATCTATTCTTCCAATGTGACTATACTAGGAATATTTGGAGCACAGTGAGAAGAGGACTACAATTAGCCACCTTGAACAACTACATGTTGACTGAAGAAATTCTTGAACTGAGGGACAAATACAAGAAGATAGATCAGCTATATACCATGGCTAGACACTTACCGAATGAATGGTTTGGCATATCTGGCAGGAGAGAAATAGATTAATTTGCCAGCTAGAGCATCTCAGAGCCACTTGGCCTGCAGCAGAAAATCTTACAGGATGTTAGGGATCTCATGCAGACTTGTAGTATAAATTGTGATGCTAACCCTAGTTCTGTAGATATACTGGGCAATTTGGCATAACAACTGATTTAAAGTAACTAGAGAACCCCATCATGTACTTTTTACATTCTAGTTATTTAATAAAACAACCTACCTTTCAAAAAAAGAGAATATATATATATATATATATATATATATATATATATATATATATATATATATAAATAAATAGTTCCGCTCTAATAGGCTTGCAAGCCTACCTTATGGTATATTTCGGTTATATTTAACGGTGGGTTCCGTAGGTATATTTACTACTACGTTGGATTCAAATGACTCATTTCAATAAATGGTAAAAGAAAGATTTAATTCTATCTTACGATTCAAATAATTTTTTTCAATAAATGGTAAAAGAAAGATTTAATTCTATCTTCGGATTCAAATAATTTTTTTCAATAAATGGTAAAAGAAAGATTTAATTCTATCTTCGGATTCAAATGGATCTTTTCAAATAAATGGTAAAACATAGATTTAATATTAATATTATATAAATATTAATACTAAATTAATATTAATGTTAATTAAAAATAATATTAATATTAAAATTATCATTAATTGAAATTGAAATTTTAATGTTAATGTTATTGTTAAAATTAAAATTAAAATTAAAATTAATGTTAATGTTAATATTAATGCTAATTTTAATATTAATGTTAATATTAATGTTAATTTAGTATTAATGTTAATTTTAACATTAACATTAATGTTAATTTTAACATTAATTTAATGTTAATATGAATAGTAATTTTAATATTAATGTTAAATTTAACATTAACATTAATGTTAATATTAATATTAATGTTAATTTAAAATTATAATTATAATTAATGTTAACATTAATGTTAACATTAATGTTAATATTAATATTAATATTAATGTTAATTTTAACATTAATGTTAATGTTAATGTTAATTTAGTATTGATATTAATATTAAATATATCTTTTACCATTTATTGAAAATATTCGTTTAAATCTTAAGATAGAATTAAATATATCTTTTACCATTTATTGAAAAGATATATTTAATTCCTAAGATAGAATTAAATCTTTATTTTACATAGAATTAAATCTTTATTTAACCATTTATTGAAATGAATCACTTGAATCCAATGTAGTAGTAAGTATACCTACAGAACCCACCGTTAAATATAACCCCGAAATGTACCTTAAGGTAGTCTTGCAAGCCTATTATAGCGGAACTGATTTAAAGTAACTAGAGAACCCCATCATGTACTTTTTACATTCTAGTTATTTAATAAAACATCGTACCTTTCAAAAAAAGAAATATATATATATATATTATATATATATATATATATATATATATATATTATATTTCAAATAAGGCAAGAAACACAGGGATAAGGCTAAGGATACAGAAGACTAAATTATACTTGAAGACCAAGATCATCACATGATGGGAGAGGACCAATTCTTTTCTCAACCCAGACAAAATCGACATCAGTAACCATTTTTATTTCTTTTCTAGCGCGTATATGATATAAGGTGGCCATTTGATTAAACACCCTCCTCAAACTCATGATGAGTCAACCAATGAGAGTTTGCTGATCATAAATGCATGTCGCCGGAGAGTGTATGTCTTAGTAAGGAACTCAACAAGCTGAAGTTGGGAATTGACGAAGGGAAGAGAGATCATTCTAGCAAGATAATTTTGGCGTACAAAACGACAATCAAGCCAAATGTGTTTTGTTCACTCATGGAAATCAGATTGCTAACTATCTGAATAACACTAGTGTTATCACAATGAAGAAGAGTGACAACAGGGAGGGAGACATCCATATCAGGAAGGCATGAATGGGTTTCCATGATATTATGTTTTTGATGAAATCAAGATGTCCAGGAGCATCAATGACAGTGCAGTAATATTTACTGGTCTCAAACTTCCATAGAGCAATATCAATCGTAATATTGTGCTCCTTCTCAGCCCTAAGCTTGTTGCGTACTCGAACACATTTGAATGACCTCTTATTCGTCTCCTCTATTCTGACTTGTTTCTGAAGTCTGGCTAGTCAGTCCTGCTCCTTCCTGACGATCCACCCCAACCTCCATCATACAGTTGATCCCCCACTCCCAAGTCTCCATAACGGCATATGCATCACCTCGAGTCATCATTAGCCCTTTTGCTCTAGCCTAAGTTCCCAATTTCAGATCCAAATCCTTAGATCTCCCTTCCATACTTACATTCAATGTTTTACTAAGCAATCCATCTACACTTGGCCTACACTAGCTTGGGTCCACCGTCATCTTTGAGCAACACCTACCCCCGACCCACTACACAACTACCTTAGTTCAAGCCCATCAGCAACAGAAACAATATCAGCTGGGACTCTGGTCCAAAGTTCACATCCACTTTATCCACTAAGTATCATGTTCTTTGTTGCACAACCACCACCCTTACCTATTGGATCCTGTTCATGTGCTACAAGTCCGTTCATGTGCTACACGTCTTAGTACGGGTCCTTCCGAACTCTTTGGTGCTCGTGGACACACTAAGTTGTGTTAATATTGTGCCCACTCCTACCCCTTCCAAGAAGTGCTACTTTAGATATTGTTGGTTCTATCCTATGCTCGTTGCCATCCCTGCTTCATCCTATGTATATAAAAATCATTTGGGTGGTTGACTCCTTGAGCTTCGTCAATTAGCTTAATCTCAATATATATATACCCAAGAAAAAAAATATATACACCCAAGAAACAATTTACCATTTGTAAATCACTAATATGTAACATTTTATATTCATTTTGCTAAACTTTTGGCAAAATTTCTGAATCTTTTCCAAATTTCGAACTTTCTGACTTTTTTAAATTATTCCAAAATGCCAAACTTGTGACAGCTATGATGGATTTACATAGAAGACTTGAACATGATGTCACAAAAACATTGGCATTGTCTTATAGTAGCGTTTTAAAGGATATATATTAATGGAGGGTTTTATTTGCAGTGTGTGTAAGCTTTGGTTGTAAAAGAATACTTTCTTGAGAAAATGGCTCATCTGGTTATACCTTTTCTCTCTTTCATTTCATTTTCTTGTCCAAATATAAAAAAATCTTTCTTATACAAACTCTCATATGCTAATCTACCCTTCTTATATATTGTTATTCCTTTCTCTTCTTTGCCATTTCCTTCTATCTTGTCATGCATTTACCAGAAAGCTTGCACATGATTTCACATACATGAGATGCTCCAAATAAAAAGAGTAACAAGTGCAAAGATGATAATTTGTGCAATCATTGAGGTTGAATTAGACAACGAAACTTATTTTAAAATGCTTGAGGGCCCAATGACAAATCATGTATTTTCACTTGCTTTTAACTTTGTTTCCTTTCCTCCACTCTCTTATTTTCTCATTCTCTCCATCATTATATTCATATCCATCATTGTCTTTTTCTCTGATTTTGGTTTGCTACAGATTGTAGGTTGCAACATTTTATTTTGTTATACATATGCCAATGTCTATTTACATGCCTTGTTCTACTCAACTTCTTATGTTTTCCTTATTGTTGGTTGTTCAAGCACACAATACATGCACTATCAAAACCAAATGACATTTGGGTTGGCATTGGGGTAAATTAAAGTTTAAAAATTTCTATACATTGATGCAGTGTTGGAGGCACCTTTTCTTAGCTATGTGATAACATATGCTTTGAGCTTGACATTGTGCTTTCAAACTCGCATTTTCCAATTTCTTGAAATGTGAATATTATACATATTAGTCTCCATTTCATAAATATGTATGATGTTCAAAGTTAATCCAAGGTGCTTTTGCAGTCCGATTCGTTGAATTCATAAAAAATGTAAGGATCGAATTATGTGCCCCAGTGAATTTTTCTTGATCTTTCACTTGTTGATTGGTTCTTGAGCTTTCACTGGTTGATAGGAGATTCATTCTCTTATACAATATGAGAGACATATACCCTTTCTATCTAACAAGCGGTTTATTGCTTTCATGCTTGGCTCGATGGATGCACAATTGCGTTTGAAACAAGGGAATTCACGCATAACCATTAACAAAGAAGTTATGGGAACGACAAAACATGTGACTACATAGGATTCCATTGAAAACGAATCTTAACCATTCATTGAGTGGGATCCATATTCCACAGGCTCGAGCGGCACAATTGTATCCAAGCGGCGCAATTGTATCGGTTCTTCTCTCTGGATCAAAGCCAAATTTTCGAGTGAGGGACCATTTTCCTTCCTTGCCACATTCAAGCTTAGGAAATAAAGGCTCCCGTTTGTGCCCTGTAAGAAGTTGACCATTAGGGAGGAGAAGACTAGCAACTTCTCTGTACATGGATATCTAAACTATTGGACTTTTTTGTTTGTGTTTGCGAGAATAATATACTTTTTACATAGGTGGAGTGGAACGAAGAATCCCCGGATTGGGTAGCACACCTCTTCTTACAGGACAATGGTTACTTCTCAACATCCCAAGCTCCTTACTCCATTTCGTCTTGAGTAAACACCCTTTTTCGTTTCTCTGTGCATGGAAACACTTTCTAGGTGAAAAACAACAATATCAGTTCTTGGCTATATTCCCATTATTTTCTTATGAATTTTGAAAGAAATTTGCTCGTAGATTGATTTTGAAACCAGCCATGTATATCTAATATATATAATCATCTGGCTACTTTCAGATTGGACTAGACAAAGGTTCACATGGGAGAAATATTGAATTCTCGCAACAGGTCTGCACATCTTTTTACTTTTGTATTTATTTAGGTGTTACTGTTTTATCTTTTCCTCATTTGTATTTTTTCCCCTTCTTTTTCCAATGTTTACTATCAATCTTTTCACAAGCCCAATGTTTAGTCCCACATAGGATATGGGATGAGATTTTGATTGGTTTATATTGAAGTGCTTAGGTCTCATGTATATCTGGGTTTACTATTTTTGTAGTTGGGCTAGGTGATGTGCAACATGCGGCCATACATGGGTGGTGTTATGGTGATAATTCAACTATTCTACAACTAACTTTGTACCTTCATAATAGCTGTCCTAGTTAACAAAATAGTTGGCAAACAGAACACTTATGAGGTTCACCACAGTGTATAACTTGAAAGAGGTTCTTACGTAATATTCCAAATGAAAGCGAGAGGAGAACTCAAAAAAATGTTAAAATTGACATTTAAACCATTGATAATTCAAGTCTTAAAGCTATACCCTTCCCTGTTAGGATGAAATACACTTTTTTACATAAGCTGGGTAAAGAATTGAGTAGTAATTTTGTATAACCTTTGTCCCTCACTATAATTTCTCGAATACTTGATGAAAATTATTTGTTAGAATTTACGGACTGAAATCAAAATATATTGAGAAGGGTGTTTATCATTCTTACGAAGAAAGCTGGTCAAATTACAAGTTCTAAACCTCGTGAGGGTGGTGTGATTTTGGTAAGATGTTCTATACATGGTGAAAGTACTTTATAAGTTTAAATATGATTGTTTTGTACCAATCGTATGATTTTGATGCCTTACAATTTAGTAAAACCTATACATTAAATACAACTAATTTACCAAAAAACTTGTTAATTTTGTAAAAGTCATCCAGGTGCCATATGTCAACACAGGCTATCCCTGCTGCTTGATGTTTTATGGGCAATTGTTAACTTTTGAGTAACTTTATGCTCAAGTTATATTTTTTACTTTTAGGTGGAAGTGTTCCGCCAACAGCTTGAGCTGGCGAAGGAGTTACAGAGACCAGCTTCGGTCCATTGTGTGCGTGCCTTCGGCGACCTCTTAGAAATATTGCAGTAAGGATCTAGTAATGGTTTTTTGTATATCAAATTGCAGTTTGTCAACATTATAAACCAAAGTTTTAATCTAAACGTGCCATTTTTTCTTATCTCAGGATCTTTATATTATAAAGTTGTTATTGATCATGATTGATTAAATCAAAGTTGTCGCTGCAAATTGAGATGAACAAAAGAAAAGCATTCATGTTCATAGGCCTGGTACATTGGAAATAAGACTTGTATGAGTATTTTTTAACAGTTCATTTTCTGATCTCTGTTCCACATAGCTAGACCATCTTAAAGAATTATCGGAGGTCTTATCCTAATTGAAGCTAACTCTGATATCCAACAAATAAGCAGTTGTGATTCTTGGTAATATTTTAATTTTGCTATCTTAATATATGTCAAGGCAATTTGGAAGATATTGTTCGAATGACTGATAATCTCAATAAAAATAAACATGTGGGAAAGAAAGAAGAAAGGCTATTATCATTTTTAACTGGTTGCTAAAGCTGACAGTACCTTGTGGTAATTCAATCAATGGAGCTTATTGCTTATTGTTGTTTTTTGAACCATATTACTTGTAGACCCTAAATAGAACCAGAACACATGCACACACTTCTAAGAACAAACATATATGTCATGCCATGATACCGGAATACGGAGAACAAGAATGGGAAAGGCATACGAAGTACTTCGGTACGATGTACTGTGGTCACGACTGTATGTCAGGTTGGGTGTCCTAGCATACAAGTAGTCTTATGGCCTAACGTCCGATCTCATATCCACGGCCTAGCGTCCGATCTCATATCCACGGGTAACACTGATAGAAGCAACGAGAATGATAAACATAACATATGTAAGCAGGATGCCACATATGAGTATCATGAAGCCTATAATACAAATGCTACATAAGCTACAGTAACTCCATTGAAATATAGCAATAATATAATATGCAACTGGATATACAAACAGAGACTAACACGTACCTCAAGAGGACCTGGTCTAGCAATGAAGAAGAAAGAACAAGGCTACAAGAGAAAAGAAACACACAAGAAAATCTGGAATTGTTACACGCCATCCAATGACAAATCTTGGAGATGTTACTAAATTTGGGAACAATCCATGGTTGGTTAGACCAGCCACAACGAGTACCATAAATGAAGTCTCAACGACAACCGAAACATGAATCCATGAATAACGGGGTAAAATTGAAAGCAAGCAATAAGTAGAGCGGAGGTAGAATAGCATGGTATCAACGTTATAACAAAGTAATCAATGACAAAAGGTAACTAGCTATCCATGCAGAAAACAATACGATATGACATGAAAAGAACTAGCTATCTAAACGGAAACAATGCAATCAAGATATAGAGGTTGCTACATATAGCTATCGAGGATATCACCTTAATTACTAACGCAAATGATGGTTCCATCATAACATGTGCTGCAGATACCAAGGTTGGCCATGCATGATACAATAACAATAAGGATAGTGGCACGACATACGGAAACCACAAAATTTTGAGATAACATGATGAGCCCCTGAAACAACCCATAGGAAGTAGCAACACAAGGTTGTAAAAAGTGTTAGGCCCTAGGCAGACGGGTACCATCCGCCTAGCACCTAGTCCGTCCAGGCATCCGCCTAGATCTCATAATCAAATTCAAAATAAATTTTGTCCTTGTCAGTATAAGTTTATAATAAATTTTGTTTATTTCAAATCAAATTCACAGTATTCACTGTTTTGCTGTGTCTATGATGCGGAAAAGAAAAAGAAAAGAAAAATTGAAAAAAAAAATTCTTCTTCAGTTTAGAAGTTCATTTGTACTTCCTACTTGTTCCTATTGCGATGATGCAAAAGAAAAGGAAAGGAAAAGAAAATAAATCTGCATATTCGAAGAAGAGGAGGAAAAAAATTACTTGGTTAGCGTCGGTCAGAGGGACTTGCGGGTGGCCGATGGTGGCGGAGGTTAACAAGAGAGGCTCGGGTGCTGCTGTTGTTGCTTAGGTAAGTAGAGTTTTTTTTAGGGTCGGCTGCTGCTGCTTCTCTTCGAGCATGATTTGGGAGAGTAGTAGTTTGTAAATAATCGGGTCGGGTCTAACAACCCCCTCCCCTCCCATTTTTTTTTATAAATAAAAATAATTAGAAAACGCCTAGGCGGCCGACCCTAGAAGTTGGTGTCGACTTCTAGGCGGCTGCCTTCTAGTCTAGCGTCGCCTAGGCTTCCGATTTTGGCCGCTTTTAAGCAACCTACCTAGATTGTTGATTCCGGCTGAATCTTAGGAGGCCCATGGGTGCCTAGCGCCTAGGCACCTCATAGACGACCGATTTTCACGATATTTAGAAACATTGTAACTATGTCTCGATATCCTGTTCCACTGAAAAATGAGTCAAGCAAGTCCATGCCTTAAAAATACAAAAGAGGGATAATGGGCCTATACCACATGGGATTCACCGAGTATGAAGCCCTAACTAACGTGGTTGCATGTTCAGGAACATCTCCTTCCATGAATTACGTGAATACATTAATCCTAATTGATTATGTTTTGATTCCCGTGAACTACGCAGATACTTGGTGAGCCAACCCTATATGTCGCACACAACGAAGCTAGACACTGCCAGGAATACTAGAATAATGACGTCCATCCAAGTCATACGTGATCAATTGTGTTTGGCCAAGCAGGAGCACCGACGATCATGGCTATGACAATTCTGATACTAGCAAGCAAGTTGGGAGCACTGACAATAAGTAAAATATGTGAGGCTCTTGTAGCACCATAATATTTTCTGATCATCCTGGTACAAAATAAAACTAAATAGTACCTCAAAAGTAGATTGTTCCGGAAGGGACATTATACTGGTTATACTGTCGGTACATTGCCTCTGTAGTATTTTCTAGTACAAGGTTGCTTAGTGCCAAAATGCAATCGGTTACAATCACGGAATTAATACACAATCAGACAAGCCTAGACCTAGGTCTACGACACTAACAAGATGTCAATAAACCATGAAAATGATACCGATAATAGGAACAAATAATAATCGGGCCGATACAATACATGACAGTACAATAACAAGATATCAATATGATACTCTACTATATGTGGCCAATCAGATAAATCAATCATGCAATTAGGTAAACAATAACAATAACAATAACAATTTAACTATCAAATTTACAATTTGGAAAATGGAAACTCGAAATGTATAATGTGATACTAATTAAATATACTAATTAAGCATGAGATTGGGTCTTTCAAAGGAACATGTCACAATCGAGACTAACATGATCTGAGTGACTAAGCTTACTAGTGCAGTATCCGCACTAAGCTGGTACTCCTGGTATGCCTAACAACCTATCGAGTTTCTCTAATAAGTTCGAAACACTGCACGTAGAGCTTAAGAACTCGATCGTTCTTCGTCTACTCACAATCTACTACACTAAACTCATGCACATGTTCGATGTCAATAAATCCAGGATTTTCTCTACCTAAATCTTCAAAATCAAATTCTCGATCAGGAATTCTGATTTTTTTTGCCAGTCTACCTTGTATTTCTTCTATGAAAACCAGCAAAAATAAACAAAAACCACCCAAGACAACCCGCTAAGTCTCAGACCTCCAGTAGCATTTCACTGCATAATGTGCCATATATCACCAGATACATAGATATCATAATCCACACACGAGTCCCATCACCACCACCACCACCACCACATATAACAAACAAGAATATAACATATATACGATTAAAAATACATCCAACAAAATGAGAAAGCCCAAAACGATACCCGTCTATGAGTCAGACTTGGGGCGAGACGGGACAATATGTAAATAAGGTCATGCACGTGTCCCCGGAGGAGGTGATGCTAATGGTGATGCTAATGTTGTGGTGACGGCTCCTGTTTCCAGAGAGGAAGGGGGATAAATGGAGAGAGCGAGGGAGATCGGGGTCGACGTTTGCAGTGAGGTGCTCAGGGAGTGGTGGTGGCGTCTCTGATAGAGGAAGAGAGGAAGGAGAGGGATGACGATAATGATGATATTGGAGGTGGTGGTAGTAGTCTCAGGTCCAACAGGGAGGACGAGGTAAAGGAGAGTGAAGGTGAGGAAGAAGAAGAAGAGTGGTGGTGACTGTCTTTGGGTGAAGACAGGAAAGGAGGACTAGAGGCAGAGAGAGAGAAATTAGGGTTAGGGCTTTGCTACTGAAATAATGAGAGGAGAGAGTACGAGGAAAACTTGGGGTTTTGAGGGCTAAGTAAGAAGGAAAAAAAATCTATCAATTGGATTTAAATCCAATCGTCACAATTTGATAGAAGTTCAAGTAGTGGAGATAGATATTAGGAGTAGGGGATAACCATGGTTACACAAGGATCATGCTGGGGTTCAAAAACCACAGATTCTAGCAAAACTGTTAACTCACAAAATTGGGAAAACAAAATTACAATAAAAATGGAAATCCATAACCATAGTTGACATTATAACAATAATAATTTATGAAAATAATAAGTCCTGAATTTAAAAAAACAAAACAAAAATACCATAATATACGTATCCCGAGCAAGGTAGTCAAAGGTGCAAGGCGCACTCGAGGCGCAAAGGGTCCAAATCGTCCGAGGCGCAAGGCGCACTTAAGGTGCGCGTCCGAGCGACGCGAGACGCAAAATATATATATATATATATATATATATATATATATATATATATATATGATTTCTATATTGATAAACATGTGTGCTTCAAATTCTCCCATGTTTAGGTTGCAATCACTTTGAATTGAGTGAGTGAGTGACAGAGAAAACGGTAAAATAAAAGTACATCAGTTCAAAAAACAGTCTAAAAACAGTACAACAGTTAAAAAAAGTCTAAACATGTTATTTTTTACACAAGATTTTGAAGGCGCGCCTAGGCGTGCCTTAGCTATTCCAAGGCGCTCGGAAAAGGCGCACCTAGGCGCGCCTTAGGTGCGCCTTAAGAATTGTGCCCCGTCTGGAGTGCCCTGAGGCGCTGCCCCTGCGTCTAGGAGCAAGGCGCACCTTAGGCGCGCCTTTGACTACACTGATCCCGAGATACGGATATTACAATATATATACTGAGGTGAGGGGGAGAGAAACTCGGGTGAAGCAATGTGATTTGGAGGAGCCAATAAAGCTCTTATAATCATTGTTTCTCACCATCCAACTTGCTAGGTTTTCTTCGAGTTCCTCTCGATGGTTAAATTGAAGTTTTTTTATGTGCCAGAGAAAAATCCCCCTTTCTTTGATGTAACTAAATTTCTTTCTTGATAGATTTAAGAGTCTTTATCTTCTATTTCCGGAAAGAACCTTATGCTGGTGATTGAACCTGGCTCCAAAATCATAATCTACACATCCTGGACAGCTACTTTGTAAGACCGAGTACATTGTGGACGGCTATGTTGTAATAAGACATACTACATCATTTTTCCCTTGCACTATATGAAAGAGAACTGGCTAGCAATGTGCCACAGAAATAACTTTTCACCACGCACTAGGACATTTGCATGGATTAAATAACAGTTCATATTGTGTGCCCTTGGGTTATTAACCCATTTAAGAAGCAAAACACTGCCACAATATACCTAGTACCCTTGCACCAAAAGATGCATCCGCTCGAAGTCCTGTGACATGGACAGTAGGGCAAGGAGAAGTAGCATACTGACAGGAAATGTTGATGCAAGAAAGATAAGTGCAAGATTAGCCATCTACTACTGTCTTTAAAACCAAGTATACACCCTTTTGGACTTCATAGATGTGTTCATTTGAACTTTATACATGTTCATGGTTATAAATTTGCTCTTTAATAGTAGTTATGGTTTATGTCTTGTTTATCACCAATAAATCAAAATGCTGAACTTTCTGAAAGAGATGATACTTTGATTGCAGTCATATTTATAGACTGCAACCTTTGATGATCACTACTGTAATTTACAATGTTTCAATATTTCATGTGCAGAAACACTGGACCTTTTCCAGCAGGCTTGATTCTGCATTCATATCTTGGTTCTGCTGAGATGGTTTCTGGATTTGCAAAACTTGGTGCATATTTCTCCTTCTCTGGATACCTTACATCAATGAAATCAACGAAAGCAAAGAATATGCTCAAATTGGTTTGTATATTTCTCATAAAGAGTTTCATTGTTACAGTTGCTTGGGTTACAAATATTGGATCAGTTCATGGAACAAATTTTCTTGCTTAGGTACCTAAGGACAGAATTTTGGTTGAATCAGATGCACCCGATGGATTGCCAAACTTGAAGACAGGATCTTTGCTTGTGGTTCCTGTAGATGATTCTAGTCCACAAGGACTACAAAGCCAGCATGGAGATCCATTCTATGAAGCATCTGTTTCGCCGAAGGAAGAACTAAATCATCCAGCTAACATTCACACTGTATGTCCCTCGAATAGTTTGTTATTCAATATAAAAAAGTTTTCAAATCACTAACTTTGGTCCATAGTCCAATACTACTCGTCAAAATGGAGGTACTTGTGGCAGAATGGTCCGATTTGGCCTTTTACAATTAAGTGATAGACGGAACAACTATGAAACTGACTTATAATCAGATTAGTAGATCATTTCAGAATGGCATATATATCACATATCCTTGGATCAAGTAAAAACTTTGGGTTTCTAACAAGCTATGCTACATCTATTTCATTAGGAATTGATGATCTTTTGACAATACCTTCTAAGGGATGGTTAGTCCAAAACACTGAACAACAAATTTTATTTTGGAAAAACACGATAATTATGGGAATGTACACGTGGTAGAAAAAAATATTTCAGTCCATTGATTTTTTTTTCCTATATTTAAATTTAAAATTTTCTTAATTTATTTAATCCGTTGAGTTTCGAACATATAAGAACTTATCTTTCTATACAAAACAAAAAAAAATGTGAAACTTGGAATCTGTATTAATCTGGCCTGACTGACCCTTTCATAAATAAAAAGAATCTGAGTACTAAAAAAATCCTGATTGTAGATATGAACAGAACTACTAGTTTGTTTTGTTACATTAATAGTACTAAGTAAAGTCAACCAATGAATGGTTAGGTTTTGCTACAGAAAAAGGTTACTTTTAGAGCAAACCTACACTACATAATGAAAGATATCACAAAGTGGTAGAATCAATGGAATCATAAAGGATCAACATAAAATATTTAATAATCTAATATAGAGGAAATGAAAACTAGATTAAAGAAAAATAGAGTGTATATACACGTCTCGATTTTGATTGAAAAATTGTACATATTTTATGAAACCATGTGCTAGGGCTCGAATCCCTAGTCAATCATATTTCTGATATGGAAGTTGATAATGGAATCCCATTTTCTCTATTATTTGACTATCCATAATAGTACGAAAAGAAGGCATGACCCCCAAGTTATTCATGAATTGTGTGTTGAGTTTCTCGATCCTTTACTTGAGGATTAATTAGTTCTATTTTTTGATGGGACCGGAAAGGGATATAACTTAGTAGTCGAGTGTCACCTTGATTATCCCTAAACCAAAGTCATTCTCCCACTACCAGGTAATATAGGCCATATACACACAAACAATGAAGAGCATAAACCGACTTTAGAATATTATTTTTGGGCACTAGAACGAAACCCATTCTTACTACTAGCTTTTAATAATATGGCCGTAATATGTCATTACTTGCGACATCTCCACTATAGAAAGAAGGGAAAAAGAAAGAAAAAATTGACTAATCAATACTAGAAAAAGGCTTTCTACACATGCATCGTCCAAAGCAACATTTATCAACTCTAGCAATGTAAAATATTTTACAATAAAAAATAGGAAAAAAAAGATACGACTTACATACTATACTGTATGGATAAAAGATCGAATTGATGAAAAAAGTACCATAAAGATTAATTATCGTGCTATCTGGTCGATACGCTTAACTACTTAATTATGCCATGTTATAGGATAATTATCAAAGGCTATATTGTCATGAAGTTCTTTTTAATGTTGTGAAGTTTGCTCAACTCTTTGTTCAGTTTCATAATGTTCCTTGCCAATGGTATGAGGTTGTAACATAGTCGACAATGAATCTAAAAGATCAATTGTTGGATAAATATCTTTGGTAGCTAATCCTCTTCTTGATAGTACAATAGTAGCATCTAAATGTGCAAATGTAGTGGTATGGACGGGATCGGTCAAATCGTGTGCAAGTATATAAACTAGTTGGATCGAAGTTATAAATCCTTTTTTTCATAGAAGTAATTCTTTCATGTAAAGAACCTACTTTTGTCCTGAGTGTAGGTTGATAACCCATCGTTATTCTCCCTGATAAGACGTATACTTCTGACCCTACATAGACAAAACAAAAGATATTGTCGATGAATAGAAGCACGTCTTGTTCATTTATATCCCAAAATTTTTCCTCCATGATTAAAGCAGTCAAACCAACTCTTATACGAGCACCCAGTAGTTAAATCCCTTTACTTGTGAACATTAGAGACAACTCTTATATTGAACTCAACTGGCTCTTGTGGTCAGTGAGAAGAGGTATAACCTCCCTGGCTGGACGGAGGTCTCGGGATCAAACCGCGGGGGAGGTGTGGGGACAGTCGGCCCAAATGGCATACAATACAGCGTGCGTAAAGTCCCGTGCATATCGCCGTGCATCTAAAAAAAAAGGTCATGACATCCTCCTTTAGTCCACGTGATGTGGGACTAAAGTGAGGTATACAATAATAGTTAATTGATACTCCCTTGCAAGCTAGAGCATATATATCAATCATTTTTAGTTTAGATAACATTCGAGCAAATAAAGGTCAAGGCAGTAGTTTGGTAAAGATATTTGTCAGTTGAGATGAATGACTCGTACTGTAGGAAAACATTCCTTTATGTCACATTCTTTCAAGTAAAGTGACAGTCTATCTTGATGTGCTTAGTCCTTTCATGAAATATTAGATTCTCAGCAATATGGATTGCAACATTGTTGTCATAGTAAAGAGCAACTCGAGAAGAGGGGACGACTTCAAGATTTGTAAGGAGTGAGTTGAGCTAAATCAACTCAGAGACAACATGTGAAATGATTCTATATTCGACCTCAGCAAAAAAACGAGCAATTATATTCTTCTTCTTACTCCTTTATGTGACCAAACTGTCTTCCAGGAAGACAAGTCAATCGTTGGTAGAACGACGATCATCAACTGATCCAACATTGTTAGTATCTGCAAAGGCTTTAAGCGATATGTAGAAGGTCTGTAGCGAAAGTCATGTTCAGGAGTTTCCTTTATGTAGCGTAAAATTCTTTCAATAACCTAAAGATGAGAGGTCAAAAGATTCTGGTTACTGTACTCACAGTTATGCAAAGTTTGGACGAGTGACACTAAAATCAACCAATCGTCTATAACGTCCTATGTCAGATAGAGGATGATATTATGAAGAGCTCAATCTAGATAGTTTGAATGCGGAATTCATAGGTGTGTCTGTTGGTTTTACAACCTAGGATTCATGTCTCAGATAGAAAATTCAACACATATTTGTGCTCTGAAAGCTGTTATAGTTTGGATCTTCGCGATACCTCAATAACAAAAGCATATGTCAATGGCCCAAGGTCCGTTGTATGAAAATAAGCGGTTAAGTATTCTTTTACCTTGGAAATGCGAGCATAATCATCTCTGGTGATGTCAATGTTGTAAAAATTGCTAGTCGGCCGCTAATCGGTTCAGGGGGACTAGGGATTAATCGGATTAATCAGGGACTAGTCGGATTAATCGTTTTAATTTTTTTAATATATATATATATGCAATAGTAGTGCAGCTTACTCGAGCAAATATTTCTGAATGTATTATGATATATTAAAAAAAAAGATGTTACAACAGTACTTGTGCAACTTACTCTCTCTCTCTCTCTCTATATATATATATATATATATATATATATATATATATAGTTTCTTGTATGCATCTGTTCTACTGATTGCTAATATAATAATATAAAAATGGGATCTAGAAAACTGAAAATATATGGTGTAGATATGTTACACGTAGGAGCTAAGCAAACAAAGTAATAATAAATAATAACACTTTTTGGCCATCAATGAGACACTGTGTGGTTGGAAAACAAAGCAAACAAAGCAAGTAATAATTTATGGGTGGCCATTAATGAGACAGGCTGTCCGGTTGGAAAACCAATGCCAGAAAATAGAAAGAAGGAAATAGTAAGAAAGAGAGATGAGAGAGAGAACTAATATCTTTAATGTTTCTAAATTTTCTATACTTATTTCTTCCAACCCCAAATATATTAACATGAACATCAATAGCCTTCAACTCCCAACCCTTTCTCTCAAATCGATGCAACAGCTTTCTCTTCAACCCATGAAATGAAAGGAATTTTTTTTAGAACTCGCCAAAACCAAAAATCGGGATATAAGAAATCGTTTCCAAGAAGCCGGTCGGAACAAGCTTGACTGCTGATCCGGGAGGAGAGCTCACCGAAGACTATAAGGTCTGTTTTTTTTATCCAAAGGAGATAGTTGGCCGACTAGGGGCCGATTAGTCGGCCGACTAGGGGCCGATTAGTCGGCCGACTAGCCCTAGTTGGCCGACTCGACCCGACTATAGGTTGTTCCGAGTAATCCCGACGCCTAGCGGCCTAGGCGAGTCGGCGACGGCCGACTGCTGACTAGTCCCCGACTAGTCGGCCGACTACACCGATTTCTGCAACACTGGGTGATGTTTATATCAACCACCTGGGTGACTGTCCTGAGACATCTAATGTGTAAATAAGGACGTAACTGAGATGCTACGAACAAATCAAATATGTTATAAGACTGCTGAATTTGTCAAACCACGCACGTGGTGACTGTTTCACACCATACACGGACTTTTCTAGGAGATAGACCATAGACTTTCTTGGTCGCTCAATCCTGGAGGTTGCTGCATAAAAATAGTCTCCTAAGGATCTCCATTGAGAAGTCATTCTTTATCGTCCAATTGATGAAGAGGTCAATTCCTACAAACTGTCAAAGATGGAAGAACTTGAGTATAAGTCAACCTAGCAACATGTAAAAAGTCATAACAAATCTACCCAATATTGTTGGGTAAAACCCTTAGCTACGAAATAGGCTTTGAGCCGATCAACTGAGCCATCTAGATTTTGTTTAACAGTAAATATCAACTCATATTTGACTACATTTTTACTTGAGGGTGAGGGCACCAAAGTCCAAGTATGATTATAGTGTAATGCATTAAGTTCCTCAACCATAGTGGCATGTTAAACCTGAATGCTGGAGTACTTCCTGAAGAGAGGAAGGAAGAGTGATGACACTCAAAGAAGAAACAAATATACCACCACATGGAGTCAAACGGTGATAAGAAACAAAACTAGAAACATGATAGACAATAGCACAAGAGCGCTTACCCTTGTGAAGAGCAATAGAAAGAAATAGACCGTTATTTGAAGTCAGTGAAGGTAGAGTAGAAACAGAAGACTGCACTGTAGTACATGCAGAAGAATTATCAGTGATTCCTGGAGAAATAGCTGCATAAGCAGAATGATCTTGTTTCGACGTCTATACTCCTGGAAAAAGGAAACCAAAGACCCAGAACTATGAGAGAGAGAGGAGAAATAGGTGTATCAAGTTCAGAGGAAGAAATAAGAGGTACAAGAATTATGGACAATTGAGATGTTGATGGTGTATAAGAAGTGAAATAAGCCTGATCCTCCAGAAAAGTAACTATCACAAGAGACTTACCACATTCGAAGTAGTGGGATCAGAACATACAATCCTTTCTGTGTCTGAGAATAACCAACAAATATCATATGAGTATCTCGCATATAATGTTTATCGCCTGAGGTCTAAAATATGGGTATAACAAAGACAACAAAAAATTTTTTGTAGCGACACAAAATGGTTTATCCTGCGGAAAGAGAATAGAAAGAGCTTATTGTTCTCAAGGACATGAGAGGGCATGCACTTTATATAAAACAAGCAACTAAGATACAATTTTCATAATATTTTGAGTACATTTATATGAATAAGGAGAGATAGAGAGGACTACGTCCAGATCTATTCTTCCATTCCGCAATATCATTTTAATGAAGAGTATATGAACATGAGTCTGATGAAGTATGTCATGATTCTGACAAATTGATTGAAAATTCCTGCTCACATTCTCCTTAGGGTAGGTTGTCCAAATTTTACCTCAGATACCATTTA
The DNA here is from genome assembly GCA_036927795.1 of Iris macrosiphon. NCBI lineage: Eukaryota > Viridiplantae > Streptophyta > Magnoliopsida > Asparagales > Iridaceae > Iris > Iris macrosiphon. The sequence goes on from JAYESA010000012.1 coordinate 130,322,253, forward strand.
GAAAGAAATCTCAATTTATTGATGTGAATAATACATGTGAAGTCTTGTTATATTTATAGGAGCAAGTCAAGACATCTTCCTTAAGCCCAATCGATGTTGGACTAAAGGAATGTATACAATAATAGTTAAGTGACGACAAGCTTTGTTTATACTATTTCCACGGGAGGTCTGAAATTCGCTACTTGTATCTCATTTCTAGTACTAGACAATAGGCCTACATAAATAGAAGGATGCAAGGCAAGGACAAGACAAATGAAAGTACTTCTAGGAGAGGGAATTATCTGTCTTTCTAATCTTCTATTCGACACAAGAGAGGAATTTCTACCATTTTCTTGTGTCATCTTGTATCAAAATAATAACGATTTCGATCAAGTTTATCAAATATTACTGTTTCTTCTTTTCCGGGTCTATCGGATCTCTTCTGTTTAGATTCATAAGAAGTATTGGTCAAACAAAGGAGTAGAGAGGAATTATTCATTGAAAAAATAGAACTTCTATTTCGATTAACTTCGACTTATAAGTTATAAAAGAAAAATTCTTGAACTAATTGGATTTTACTTTAAGAAACCAAGGAATATGATGGTTTGAGACCATAGCAAATGATTTATTTTCTCATTTCTAGAAATCAAATTGTTTTTTGAACCCAAAAAACTTGTTATTAAAACAAGATCAGGTGCAATTTCCATACCTACGATAGTAGGGCTATTTCTTAGTATTATTACTACTATGGTATAGTTATATGCTCATTACTTGTTAAAGGGACCACCTTTATTTGATTTGAATACTTGAGGTCGAATTGACCGCAATTCATAACATATGATATGTCAAAAAGGAATGTGGAATTTGTCATTTTGACGGTCGTGCTTTAATAACTCCTTTGATCCAAGACTCTTAGTAATGACTTCCGGCAAAGGAAAAGCATAATTATAATAATATAATCAAACTTTCTTTTTTCCAGTTAACTGATTAACCCAACCAACTCTGGTGATACTATACAAGGATAAAATTGATTCATGAATTAGTCATAGCAAGTGATGACTTAATGCTGGAATCTTTGGATTAAATAACAACAACACACACCAATGTGTAGACATACACGAGAAATAACAACCAAATCCAGTCACACATAGGTAAATCACATTGTAAGGACCAACTAGTTGCTATTGCTGTATTTCTGTTCGGTTAAAATTATACAAAATAGTTAGAAAAAGTAGTAACTGATCTGGATATGCTTTAGTTAACGACAAAAAACACATTCTTTTCCTAATTCGAGCTGTTAGAAGACTGGATTTGGTGCTAGCACAGATTCTGCTTCTCTGGAAGGTTAGTAAGGATACTAGGATGTCCGGGATCCATAGACATTCACTTTGAATAATAGCATTATTTGAACCTATCATGCTTACCAAATGAAGTTAACAGTGTCAATTAGGGCAGTTACAACCAAAGAGATGGATATATTTGTATCAGTCAAGGCGACACTCCTTTAGGAAGACCTTGACACTAGGCTAGCATTGTAAGGAAATATCAGCATACCTTCAACTTCAAGTGAGGGCTTGTCGAAGAGGGTGAAGCTCTCCAGCAAAAATATTTTATTGCTTAGTGTGATGATCAAAAGCAAAGATCTAAATAAGGAATTTTGGCTCCTGGTACTTGAATACGTCAATAGGATCCAAACATCAAATGGATAAATATCAAATGGAGATGAAGTAGAAACACAAGAATGGAAGACCGTTTCTCAGCTGGGTGAAGCATAGATATACGCTATATCCTTAGAATTTTCTGAAAGGTAACTATCTCGGTTTCATATATGAAATTTATATAGAATCTTTCAAAAGACTTTTTCCCATAAGAAAAAAGGACTTACTATCTTTGGGATCTGATGCTACACCACTGCTCAAAACTTTAGTGGATCCACTCTATTACATAAGTTGATTCCTAACTTGATATCCCATATCATGACATAAGTAAGCAGTTCTTAACTGTATCGATCCGATAGAATGAGTTCAGAGGAAGAAGTGTTACCTAATGCCCTGTCATCTGACGTATTAGTGGGAGCACCATGGTGTAAACCACTTATCAAGAAACCATCTGCTATGTGACACTCTCGGAGGATAATGGTCTGCAACTGTCTGAGAGAATATTTGCAGTCATGTGATGTCAAGCACTTCCAGTATGATCTAAATTTACTTGAAGGACTAGGATTTCCAGCAAAGTTACTGAATGTAGCTCCATGATGAGTTATAGACAATAAGAGATGTGACTTCACTCTGTGAGGTTCCATGATAGCAGCAATGAGGTCTGTGGTGAGGTTCTAAGGTCATCAAAGGAAGTCAAAGCTTGTGCGTATGGGGTGTTGCTTCATATGTTTCGAGTTATCTGAAAGAAGATGTAAGACCAAAGACGAATTATGAGGTTGTGGGATTTTTTTGGTGCTGGCAGGCATGGTGGCTGAAATTCTTGACAAAGATGGCAAGATCTTATATATTTAGTAATAGAAGGCTCAACAATTTAAGGTTTTCTCGACGTAGTAGGTCGGTAACTTGATGTAGATTTAGGACAGTGGAAGGATTGACGGTTAAGCCTAACGGCGAGTCATAAGCAACAATGTACTTGAACAATTAGGCAAATCATGTGAGCAAGAAAGACGGAATTTGGGCAACTAATATGCTTTGTTTTTACTAGGAATGCTCAAGTATATCTAAGAAACAGTGTGGTCACCTGATGCTGGGAATATCACAAAATAAGATGATGTGCAATATATACATAGTGAAACTCTATTATGAGAAGAAGTTATGGGATATATTGCCCAAAGTATACAACTAGATGTCTGCCATGAAGGACAGATAGCAGATAGGGGATCTACTTCATTAATCATGCTATATACGTCCACAGCCCACAATTTGTAAGATTTGCTATTGGGACTTGCATTCGTCTCCCATTTGAATATGTCGATGTTATCAGTCAGGTGTGATAAGAGTACAAGTAGTGGGAACAACAGGAGTATCAGTTGACATGGAGGTTCTGAGGTGCTGAGACGAGATGGGAGTGGTATTATACAGCTGCTGTGAAGCTTTACATGGAGGTGCGAGATTCCAAGAGGTTGAAGGGATTTGACATGTAAGGAATGCTAGAGCAGAAAGAGCGGAAGGCCCAAGAGTTCATATAGAAAAAGAGAGTCAATTTAGCGGGTATTTTTTACATTCTCAAACCGTAGGATGGTCTTCTTCAAATGCAGAAGAATAAATTAGTCTCTGTATCTCCTCTTTTCCTTTCTAGAACATGATTTACATATCTAAACTTCAACGGTTCAATCTCATCATTGCCCTCATTTATATTTGGCTGCAAGATGATCAAACCAGTTTTTGGTGTTTGTAGAAACCAACCTTATTATACTCTCTCTAATGCTATAGTGAATGTGATAAATGTTCATTTCAGGTATTGAATTATGTTGCAACGATGCTTCAGATGCCGGATGAGGAACTTGCAGAGCTGACTTACCGAAATGCTACACGCTTGTTCTCTTATAATGGTTTAGGTTGAGGTTGATTAGAGGGTATAAACTGTGAACTTTTCGCTAATAATATTATCTACCATAGAACAGGGTCATGGTTATGTATCAGATAAACCAAAAGCTTGTCAAATTGTACGGATTTGTAGTTCCTGTAATTTTAAAGCAGCAACCAAAGTACGGCATTATGCCAGTCTTAAAATTTGCCTGAAACCGGATGAGGTGAAAAAAGTTGAGGAAGTATCATAAGTTGGGGGAGAACACTTTCAGTTTTTGCTCGAATGTTGTTGGTTTGGATTGAATGATCGCCGTTCCTTTCTAGTTAAAAAGGCTTTCGAAGTTCCACCTTTGTTCCATTTTAAAGGCATTTTAATATTTAATTTGTGATATATGGCAAATCAAAAGGCAAGGATACCCCTTTAGGGAGGTCTTCTAAGCCACCGACTGTTGCAATCATTGTGGGAAACTGACCTTCAACAAGCAAATCGATTAGAACAAAGGTTTTGTGAGGATACCTAAATTTTAGAGAAAATATGATTAGTATAAAAATAGGAATTTAGGAACTTGGAAACAAAATAGTGTGGAGTTTGGAACAAAATTTTGAACAATCAACTATTATTAATTATTACAAAAAATATAATAGAAATGCAACAAAATAATAATCGACTTGTATATCTAATTTTGGTATGGTATGTGGTCGGATGTCGATGTTGGACTTTTGTGCTAAAGATCCAACTTGGTGTCAACTTTTGCAACGGAGAAGAAGATAAGATTGATGCATGCTAGAAATTTGACATTACCTCGTACAAACTTAAAAATAATTTTTTTTCAATTCATTCTTCAATTCTTAAATGAATAATTTTGAACTTATAAACTATTTAGACTCATAAGAAAATGAAAAGAAGAAAGACCAATCTCTACAAACATATCACTAGCAATAGTTAAAATCATAAATAATAACAGATAAACTAATTTATGTCTACAATATTTCTAAAATAATCAAAAAAGTATAACCGAAATCCAAAGTGGTTCTGTTACGTGCCAGTATCGTAATACGGAGAACGAGAGTATGATATGTCCAGCTACGCACTACGGAATTTGTTAGTACCTTGCAATATGGTCACGGTTGTACCTAGACAAGATGGTGCATATTACAAAAAAAAAGGTCGACTATGGCCTCACGAGAATATAATGTCTCAAACAATCAAACATGGAGCAAGAAAGATGAAACATATAAGATAAATAGTAAGGCATCTCATACGCTTTATCAAAATGATCATGGAAGCTATATAAAATGATAAACTAGCATAGTGTCAATAATACATGATCATAGTCAAATATAGGCTGAATAGTACAATCATATGAGAGAAATAAATATTCAGAATATCAGGCTAAACAGGTGGATGTGGCTAAACGTCTAAAAGACCAAAATGTTATAATAGTGGGGAAGAATAAATCCACTCAATCCCCTCGACGATCATTTGTCTGGTGCATGCCATAAATGAGGAGAAGATACGGTGGATTCTTCGGTGCAGCTACTAGACCTGGTCAAACAAAACTAGAGGGGTCAGGTCCCTAATAGCAAGCACCACAAGAAAGCACGAGTGAAAGAAACAAAACCCAATCAATACATAAGTTATGCCCCGTGCCATAATCATAGACGTATATTCTATCGTCGGGGCAATATGGCACCCCTACACTAAACAAGAACAAGAGATGTCATACTATATCGAGATGGATTACATCCCCGATTATGGTCAGGCAATAGGCACCTATGTCGTAGCTTCAGTCAATAGCCTATCATAGCATAATAACCCAACTCCACAACCAAACAAGGATAAGGGTTGAATCACCACACCACGATGCATTGGTTCCCATGGGTTCCAATCTAAAATATGAAAATAAATAAATAAAAAGATTATAAATTTTTTGGATAGGAGAATGCTAGTTTATTTATGAAAATCAGTATTTATTCTGGGGGTTAAGTGAAAAAGTTGCATAAACTTTTATAACAATTTTTTTGCACATATGTTGCTATTTCACTAAATTTTACAGGAGAGAATTTTTTTTGATAAAGAATAGAAGCCAATCATTTGGGTTCAAAATCGTTCTGGCCCGATAACCATTTAACTTGATTGATGAAGTTGAATTCTGCTTAGGGCTGCAAATGAGCCAAGCCGAGCCAAGCTTTTATAAGCTTGAGCTTGGCTTGACTAGAATTAATCGGGCTCGAGCTTGATAAGTTTTTTATTTATTTTAGTGCTTGAGCTTGGCTCGAGTTTGTTTATATTAAGCTTGAGCTTGGCTTGGATTGAGCTAGAGCTTGGCTTGAAGCAAGCTTGATAAACAAGCTTCATAAGCTCAAAATCAAGCTTGTTAAGCTTGATTTCAAGCTCGTTCAGCTTTGCTTAATGTCACACCCGATTCCAGATTTGGTATTTCTTAAATTTTTAGAATTTAATTTTTTCTGATAATATATTCCTGCTGCATTTCTCATGTTGGTTCCTGTCATCTTATTTATTGTCATTTTTTCTGTTGTTGAGAGAGACTACCTGAGACCAGTAGAATACCCATTGGCATTGCAATAGACCCAGTTTAGAACCCGCATGTAGAATGGACACATGGTTCGGTTCATTTGACTGAACCTATGACTAAACCATTTTTTCTCTCCTCTTAGCATATATATTAGATTTTCTCTCTCCTATCTTTCTTCTTCTTCATTTTTATTTCCTTCTTCCTTGCTCTCTTCTCCCTTCTCCCTTACCCCCGTGCACCTTCCCTAGCTGAACCCTAGCACCGGACCTAGCTAGGAAGAGGTCGTTGGACTCTTAGGCATGTACATCTTGCTCAATGGAGAAGTCATAAATTTTTGAATTTTTCATATATATGTTGTTTTAAAAATATATTTGATGGAAAATGTTCTCCTTTAGTTGCTGATCATATTTAGTTTCTGGAGTTTTGGATTTTGATGTATAAATTTTTGTAGATCTGAGTTTTAAGTTAGCATTTTTCATGTGTTCTATGAGTTTTTCTTTGTTTTGATCTATTAAAACTTAGTGTTTTCGAAAACTAGTTGTCCCTTATGTTAGAGAATTTTATTTCGTGCAATTTGGCTTTTGTTTCACTTGATTTGGAGTTAAAATGAAGTTTTTATGAAGAAAATAAAATTTTGGTTTTTGGAGCTTTCGGCCATTGTTGAACCTGCTGTTGGAGAAGACGAAGTCTTCATGCGGCCAACGACCTATGCGGCGGAGAGCGCTATGCGGCCCGAGAGGGTTATGAGGCCTAAACTCCTTGTTGCGTACTGACAGCATACATCCACCTTGTTGGATGCATGACTGTACATTACACAAAGTATTCTGGAGCTAATCCTTGAACTGCTTGTGTTTTCACTCGCTGAACGAATGAAAAATTCGCTAAGTCCAAGATGGGCGTTTATGCGGCAAGCAGTTTATGCGGCAGGTAGTTCATGCGGCTACGAGCTTTTTCCTTTGAATGCATGACTCTGAACTGTTTGACACATCTTTTATGATTCTTGTATTTTTTTCCTGACAAACTTTATGACATGTCATATCAATCACTTTATGTCACCTCGCTGACACTTCATTTATTGACCCATCACTTAACACTTGCCCCAAGGAGTAGACTTTAACCCTGAGCATGCGACAAGTGAGTCCATATGACAATTGGGTGCATGCGGCTAGTGAGCGCATGCGGCAAGTGAGTGCATACAGCCAGTGGGTGCATACTGTAAGTGAGTCCATGCGACCAGTAATCCTTGTGCACATTTTGTGTTTCTTTTATTTATGTCCATATACTAATTTTTTTAGTGATCATTGTCGTCATTGTCGTGTGCTTCCTTATGTTGATACAAGTTAATGTTACCAGACAAGTTTTATATGTAAGTTCACGAGACAAGTTTATGTACAGTTCACAATCCTCACGACACCGTGAAAATATTTGTGTACGAAAATCCATTGCATTTGGCATCGGGCAATCTAGTATGAGTATTGTTCAATGTATCGCATGTCGCGAATACGATAACTCATTAAAAGCTCGTACTTGTGACTCATTATTCTAGGGAGTTCTCAAGTGTCCACGACTCGAGAACTTAAAATAATTTAGTAATGATTAAACAAGATAAGTTTTAACTAGATCATTAGGAGGGAAGAATATTGTGCTACCGGCTACCCCGATCTCTAAGGGCCCCATACAACATGAACTAACCCTGCTAGGCAAGGGCTCTATGACTGACCAAGTTTACGCGTGCTGCGAAACTTACAAGACAAGTTTATATACAAGTTTATGTTACAGGACAAGTTTATATACAAGTTTATGTTACAAGACAAGTTTATTAAGAAAGTTTATGATTACAAGTTTAAGTTTAAGCTTATAAGTTCAATTTCTGTTTATGACAAGTAACAAGTTATGTTATTGTATGGTTGAATGTGCATTTAAGTTTACTAGACAAGCGTACCCTTGGCCATCTGGGTTAACTGTAGTGTCGGTGGTAGCAATATTCTTAAAACATGCATTTAGTAATTAATGCTTGTGATAACCCTAGCTAGTTAATTGTAGCAAGCCGTAGAGCTGTTTGGCCATGCGATTAATGATGTTACTTTCATTATAGCTCGCTCTTCTAGTTTTATTTTCTTCCGGTGCATGGTTAGGGTGCTAAGTTCTGCTCGGGTGAAGGTCTGCAACCCCGGTCCTTGTTTGGTTTAAGGGTTGTGGTCCCTATCCAGAGTAGTTCCTATGCCCTCTTGCCGCTCGTCGCCTTACTTTCATTTTTGCACTTGTTATCAGTTCTTCCAGTATTATTCTTGAGACAAGTACATTAGTACCGTACAAGTCTCGATCAACATTTATTTCTTCTATGTCACTTTCTGCTTATGTTGTGATGTGTTTGGTCTATCACCTTAAGCTCCTTTATAGTACTTGTTGCTTGGGGTTCTAACCCCACTGGCTTTTCATGGCCAGGTTATCCCAAAGAGAACCAGGATCCACCACACTTCCAGCAAGATGACTCACACTCGTAGGACTGCGGCCGAGGCTAGCGAGTGGGTTTCCTTCTTCCACCCCTCGTCTTGATTACTTCATTTTGTGGTGTTTAGCAAGGGACATAGTTAGCTCCTTATATTTTTAAGACTACGGTCAACATGATGTATATATTGGACCATGGCTGGTATATTTGATCATGTATAATTATACTCTGCTAGTGCAATATTTTGTATTCACTAGCTTCATGATCATATGTGGCATGTAATTTGAGACATCTCTTTACTTTCTTGTATGATATACTCTTGTATTTGTGTTGTTGGATTGAGATAATAGGATTTGTCAGCCTTAGGACTGACGTTATAGTATGCTAGAGTTCACCCATCTGTCTTCTTGACAACCTTAACACATTACGGCTTACTTCGGTATTTTGTAATATGCGGTTGGCCATGTCAGTCCTCGTATTTACCCATTATTCTGGGAGCAGGACGTGACACTTAAAGCTCATTAAGCTTGATTTCAAGCTTAACGAGCTCGATTTCAAGCTAGCTAGGCTTGAACTCAAGTACATATAATATTAACAATTTATTTAAAAAAATTAATTAAAAAAGTTTCTTAATATCAATTATTAAGGACATATTAATATATAATGCACACAACCATATTGTTAACAAACATACATAAAATTAGAATTCAACAAAGAACGAATTAAAATTTAAATAACAAAACGAGTATGTACTTTTTTACTCCCCCCATTATAGAGAATCGATAGTCACCACCGGACATGATACCGTACAAGCCTAAGTTGTGCTTGTACAAGGCATAGTTGTGTCAAGTTTAAAGTATCGCAAGTTTATATAGAGCTAACAACAGAGTTTCACAGAGAAATTGAATCACACATGGCACAGAAAAAATATATTTATTTCATTAATAATTTACATCTATTACATAGGTTCTAAGTATAACTAAAGGGTATCGTACATGCTTACAACTTGAATACAAAATAAGATACGCCATTTCTTACATCATATCCCTCTAATAGAAATAAAAGTTATAAACACCTTGGTGAAAGTCTTCGAACTGCAATAAGAAGCTTCAAAAGATATGCACAAGCTTTGGTTGATGGATGAGACGTGCCTTCAGCTCCTCGCAACGTCGCCTTGGCTAGCAGAACATGTGGAGACGTGGGTCAACAAATTTAAAATGCACTAGTGAGGGCAAATTTACCTAAGTAACCAAATAAACTCGGTATTCATGTGAATCAAACAATATTATTAGTTGATGTTTCTATCTTTCCTTAGTTCAATTTATAGAGCATATGATAGGAAATATAATAACATAGTAATATACATAACTGAATAAGTGACTCTTACCCACGGTCGATTTATCTTTGCCGCACATATCTTACCATGTACTTCCTTGTGAACTAGATCGTTAGCTCAGAAACTTTAAATATATATAAGGGTCACTAGCATCAAATCCATCCTGGACTATAGCCAGGTTATATGACAATCCTTTTAGCGCATGTAGCGAGCCCCGTTGAAAGTTTTTGAATCATCCGTGCTAGTTAGTCAGCACAACTATCCCTGTTCTCCCTGGCTGAATCGGTCCCAGTATCCCGACGACCGTTCAAGAAATTATAACCTTGTGCACAAGTTTTCCATAGCCATACAATGTCTAAGAAACTAAGTTAATAAATATAACATGCAAGACAATAGAATTGGAAGGTAACTACGTATCACATTTTTGTTGTATAGTCTACATGTCTTAAGCTATCGCTCGTACTTCCATATTACCATTTGCAATAATTATAAATGAATCAATTCTATCAACAACAACCACATGATATGCATTTATATATGATAAGCAAACGATATTACGATCATTTTATGTTAATAGTAATGTTAATTAAAAATTATAATTATAATAAAAATTAAAATTAAAATTAATATTAACATTAATATTAGCATTAATATTAACATTAACATTAACATTAATGTTAATTTTAACATTAATATTAATATTAATATTAATATTAATATAGTATTAATATTAATATTAAATATTTTTTTACTATTTATTGAAAATATTTATTTGAATCCTAAGATAGAATTAAATCTATCTTTTATCATTTATTGAAATTTTTTATTTGAATTCTAAGATAGAATTAAATCTTTATTTTACTATTTATTGAAAGAAATTATTTGAATCCAACGTAGTAGTAAATATACCTACGGAATCCACCGTTAAATATAATCCTGAAATGTACCATAAGGTAGGCTTGCAAGCCTATTAGAGCGGAACTGATTTAAAGTAACTAGAGAACCCCCATCATGTACTTTTACATTCTAGTTATTTAATAAAGCAACGTACCTTTCAAAAAAAGAGAATATATATATATATATATATATATATATATATATATATATATATATATATTACATTCCAAATAAGACAAGAAACATAGGGATAAGGCTAAGGATACGAATGACTAAATTATACTTGAAGACCAAGATTGTCACATGACGGGAGAGAAGGACCAATTCTTTTCTCAACCTAGACAAAATCGACATCTATAACAATTTTTATTTATTTTCTAGCGTATATCTGATATAAGGTGGCCATTTGATTAAACATCCCCCTCAAACTCATGATGAGTCAACCAATGAGAGTTTGCTGATCATAAATGCATGTCGCTGGAGAGTGTATGTCTTAGTAAGGAACTCAACAAGCTGAAGTTGGGAAGTGATGAAGGGAAGAGAGATCATTCCATCAAGATAATTTTGGGGTACAAAAAACAATAAAGCCAAATATGTTTTGTCCACTCATGGAAACATGATTGATAATAATTTGAATAGCACTAGTGTCATCACAATGAAGTGGAGTGACAACAGGGAGGGATACACCCATATCAGGAAGGCATGAACGGGTTTCCCTGATCTTATGTTTTTTTATGAAATCACGATGTCCGTAAGCCTCAATGACTGTACAATAATATTTACTGGTCTCGAACTTCCATAGAGAAATATTAATCTTAATATTGTGCTCCTTCTCAGCCCTAAGATTTTTGTGTACTCGAACACATTTGAAAGACCTCTTATTCGTCTCCTCTATTCTGACTTGTTTTTGAAGTCCAGCTAGTCAGTCCTTCTCCTTCCTGACGATCCACCCCCAACCTCCATCATACTGTTGATCCACCACTCCAAAGTCTCCATAATGGCACTTGCATTACCTCGAGTCATGATCAGCCCTTTTGCTCTAGCTAAGTTCCTAATATCGGATCCAAATCCTTAGATCTCCCTTCCACACTTACATTCAATATCAATGTTTTACTAAGTCAGTCCATGTATACTTGGCCTACACTAGATTGGGTCCACCGTTATCTTTGAGCATTACCTACCCTTAGACCCACTACACAACTACCTTAGTTCAAGCCCATCAACAACAGAAATAATTTCAGCTCGGACCAACGTACCTCTGGTCCAAAGTTCACATCTACTTTATCCACTAAGTATCATCTTCTTTGTTTTATAACCACCAAACTTACATATTGGATCATGTTCATGTGCTGCAAGTCTGTTATGTGCTACAAATCTTAGTATGGGCCCCTTTCCGAACTCTATGGTGCTCGTGGACACACTAAGTTGTGTTAATATTGTGCCTACTCCTACCCCTTCCAAGAAGTTCTACTTTAGATATTGTTGGTTCTATCATATGCTCGTTGCCATCCCTGGTTCATCATATGTATATAAAAATCATTTGGGTAGTTGACTCCTTGAGCTTCGTCAATTAGCTTAATCTCAATATATATATATATATATATATATATATATATATATATATATATATATATATATATAATTTACCATTTATAAATCACTAATATCTAATGTATTTTATATTTATTTTGCTATACTTTTTGCCAAAATTTCTGAATCTTTTCCAAATTCTGAACTTTCTAACCTTTTTAAGTTGTTCCAAAATGCCAAACTTGTGACAGCTGTGATGGATTTACTTAGAAAACTTGAACATGATGTCACAAAAACGTGGACAATGTCTTATAATAGTTTTAAAATGATATATATATATATATATATATATATATATATATATATATATATATATATATATATATATATATATATATATTAATGGAGGATTTTATTTGCAGTGTGTGTAAGTTTTGGTCGTAAAAGAATACTTTCTTGAGAAAATGGCTCATATGGTTATTCCCTTTCTATCTCTCTCATTTCATTTTCTTGTCCAAATATAAAAAATCTTTGTTATACAGACTCTCATATGCTAATATACCATTCTTATATATTGTTACTCATTTCTTTTCTTTGCCATTTTCTTCTATCTTGTCATGCATTTACCAGAAAACTTGCACATGATTCACATACATGAGATGCTCAAAATAAAAAAAAGAGTAACAAGTGCAAAGAGATGATAATTTGTGCAATCATTGAGGTTGAATTAGACAACATAACTTATTTTAAAAATGCCTGAGGGCGCAATAACAAATCATTGTCACGACCTGCACCCAGATGTTTGGGACACGAGTACGTGACAACTTCCAACTTATGCCTCAGCATCGACGCTAGAATATTGTCTATGTCAACAATGCTATCTATCAATCTCACACAATAATATATCATAACCTATCAATGATATCTCAACTCCATAAGGAGGACAAGATGAATATAATGTAACAATACTCAATCACAATAATCTATAAGAAAGAAATGGCACGATATGATATAAGACAATAGAAGTCTCAAAGTCACAAGTCTAGATAGTCACACTAATATCCTCAAGTCTAAGTAAGTCTAGCAATACCAACATAAGTCTACGAATCTAAATAATAACATCACAATAGTCTAAGTCGCTGGAGACAAATCCAGTACAAAATTCTATAATATAACATTGCGCTAAATAGAACTCGGTCTCCTAAAAACTCTGCAAAGATAACAATCAAGTCCAACTGATCAGTCTCCACTATGGAAACTTCTGGCTCAACTCCTAAAAATGTTATCCAGTAAGAATTGAAGCGAAGCAGATAAACTAACAACAATTTTATTTAATTGATAAATAATATAAAATAGTAAAGTAATGGGAATACATGATGAGAAGTAATACTAGAATCTTAAGGAATAAATAAGTCAGATATCATATCACATGCAGATAATAAGATTGTAAGTAAACATGTAATAACATGCATCATCAGATATGGATTGAGATAAGGGAATACTATAAATAACTAAGTGTTTAAAATATTAGCTTATTATGTGATCAGCTTAGGATCTTGATCAGACTTGGCTATATATGATTAGTTATGAATCATGTAATATAATAGGGTCAGGCTCAATCATATATAGCAAGCTATGAGACATATAATAAGGTCAGGCTAACCAAACGTGAGGTGTAAGGTTAGTTATGATGCATGTATATGGGATATGATCACATAACCTACTAATACTTTTTCGTCCTTCGACTAATACAATGGACCTGAATCACGATGTCTCATGACTAGGATCCATATATACTAGCACGTGTACCATCATTTCAGGAATCAAGTATCACACTACTAATACATGTATCATAATAATCATAAAATAACAAAAACTGTTAGAGAATGTACTCGTCTGTGGTCTAGAGCAATGCATATCAAACATTATCTGTACTAGAGTCTAAGAGTCCTATATATGATATTTTATTTTAAAATAGTGATTTGAAATGATAATCATGTATAATTAATCCTAGGTTAGACTTCTAGGTCAATTCTAGGTCTTGGTGTCCAAACTAGGTCACTTGGTATCACACTAAGTCAATACCTAGGTTAGAGTTTATAACTATCTATAAGGTTGGCCTATAGGGTCAAACCACCTAATACTAGCTAATACCAAGTTATCTTTAGGTCATTATACCCTATTACCTACCATAACTATTAATATCGCAGGCCTATCAGAGATGTTCATAGGATGAGTGCACGACCCACTTGTATTTTGTGAAGGCTAACGATTGTCTTCTATAGCGACACCCTTATGGCACATTACTTTTAATTTGTAGTAAATGATATCATTGTATTTAGCTGGAAAGAATGGTATGTATTGGGTAAGATCAATTCTGTTACTCGGTTGCATGACACATTTATGCTTGCAGATACATGTTTTATGCCATGCAACTGATCATAGGATAATATTAGAAAGACCATAAATATTGCTTGCAGTTACTATAATTATATGTTAGTTTTAGTTCAGTGGGCTAGAGGTCACTCACTAGTGTATTCCCCAATGCATTGACCCTCCATCAGATCTTTGCAAGTGCTGAGTTCGCTTGGACGGGTTGAGGCATTGGAGCTCAGTTTGGTATCAGAGCACGATTTTACGTCCTTGGACCCTCAATCGATTTTTTTAACTCCGAGTTGCTTCCGGATTCGAAAGTCCTTAGCTCTCTCTGATGTTCTTCCGGATGTTTTATACAATAAGTCCAGATATGCTATGAATCTCATGTGGGTATTTTGTTGATCAAGGATAGTTTTAAAGAGTGCAATATTTTGTTTGAGTTGATTTTAAGGCATAATGTTTGGTTTCAGAGAATTCGTATGATCAGGCAGAGTAGTTGGGCATTTGGATGTTGATCAGTTGGTTTTGGTTAAGTTGGTTTTTGGATGAGTAACAAGTTATCAGTGGATGTACTATAGTATAATTGAGAATTATTGATACGAGTATGGAAGAAATTGTTTTTGGATTTCAGTGGATTTTGTTTCAATTGATTTTTGAGGATTTGCCTAGTGGTATGGATTAGATGATATGTTATGATCGTTGAGATTACAGTAAGGATTGTCTAAAAGGGACTTTGTCTTAGAGTATGGATTGTAGTGCCCCACTTCTTGCAATGCACTATATAGATAGAGACATTGGTTTGTTGGCTCTAGAGGAAGCCTTCATGAAGAGCTCCCTTGTTGGGACATAAGATGATTGTTCTTGGTGAGTGGACAAGACTTCACTTTTTGATCTCTTCATACTTAATAAAGAATCCACAAGAATTAATACATGCTTGCTGCTAAGAATAAGTCTGTAATAACTAAGATTAATTGTATATTAACCTTGTATGCTTTAACAAGAAAATTTGCATGCATGTTTAATGAAGAAAACCTTGCCATGCTTGCTGAAGAAAGATAAGAAGTTATCTTGCTAAGTTGGCTGTCACTACAATTGAAAGAACCATTGCCATGCTTAAGAAGTAAGAAGAGAATGTTGTATGCCTTACATCGTATGTTATCAAAAGAGTAGAATTCCATGCTAATGTTATTCAATGTTGATAGAACTATTGCTATGCTTGTAATGTGAGAATGATTGCATGTTCCCTTATCGTATATTAAAATTATAGAATTGTATGAAAGAACTTGTACTATTGTAAATAGATGATATGAAAGAGATGGTACGGCTTGACCGTATAGAGAAAAAGAAGAAGAGAAAAGAGCTATTAGCTCCATCGATTGAATAAAAAGAAGAGACATATAAAAATGTCTATATATTATTCAATTGTTGTATTATAGAGTTTTATCTGATAGAAGTTGCATTCATGCATTGGTCTAGACAACTTGTGCACAAGGATAATCCTATGAACGGTTTCGGGATACCGGAATCGTTCAGCCTAGGGGGATCAAAGGAACACCCCGAGGCAAAGAAGTCCTCGTGATCAGAAAATGTTTATGTATATTAGTGAGATGGACTTGTACTTTCCAACTGATAATCATAAGGAGTAAAGCTTATAGACCATCATGTAGATATGACTCATGTTATGATAAGCATTATTGCAAGCCTAACAGTTGATGCAGAGACGAACATAGAATCCTATATATGTTTATGCATCTCTAAACTGTTCTAATGGTTATTTGTTACATGGACGAATCATCGACCGTGGGTAAGAATCACTGAATAAGTGATGCTTTCATTGATTATGTTTTCTATCATAAGATCCCCCTAAGAATAATCTCTATTAACATAAAAAGTTGTTATCCTATTCATAAGAAGAATTGTGTCCACTCAATGCTTCGTTAATACGTCTCATATAAAAAGAACATGACTCATGAAATATGCTGCATATGCCAAGATAGAATTAATTAATATCGTACATGAAATTGTCCCTACTGTGTGCTTGAATGAAATATGAAATGTAAATTTTGAAATATGTTTTCAAAGACGAAATATGACTCTCGAACTGTACTTGGAATGAAATGAATGTAGGTTAAAGATAAAAATATACCAATAAGTCAATATTTTCTTAAATGATTACTTAGTGATTGTTTAAGATAGTGTTGCTTTTGTTCCTCAACACTGCATCCCCAATATGCCAACCCCCACCAATTTATCCGCAGGTGCTGGATGTCCTGCTAGATTATTTTGAAACGATAGACGATCCTCATCCTCGGGAGCTAAGGATCCGAATAAGATGTATTGCATTGATTGAGATATTTTTGTATAAAAGAATGTAATATATGGAATGATATCATTATAATTCTGTATAGTTCAGAGATGTAAGCCAATATGGCATATATCAATCAGCCATTAAAAGTCTTATAATCATTATAAAAGTTATCAATAAAGAGTTTATGTTCTTATATCATTGTGTTCATTTGGTTTACTATAATAATATTCTGTTGCTTCTAACTATGAATAGTTTATTATGTTATTGTACAAGGCCTGGCCTTGTACAAACGTAACTTAGGCTTGTACGACATTATACCCAATGGTGACTTATCGGTCCTCCGGGATCGGGGCGTGGCATAATGGTATCAGATCAATTCGATCCTCTAGCTATATCTTATTTTGTTTCAGTTCGAATATGTCTCCTTGATCGAAATCCCTTCGCCTCCTTGATATCGTTGATGAGGTAAAAGTTCCATACAATAAGTTCATAAATATTTTTATTAATATTGGCATAAGTTTTATTGAGTGATATATGTGTTATTGATCACGAGTTTTATGTATTGATAATGGTGAGGGATGAGGAATATCATTGCTCTGGATATCGTAAGTTTCTCTTTAAATTTCAAGGACAATTTTCTCAGTAGGTAATTATATATTGCCTCGCTCCTTACGACGCACTAAATAGATAGAGATATCAGTTTGTTGGCTCAAGAGAAAGCCTTCATGAAGAGCTCTCTTGTTGGGATAGAAGACGATTAATCTTGGTGAGTGGACAAGACTTCACTTTCTATTCCCTTTATGCATAATAAAGAATCCATAAGAATGAATGCATGATTGCTGCTAAGAATAAGTCCGTAATCACCAAGATTGATAGTATATGAACCTTGTATGCTTTAACAAGAGAATTTGCATGCCCGTCTAATGAAGGAAAACTTTTCATGCTTGCTAAAGAAAGATAAGAAGTTCTCATCTAAGTAGGCTATCACTACAATTGAAAGAACCTATACTATGCTTAAGAAGTAAGAAGAGAATGTTGTATGCCTTACATCATATGCTATCAAAAAAGTAGAATTTTATGCTAATTGTCACGTCCCAGTCCCAAAATACACTGAACCAAGTCACGTGACAATGGCCAGCTAATACATCTAGAATATAATTTCCAATTTAATGGTTCCATCTAGACGTACTACGTTGTAAAAGTATACTAATAAATATATCTATGTCTCAATCCATAGAAAAATAATATATAAGAATGAATTATATGTATCATGGTCTGTAGTCCACTAGCATATATGTCCGAATAGACTCGGAATGAGCAATAAGAGTCTACAAATACTAGGCTATAATAGTAGATAACCAGGTGATATTAATATGATACACATACCCAACAACAAATAACTATATACCAAGATAAAATCCATCAACAGCTCCAGTAAATCACAACGTTATTCAACTCTACAATATGGCAGGGAACCAGGTCCTCAGAGGGATATAACAAGATACAAAAAGTATATGTGATAATATAAATACTGTGTAAACATGAGGTTAAACTAGCCAGCTATGTGAATTGCACTTTGAAGACAACTTTGGTGTGTATGGGTAGGTAATGCTCTGTGTTTGGCATTTACTGCAAACATGATGCCAAAAATATATGCTAGCATACCTTCCGTTCATTCCTAGCTCAGGGCTAGTGACCACTGCCGGATATAACTACTAGTATATAAGCCCATAACCGGGAAACTATGAAACCCATAATCGGGAAACTATGCGAATTTGGCTATCCCATACGCCTACTATTTTTTTCCTGCCCAATACAAATATATAAGTCGAGTAATAATACATGGACATCTTGTAACTATAATGCAAGTCACCGTAAAACTAGAATGAAATCAACCATGTCATAGTCACACACCTGCTATTCACACTGGTAGCTAATCGAGTGTGTAAGCCCGTGTCCTAACATAAACTCACTCCGTGTCATAAAATGATACGTGTCAAGGCCTTGGAAGCTATAATGATAATTCCACAACTTTAGGTACGTCAACTAGAAACTAAGTCAATACACAAGACCCAACTTGGACGCATTCGTTGACTGCACCCGAGGCATTCTCAGACATGCATAACTATATTATATTCAGAGTAGAAGTATATGAACAATAATATTTGAGTTAACAGTAAAACAAAGCAATGTATACTTGCTTGGATCTCCTAGTTAGTAAAACTGCGATCCGAGTGCGGTAACTGATGTCACGTCATCCCGTAAGCCTATAATTAAGTAAATATTAATTAATTACTCTCTAGAACCATAACACATGCATAACTACACAATTCTATATGCATACGTTATCTAGACATTGGAACGGTCGTATTTAAAAAGGAAAATTTTATTGAAAATAAGTTATAATTAAATAATTAAGTTGGAATAACACCTAACTTTCTGGTCTTCTAATCAACATAAAATCCAAATAAATATATAAAATCTCCCTGATATCCTAAATGACAATTTGGTCAGGACATAGGGTATACAACCTACAACTTTTATGTCTGGGTCATCAATACAACCTATAGGCCTACAACTTATCATAAACTCAAATAAAGTTATAAAATCTAATAACACCTAAAATCCAAAATAATATATATATATATATATATATATATATATATATATATATATATATATATAATAATAATAATAATAATAATAATAATAAAAGTCTTAATTACCTAGAAATCAAAGGTCGCACTTGTAGGATACCTAGCAAGCTCTAAGAGTAGTTCTAGGATATGTACCTACACTTAACTAAGGGATAAACTTTATCAACATAAATGTCCTTAAAATTCATGTTAAAATAGAATATAAAATTTATATTTAACATGGTTTGAGGGTACTTATCATGGGGTAAGTGTTGGCTAAATCCTATGTGAGTTTCGGGTTCAAGAATCTATTGAAACTAGGCTTTTCTAGGCTTAAAACGAATATATTTCATGTCACACAAGATGGCCATAATTATATATATATAATAATCAGATTTAAATAAGTTTATAAACATGAATTAAGGGTATATAACCTAGACATATCTATTATAGAAGTTACATACAATACTAGGTACATCAAGTTAGGTTCTCATGCATAATATACGTACCAAATTTGTAAATCTGAATTCCAGATTTTGAGTGCTGTGTTTAGTACTCTATAACCAAGTTTTTTATGACAAAAACATAGGTTTAACTAGATCAAAACTTATACTAATGTTTTCCCTAATTGGTCTCAACGTTTGGTACGGTTATCATGTCATTAAGGGGTTCAAAATAACATGTATCAACAAACTACCAATTCTGAAATTAAAATTTGTATGCTATAAAAACATAGTTTAACCTAACTTTCTCATAACATTAACATGGAATAATTAAATGTCATGGTAGAGGGTTAAGATATGGATGTGATTATTAAGGTTTCAGACATAAAAATAAAATTTTGCGTATAAAATGATAGCCACAAAGAGCTATGTTGGTTCTTGAATTGAATGTTCGTGTCGGCGAATAACATAGTTTCACTTAGTTCTACATCATTTTTAGTAGGTTTTTTTTATGTAGGGGAGTGAAGTACCTAGTTAGTCCTTATGTCATGAATCATAAAATGAAGAATATTGGAGGTACTTACCTATTTACATAGCGTGGACAGCGATGCTTCTCACCGAACTCCGTCTGCGCACTCCGCGAAGAATGACCTCTACGGAAGGGAAAAATGATAGAACATATATCAAATTATATACGTAACTGAAGGAAATTGATAGAGGTACACTATGGAAAAGTTTCGGAAGAGTTTTACAAAGCGGTTTGGTGTGTGCACCAAAATCTTTGTACGGAATGTCCTAACAATATCTTGTCTGGACACCTTATCTTTTGACTATGATTAGAGTGGGTAAAACACCAAGAAAAAATTATAAAAAATATAGAAGGAAGAGGAAGAGGAAAAGGAAGAGGAAGAGGAAGAGGAAGAGAATGAAGATAGTAAAGGATTATAAGGGTTTACCTATTGTTTTGGAGGTATAAACTGTTGTAGAAGTCAGTCCAATGCATCAGAATTCAGCCTCTCACTGCTGAATGTAGGAGCACTTGTTGAGGGAGAATGGAGTTGAAAATTGATAGAAAATGGCTTTGGAAGGTCATGGGGCTGTAGATAAAGATTTGAGGGAGTTGAGGGTTGAGTTTTAGGGGTGTATGAGGAGTGGGGAGGTAGTTTTACAACCTTTAAAGTGGTGGACACCCAAAAGAAGGGATTCAGTCATCCCCCTTTCGGTTATTGACCCATGGTTTTGAGTGCACCAAAAGGGACTCCTAAGGGCTTGGGTTGGGTCTACATACTCTCATGTAAGTGTGGACCAAGTTTGGGTTTATTTGGACTTAATTTGGATAGGTTTAACTAGCCTAATCCAACCACTAGTCCGAACTAGTATAGGCTGAAATTGAACTTGTTCAAGTACACCTAAACTAGTCCAAAATCTATGATACACATTGAATTATCTAAGGATATTAACCCTTATATATAGTACCACATATATTTATATTTATTTATATATAAACATACAAAATATATATGCAATCATGATAAAAAATATCTAGATAAAACTTACACTAGCTATACGATCATGCATCATACAATATTTCAAACTAATAACAAAAACTTATTTCGAACACAAATACCTAAATTTTGGGAATGAGAGTTTACAAGCTACCCAACTTATAAGAATTTTGTCCTCAAAATTAAAATAAGCATGGTAGGAAAGAATAAGAGAATTCACAGCATAAGATAGATAAATATGACTTATCGTATCGAGTTCTCGATATAAAGAAAATAAGGCACGGTCTAAGATAAAGAATATAAAGCGGTATGAAAGAATTTAAGTATGCAAGGTTATATCTTGATTCTCAAAAGATGGAAGTTACAACTACCGATGGAATCCAAGTTTGACGTCATATTCTAAGATCAAGGATACACTTAGTCCAAGGTGCTACCCAACTTATAAAAATTAAGTCGGCAATAAAAACTCTAGCCATGATCCTATTTGCAAAGCTTCTAAAAAAGTCTATTTCCAGGAAAAGATACGAGAATATTATGTACTTTTGACTGTAATCACAGACCTTCAGAGGAGATATAGGTACTAACATAGGGTATTTGGGTCAATAACTCTATAAGAGTAATTATTACTAATTCAACGCTACTCCTATATAGATCATATCTTTAATAAAAATAATAGGAATGATTTGGTCCGTACAACTATGGTGAGATGTACATACAAATAAAATCATCGCATAGCATGGATGACAAAAAGATTAGATCAAGAGAATTATGAAAAGAAGAGTTTACAGACCAAAATAAAGAAGATTAATGGTAAGTTCAAAAAGAATTTCTATTGAATTGGATT
The DNA here is from genome assembly GCA_036927795.1 of Iris macrosiphon. Classification (NCBI taxonomy): domain Eukaryota; kingdom Viridiplantae; phylum Streptophyta; class Magnoliopsida; order Asparagales; family Iridaceae; genus Iris; species Iris macrosiphon. The sequence goes on from JAYESA010000012.1 coordinate 130,344,620, forward strand.
TGAAGATAAGGTACAATTAACTAGGCATATAAAGAATTAAGTCATAGCGACTAGGTCAAAAAAATTATAATAGAAGATGAACTGATACCTAAGATGGTATGGTCATTAAATATAAGGAGAGATTTCAATCAATGAGTTGGTTCTCGAATTAATGACACGATTAGGAAAGAAATAAAGATTTACTCAATCACATAAGTTAGAATATTTTGCCACCGCAATATTACGAGACTGTGATTGGAAAATGATTGTCACCCTCACTTTTTCAACTAGGGATAGTTTGATAAATTGACATAAATATTTAATTTTAGGAATAAGTTATTAATATTAGTGTACTATAGATATTTAATTGATGCTTGTATTAATTATTTATTTATTAGTATGCTATATAATTATTTGTGACTTCTATAATTTATTTATAGTTAGGAGGCTAGCCCAATGGTTAGACTTGACACTTGTGAGCCCATTTAGTTTGTCATGACATTATTGAGCCCAACTTGGGCTAGGCCCATTGAAACTCATTCCCTTTTTGCTAATTAGGAGGATTAGACTTAATTTAGATTAGTTAAAAGCCTTTCCATAATACCCCTCCTTAATTACCCTTCATAATTAACCATTGAGGGGCAATTTAGACCTTACCAAGTGGCTTGGGGAGGGAAAAACCTGGGCGGCCACATAAGGAGAGGTTTTTCTCTCTTATCTTCATTTGCATTCATTTTGAGATCCCAATTCTCTAGATACCAATTCACTCTACCCCTCCATCAATTGACCTTTAATTCACCCTTATTCTCTTTCAATTTTATTTCTCAAGGAGATTTAGAGCTTGGAGTAGCAAGGGGCACAAGAAAAAGGAGCTTTGGTAGAGAGATCGTGTTCGGATCGTGTCCATTGAGCATTTCATTGGGAATCCATCTCCCAATTGATAAATTTTGAACTTTTACTTTATTCTAGCTCCCAAATCATGCATTTGGCCGTTAGGAATAATCCCATGGCATAGGGCTAGAACAAGTTTTAGGTCAATTGGTTGTGTGTAGAGATTTTTACATAGGTTTTTGTATGTGGTTTAGGAGAATTATGAGATTGACACATCAATTATGTGTCATGAGATAAATTAGATCTAATTAGACTTAGATCGGATTTGTGGGACTAGGTACGTGTCCATAATTGGATACGAGTATACCGTATCGCGATACAGTGTGATACGAGGCTTATTTTATGTGTTTTGTGCAATTCCTCTTCATTTTCTATTATAACTAGTTACATTAGATATTATTTTTGAGTAATTAGTATGTGTGAATATTTATTAATGAAGAAATTAGGTTTTGGCATTCCATGGGGATAAGAAGCATAAGTATTTCAATATGTACTATATATGTTTGATCTAATGATTATAGTGTGTATGTATATATGTATATATATTGATAGATATAGCTATACTTATATTTATCCAAGTCCTATAGTGTGTCTGTTGTTTATGTTGTGTTAGTGTTATGAGAGAAGGTACACTCGAACAAATATAGGTGTACAGTGATTGGATGTTTGTGCACAAGTGAGCAATAGCATCAGTGAGACGCACTGATAAAATAACAGTATCTGGGAAGAGGGGACTGGTGGGTGTTGTGGGCAGTCCCATTTACTACAGGGCCTGCAGTGTGTATTGGGGAATGATGCTGCTATATGGTGGTGTTGGTTGTGTTGTAGTATGCAGTAAATGTGTATCGAGTACTAAAGATCCTAGTGTGTCAGTTATCAGATGTGTGTGTGGGGTGGAAGTAAATTTTTTTACCTTATGTAGACTCTGGAGTATCAACTGAGATTGGAGATGCAAGTTGCAGTGACTGCCAAGTGTAGGGAAAGCTCCAATTTTGTAGTTAATAGCAAGTATCAGTAGCTAACAATGACATGTGTATATGGTGTGTATCAAGTGAACACTAATGTATGTCAATGAGCACACTGATGAGTATCAGTGTACACACTGAGGTGTGTGTCTCATATCAGTGATTAGTGCATCAGTGATTAACAATAATATGGTTGATATCAGTCACTGATTTTTGAGCATCAGCTAAGTAGTTAAGTGGCAGTTCTGTGATGCACTGGGAGTATCACACAGGTAGGTATCATATACTTTAGTATATGATCAACCATCAGCCCTTAGCTAAGGGTGGGGTGACTGGGTTAGAAGACAAGGGTTTCCAGCAACTGACTTCTTAGTACAACAGTATCAAGTGTACACTATGTTCGAGTGTTTAATGTTGATGTTGATGTGTGCATGGTGGCTTGTGGCTCAAACACTGCCTGGAAAACAAACTTAGGCATTGTGAAGTGTGTGTGCTTGTGATTATATTAGGTGTGAGCATATGTGTTTGTAATTTGTCCAACAATGAGCATCACTACAAGAATCTGCAGTTTGGTGTTGTATCTAATGATCATTTATTAGAAGTTGTTAATTTGAGGGACTAGATGTATATCAGTTCATAGATATTTGGAAGGAGTTCAATCACTGTAACTGAAGAAATCAATTTATATGTGTGTATGTTGCTGTGTACAGTATTGGATTTTAGAGGACTGAGTTCAGTCACAGCCAGTTACCAAGTAGTGGTTACCGGGTAAGCAGTTGTAAGGATGGGGGATCTCAGTTATTTGTGGCATCAGTTAGTCAAGAAAGAATATTATTTTCTATCACTAGATGAGTTAAGTTGGTATCAGTCAACTGGTTATCAAGTTAGTAGTTAGTGTATCCATCAGTTATCAATAATAGATAATGATATTAGTTAGCTTATGTATAGTAGTGTATATATAGGTGAGTACTATACATAATAGTATCTTAATATATAGATATTATTTTTAATAACTAGTACTAGTTAGTTAGTGACCCTTGTAGACCAACTAACTAGTCTTGGACCTAGAAACTTGTGTAGACCAATTAGCTTAGTATGGACCTAGTTTAGCTAAAAATGGCAATTAGCTTAGTATGGACCTACAATCTACCCAACTTATAAAAATTTTGTCCTCAAAATTAAAAATAAACATAGTAGAAAAAATTTTAATTAAGCAAGGTTGCACTAAAGATGGGGACACAGTTACCAAATGGAGTCCTAGTATGACGTCGCATTCTAAGAATAAGCATATGCTTACTCAAGGCTCTACCCAACTTATAAGAATGAAGTTGGCCGCAGGAACTATAGTCACAATCATATTTCTAAGATTTTTTTAGTACGTCTAACTTCAAGGAGGGATTCAAGATTGTAAGGATTTTTGTGACCGTTGTCACAACCTATTAAAGGAAATATATATACTATCATGGCGTTAATGAGTCAATAACTCTATAAAGAAAGTTTTACCAGTTCTCCTTGCTTCTAATTAGGTCATGAGTCTATAAGATAATAGAAAATATCATAGCCAAATACAACTAGGGTGAGATGATACCGAGAGTTGTTCATTGCATATCATGGATGCTGATGAATGGTTCAGCAATAAGCGTCAAAAGGTGATATAACTCATCAAGGTATTTTGTATTATGTAAAGAGTACAAGGGGTTTAATTTAATATAACACAAGTGTCACAGACGTAGGTTGGTATGAATGTGATACGGGTATGTCAGTGGTTAGGATATTTGGGTTGCCTATGTATAATTTAATTCAATTACAACGGAGTTGGATATAGGGTTTAAAAGGAGATATGCCACAAATATTGGGGGGTCTATATGGAGCATGGGCGTGTATATTTGAAAGTAAAACTTGTGTCATCAGCAAGTAGGTTCCAGTTAGGCTCATGAATGTCAAGGTTGCCGGAAGAATTGAGTCGGTGTTGAGTAGTGAAATCGACCGCAACTGAAAAAAGATATCTCTGTGTCATTTGTGTGTACAATTGCGTCACGAATATCGTACGACTAAAATAAAATATAGGAAGGTCAGTTTGTGAGTGATAGTCATGTCATAGGAGTAGAGTGACTAGTTTAGGTCATAAGGATAAAAGTTGTTGAAAAGGAAATGATAGTGTTGTGCTCCAAATATCCGAGCCACAACAAAGGGTATCAAGAATACAAAATTAAATAGGTAATTTAATCCGTTTGAGATTAACCTAATTAACACCAAAATAAATTCAAATTTACCTTGAATTTCTAGAAGTAATCCTACACTAAAACCAGGGGCTACGATCTACCCAACTTATAAAAATTAAGTTGATATTAAAACTAAGGTCATGGTCCTGCTAACAAAATTTCTGGAAGGGCCTATTTTCTAAATAAGGATACAAGAATTCTAGGATTTACTAGCCGTAATCAAGGATTTTTTAAAGGAACCTATAAACAATCAGGGTGATATTGATCAATGTAGAAGCATGAAATACGCTGGGGAATTGTACGCGTATTATACAGTCAAAACCCCCAACATGCATGAAGCCCGCGTAAAGCAGCGCTTCAAGACTGTGTGGCGTAAAATATGGCTTCAGAACTGCTCGCGTAAAATAGAGCTTCAGAGCTGTTTGGCGTATCATAGAGCTTCAGAGCTGCCCGCGTAAAGCAGCGCTTCAAGGCTATTTTGGCGTAAAAGGTTGCTACACCTCCCTCCGGCGTAAAATACGTTTGTTTTTAATGTAACGTAAAGTCATACGAGGAACTCTTCGTATTCCTCGGATGAATCTGTCAGACAAAACAGTGAACCTGACTCCTGACAAAAGTACTGCACGACGATCGAGAGGACGGCTGTGATGATAATTTTGCACAGAGACCCAGACTGTCGTTTAGTGACATATCCTTGATATAAGTCATTTTTTACGCATTCAAAGAATAAGCTGCCTATTCTACATGGGCAGAAATAAGTCTTTACGCTCAAGATGAGACGAAAGCAGACGCCACGTCAAAAGCTGTTTTCCGTACAGAGCTCGAGGCATATCTCGGCATTTAATGTACGAGATTGAGGCATATCTCTGCATTAAATGCACGAGATTTGGTTCTATTCTTTAAAATTTTGTCACGACTGGGAGAGCTAAAACTGTGACCAATACGCTCACACCCCCATCCTTGCATTTTATGCCAACCAGGTTATTTTCAACTATAGGAGTACGCCGTATGCTATCTCCTCAAAATACGCCAACTCAGGCTATATTTGCAAAGGTATGCGATAAGGCTATTTGGCCCAGAATACGCTCAAGACCTCAGTCAGGAAGGATAATTGGCTATTTTTATGCTGTTTATCTATTATTCATGCAGCATCAAGTTTTACACAGAACTTGGCTTTTATGCCAACAAGACAGCTATTTGGATTTTACGTCAACAAGACAGCTATTTGGCTTTTATGCCAACAAGACAGCTATTTAGCTTTTACGCCAATAAGACAACTATTTTGGCTTTTACGCCAACAAGACAGTTATTTGGCTTTTATGTCAACCATCTTTACGTGAGGGGCAGTTACCTACGTGGCTTGCATGCCATGATCTTCAAGAAGCAGTTATACGCGTTACCTCATAATGGGACACGTATCATACGCAGATTTAGAAGGTCATTCGAACGTGGGTAGCAGTTATTATAATCGTCGCGTAAAAGGTGAAACTTTCTTCACAGTTTGGGATTCTACGCCAACTGGACAGTTATTGTGACTGATCTCTATAAATAGAGACCTCTGGTCACAGGGTCAAGAGATCAACGGGGGGAGACACACGGAGAGAGCACAGACAGAGAGTATTGATTGACAACTTTGGCAACGAGAGTTCAATCCCACCTGCAATCTTTAAAGCTTCTTCTTCTTCTACAGCACTTCTTCATCATCGTGTGGTCCAAGGGACAAAGTGATCGACCGCAGATCATACTCCTATAGCAATTTTTCCCTAGAATCATTTTTATTGTACTTAATATCCTCGTGTAGGATTAATTGTACTCTTTTTTCTAGTTTGTAAACAAAGAAAGGGTTTCGTATAAACCTAGTTTTATTTTTTTTGTTTATCATCAAACACAAGATGGCGACTCTGCTGGGGACGACTTTTTCCTCCGACGAGAAGGTAATTACTCAACACGATGCGGTATCCGTCAGATCAACGAAGAAGACTTTGGTCGTCCAGTTCGACCAATCTGTTTATGAAGACATGCTTCATGCAGGGGGTAGCTCTCGTTCCCCCTCTGTCCAGAACAACAGGAAGCTGCATAAAGTTTAGATGCCTAAGACGTCCTCTACCCTTCCTGCAAGCTCTCATCCTCTGGTCAACAAGGTTGCGACAGCACAACCTGCACACCTTCTGCGTAAAACTTCGTCTCCCGTCTGTGACGTGGCAGACAAAACTTCTAGTAATACCTCAGTGCCAATCCAGAAGTCTCAGATGCGCTATGCGCGTAAAACATCGTCTTCCGTCTGTGACGTGGCAGACAAAACTTCTGGCAATGCCTCAGTACCAATCCAGAAGTCTCAAACGCGCTGTGTGCGTAAAACTTTATCTCCCGTCTGTGACGTGGCAGACAAAACTTCTGGCAATGCCTCAGTGCCAATCCAGAAGTCTCAGACGCGCTCTGCGTGTAAAACTTCGTCTTCCGTCTGTGACATGGAAGACAAAACTTCTGGCAATGCCCCAGTGCCAATCCAGAAGTCTAGAACGTGCCCTGCGCGTAAAATATCGTCTTCCGTCTCTGACGTGGCAGACAAAATTTCTGACAAGGCCTCAGTGCCAATTCAAAAATTTTAAACATGCCCTGCGCGTAAAAATATATCTCTCATCTATGATGAGGCAGATGGTCCCTTTGATCATATTAAAGAAAAACAAGCGGCGAGTCTCCCAACCTCTAGGCTTGTACGCCCACAAGAGAAGAAATTGTCCACTCTTTAGATTACGCGTGACGTTGGAGGCCGCTTGAGGACCATCCCTGTTTTACGCGAACCTGTACAAAACTCCAAATTACGCCAGGATAAGTCTGTCCGCGTAAAGAATACTCGTTTCATGGGAAGAGACGCTCCACAGACAGATGATGGATCATATGCTACTCATATGGGCAAACTGCTGTATTTCTATGGCAGAGAAAGGGTTATGATTCCTAATCTACACATTCCCACTGATGTAAAAAGGCAGAATAAGCCTTCTTCTTCTTCTTCTGTTAATCTTCCTGATTTACGTGATTTCTTGATCCAGAAACGCAAAGACAGGGGTCAAAATCAAGATTTAGTGCCCCTAACTACCAAGCATGGGGAGATCATGTGGGAAGTAGCGTCAACATCTAATGTCGTCATGATATATAGGCCACATGAAGAATCTATCTTTATTGTTCCATCTACTCGCAACGAGCATCGTCCAATAGTCTTTGGTCGAATGCAGAATAGACCGATTGTACAAGAAGGATCTTGCGAGTCTGATATTGGGAAAATGCAAATTCACAGATATAGCCCACATGCTCTAAAGATTATGCGAAATATGGGTTATGATTTGAAGTTGAAGCAAGGCCTCAATTATGGAAAAGGCAGACGAATACAATTGCATGGTGATCCTTACTGTCAGCAAACTCATTTTGGGTTAAGGTATACCGCATCTCTTGCAAACTCCAAACCTCCAGAGTCTGATCCTGTAATACCAGAGGCAGGTCCTTCTAAATCAACTTCTGTGGACAAAGGCAAACAAAAAGAAGAAGAAGAACCAGATAACAACATGTCTGGGGGTAGTCTCCCTCGACAAAACAGAGCAGCATCCAAAGCTGGGGGTAGAATTTTCTCTGAGTCTGAAGATGATGCAGCTAGGACCATCTTCCCTGAGGACCGTACGACTCAGATATCGGGAGCCCGAAAGCCAAAGGGGACTTTCTTCTTCAAAGATGATGACATCATTGAAATCTTCGATATATTGATGAAGGAAAACAAACTTCGGCTACCCAACATCAGATACCCTGAAAGGGCTGGCAAGGGTGATGACCCAGAATATTGTCTCTTTTATCGGTACATTCATCACCCCACAAAGGCATGCTATGTACTAAAAAGGATAATCCAGGAGTTGATCGACGCCAAAGTCATCACTTTGCATTTATAAACAAGATGACGATCACGGCAAATTGATCTCACTCCTACGTGGCAATTTGCTCCTTCAAAAAGTGTCGGATGATGAGTCCCTAAAATTCTCCCCAGCGGAGCAACCTTCAGGTCTATCCTCACTTAGCAAATCACTATCTAGTAAATTTTTCGGACATCGGTTCACGTCCATATCACCTCTGAACTGTTGTCCAAATTTGTTTTCCCCAGCTGAGTTTGCCATGTCCAAGTGACCTCTGAGCAAACCTCCCAGGTCGTAGCTATCCATCGGTTCACGTCCATATTACCTCTGAACTATGCCTCTCCACTTTCTTCGGTAGAGTAAATCTACCACCACAAAAATGGTCACTTCCATATTACCTCTGTCCTGTTTTCTTTATCCCCACAAAGTCATATCTTACCACGTCCACATTACCTCTGAGTAAGATATTTTTAGAACTTTTTCATATTTATATCACCTATGAGTGAAGTTCTGCTCTTCGACTTTCTACTATCAAGTTTGCATAACCCCTAGTAGCGCTAGTCACTTCAGCTTATTATCTGTACTTAAGGTACGCCATGGGTAATAAGTCCACAACCCAGATGTACAAATCGACTCTTGGTTTTTCATCCCCAGCAAGTGCCTATGTGCAACATTTTCTCGGTCATCGAAGATCGAGAATCATATTCTATCATGTTCTTATGACCTCTGAATAGATATGTTCAGCAATTTGGTATCCCCAGCAAGTGCATATGTGCAACATTTTCTCCTTCGCTACAAATTCTTGTAAAAAGCCATCATCCGTATCCGAGAGTCCCGGATACACAATGGGCGATGGATCCTCAAAATCTCCCCAGTAAAGCAATCCTTAGGTCTACTCGCACACTCCCGCAGTGACTATTCAAATCAATCTCGTTAGACGCTAGCTATGTTCATATTATCTGAGCTATCGTCCTATCAATCTCCCCAGCAGAATAATTCTTTGGTCTATCTTCATGTTCTGATAGACCACACTCAACAAATTACTCCTCAATGAATTTTTCGGATATTAGTTTACGTTCATATTACCTCTGAACTGCTGGCTTAATATTTCTCTCAGGCTGAGTTTGTCATGTCCATATTATCTCTGAGCAAACCCTCCGAGTTTTGGCTATCGATTATCATGTCCATATTATCTCTGATATCGGTTGTCATCTCAACTTAACACCCGTACTTAACTTTACGTACGCTAGTAGTGTTAAGTCCACAAAAACTGCCACGTTCATATTACCTCTGGCATGGCTTGTCTTAAACTTATTACTTGCACTCCCGTGCACAAGAAGTAATAGGTCCACCAAAAAACCCCTGTGGGATACCCGTAATGGAAACGAATTATTCATGTCCATATTACCTCTGAACTATCCTCATTTTCTCCAGCAAAGAAAAAGTCAGGTCATGTTCATGTTATATCTGAAATATGTCTCTACACTATCCCGCAGAGTTATATTTTACAGCGTCCGTATTACCTCTATCATGACTTATCTTAAACTTATTACTTGCACTCTCGTGCACGAGAAGTAATGGGTCAACAAAAATTCCCCAAGCGGGATGTCTCTACTAGCCACAAAACCTATAACTTTCATATTTTTTGGGCTTGTTTCAAACTTATTATTTGCACTCAACGTGCGCAACAAATAATAGGTCCACCAAAGATCCCCCAGTGGGATATCCTCAACAAACGCGGTATTGTACTACGTCCATATTATCTCTGGTCCGATGTCCGAAGTCCACACAAATAATCATAAAGAAATGAAGGGCCCTTATGTGATTGAAACAACATTCTCAAATGACGCTTACAGATTACCCAAACCTAATAAAGATTTGACAATGGCTCTTATCAACTGCAAAATTCCTGAAGAAGTAATATGCTTGATCTCCTTTGCTTAATGGAGTATGATAAATATTTTATTCTGACAATACTACGTACAAAGGTAAGCTGAATCATATTTTATCAGGTTCATATGACCTCTAAATAGATATGCTTAACTAATTTGTAAATCTATCATGTTCATATTACCTCTGATAGTGTTTTGTATACAAATTTAGTTGGATTATCTTCTATCAGGTTCATATTACCCCTGAATAGATTTACATTCAGCCAAACCTTACCGAAAGTATATCATGTTCATATTACCTCTAATATCACTTTCATCTTAGCCTATCATTTATATTCTAAAGTGATGGGTCCACAAAATTAGAAAATGTATCTTTATTATCTCTGATTACAAAGGGAGCAAAAAAGTACATCATTGGGGAGGAGCAGTTAAATCACGGATCTGTTGCGACAAAGCAGCCATTCTCTCATTACTGGAGTTCAAAATGTTAGTGCGATCCTGTTTCAGCCTTGCCTCGTCATTGCTCAAGAGAGATAGTTCGGACAGAGAATCAACGAAGCTTGCGTGGATGACACCCACATTTTTCAAGTTCTGCTGAGCTGTATTCACTTGGCCCTTCAATACATCACGAACTAGCGATGCCTTGAGAAGCCTCTCCCTTGTTTGAGCAAGTTCAACTTCCAATTCTAGAACCCTTACTTCATGTCCCTCGCATTCTGAACAGCACTGAGCGAGCTGAGGAATACTCTCCACCAATACTGCTTACTCTTTCTCCATCTCTTGTTGCTGTCCCTGGATGGATTTGTTTAAAGATTCTGTCTGCTGAGCAAATTCTGCAGTTAGTGAGTCGTACTCAGCTTGAACCAAGTCATTGATGCTGCCTCGGGATAGTTGCAAATATTCGTTAATGGGTTGTTCTAAACCATTAACTATTTGCTCTAGCGCATCAGCTCTTTCAATGTCATTGAAATTTCTAATCGGTGCTATAGTGAGCTTGGAGGACATCTTCAGAGCATCAAAGCCTAGATTCTTATCCAGCACCATGGATATCAATTCTTTCAAAGTAAGGTAGAATATGCTAGTGTATTGTTCAACTAGCATAGCAAAGATCGAATGGACGCTGGGGGTGGCCGCAATACCGATAAACCTTCTTTCTGGAATGACTGTAGAGGATGTTGCCACAGTCGTCGCTTCAACAGATGACGCGACAAAGGAAGAGACACCAACAATAGTTGAAGTTGCTGGCATGCTCGACAAAGGAGGCACAGTCGAGACGGTGGGTTCATCCACCTCTGATATTATTTGAACTGCTGCTGGCGGGATATTGTCTGAGAATGTTGCGGATAGGAGATTAACGGCTTCAAGGTATGCTTCTTCGACGGTGGTCACCACCGTTTCATTAGCTGGATCCGCAACAAAATCAAAGGTTGTTTTAGCTCTGCCCTTCCCAGAAATGTCTTCGCCTGAAACTAAGATAAGAGAAAGTTAATATCAATTTGATGTTAAACTTTCTTGAAGAAAGCGTGAAGACAACATTTACCCATAGCCGATGGTATGTATATTGCGTCTGCAGCCTGTATAGCTAAATTATTTCTTAATGATGCTAAACAAGCTGTCATACTTGGAGACGAGGGTACACCAACTGACTCTTGAGGTTCGTCATCCCAGTCGTCACCCAGATCCACTCGAGGTTCATCGGGTGGAATCTCGCTTGAGATACTTACAGATGAAGGAGGGGCTAGCCCCATTATTTGTCTGGGTAAAGGTATATTGATTCTTATTATGCTCGGCCTCGAAGGCGATCTAGAAGCACTATCAGTAACGGTGGTAGCAGTAGCAATCGCGGGCAAAGAATCTCCAGCACTGTCAACTGGAACTGTGGAGGTTCCCTCTCTAAAAGGCGAAGGACCCCTGATCAAAGAATCATCCTCAACAGGGAAAACAATAGGCTCACTCCTGGAAAGGGCCCCTTTGGTGGAAGTCCTTTTAGGACCTCTGGTAATATGCTTCTTCTTCTTGCGGGAAGAAGGCTCTTTCAGAGTGGAAGCCTTTCGTTTACTGGAGATAATGAGAGGCTCTGCTGGCGGAGCTATTACGCCTCTTGGTAAAATTAACAAATAATCATCTGCACCGATGGTTTCATCACCTTCATCAGAGGAAATAGATGGTATCTCCTCTCTTCCAGTGGACTTATGGGAGGGCATTCTGAAACTTTCATGTACATCAAAATCACGATGGAAGGTATTGATGGATGCATAAAACTGTGCGTACAAATAAAAAATGTGCAACTCCGTGGAGAAAGAAGTCGCGGGAACAGCAAAGGTTGCTCCAGTACAACCCATGATGAAATACCGCCATCCTCCAGCCCTGTCAATAAGTTCACCTTTGAATTTGAAGCTGGTGATGGGATTTTCCACGTGCAACTGATCATACCCAAATTGCCTGGCGAAACGACTAGGCAAATAAGGCTCCAAGTAGCAGTGGTCCTCGCTTCTGTACCGCAGGTGGGAAGGCCTAATGCAGACCAACCAGTAAAAGGCTTCAGGAGAAAGAATAGTCTTCCCCTGACCTGCATCCTGAAGTTTAGTCCCCTGTTGATTGATATGTACGGGGGGGACGATGCAGAAGAACTTCCAACTATGGGCAAAATTTAGTGCTAGCCAATAATCTATGACGCTAGTTACATTCCAAAAAGAATTTCTGTAATTCAACATGAAGTTATTGCCCGAACCACTGGCCGATCCGGGAGACATCACTTTGGTGTTGTGAATGATTAACCATCCCATCAGATATAAGAATGGCAATTCCACTCTGGGATATCCTTCACGCTGTGTATCATCAGCCAGCAGTCCATCAGTAATGGCCCTCAGGCCAGCTTGAATCCTGTATACCATGGCAGGGAGCAGGCCCAATCTTGCTCCAAACACCAAATGCACTGTGGGCCATAAGGTATTACGATGAATATGATCCGCAGACGCGATGCCAGGAACCACCCATCGGCGTAGCCAGATAGAAAGGAAGCCAGCCAGTTGAGCTTCTCTTGACAGAGGCTTTTGGCAATGCCTCGTATAACTGTAGGCTTTGGTTCTTCAGGATAACCCCCTATCTCTTCATTGAGATCACAATCTTGAGCCCCCGCATCTTCAATAAGATCTTCGATTGTGTTGGCATTTAGAATACTCAAGGGGTTCAAGGGTTTATCTCTGCTATCTGCAACCTTGTCCTGCTTGGCATTTCTGGCCTGATGGAAGAAGAGGTAGGATACCATTTGTTCATGTGAGCCAAATCAGAGGGATCTTTGTAGAAGGTGGTGCATGGAAGGTAGTGGCTCATCAGCTCTTGGTACACAGCCACTGCCCGAGGGTTGGTTTCCTTCAGCTCCCTATTTATGGGAACGTACTCTTCATAAGGAGTGTCTCCCATTGGCAGCTTTGAGATGTCTGCCATCTCATGAAGTGCCAGGCCCAACTCACCTATCGGAGTAGCAAAAGTCCCAGTGAGCGAGTTATATCGCTCCATCAAAGCTAAGAACAAGTTGGGGTTGAGAGGCAGCCCAACACTAGTAGCACTCACAGCCGCAAATAAGCCAATACTTTCCAACTCCATCTGAAAGTGCGTCAGGGCCCATGCAGTTAAACTGGCCCATCGAAGATTCTGGGGGCTAAGCCATCCACTGGTGCGAGGGTTAACCTTGGGGTATACTCCTTCCTGCCCCATAAAATCATTGCAGAAAGTTGCTATTTGAAGCGGCTGGATCAGTGAAGTATCTTCACTCGGGATGCTGCCCGACAGTAATCCTCTGAAGGGCATGACAGGGCCTGAGGGACTGCTTACAAAGGATCCTCGGTTTAATTATTTCTTATAAAAGATCTTCCCTGGCTGGCCATGAAGATCAGGAGTCAGAGTCCATACCATCTTTCTTGAATGTGTGGCATGGAAGAATGCAGAGATAGGGTAATCTCTGGGCATCTTTGGCAGATACAGGATCGTGCCCTTAGCAGAAAATATCCAATCTTCCTTCTTGGGCCTCGTCTGGGATTGCTTATCGATCACATCCCCAAATAAAAAAGCTGATTTCTTATACTCAGTCCCATCTATGTATGTCAGGGGCTCCCCACTGATCATACTCAGTAACATTCTTTCTCCCTGGGCCGAGATCAGAGTTCCCCTTTCTTGAGGATACTCGTTTCCAGAGATAGGGAATGTCACATGGGACAAGTCCTCCAGATAGTTGGAATTCAGCATTCCAGCAGCCGAGCCCATCACTTCAGCCAGAGGGGGGATCTGTAGGTCTACTGCAAAAAGCAAAGAAAATAAGTCAGTTTTACGCTAGATGCTACACTCTTAGCAGTATACGCCAAATCTTGACAGTCTGAGTTTTTACGCCAGACTGCAAAAATTTGACTTTTTACGCTGAAATTTACTTCCAATGCATAAAAAACTCAAGGATTGCAGTATACGCCAAATTTTGACAGTCTAAGTTTTTACGCCAAACTGCAAAAATATGGAGTTTTACGCTGACACATTAGGAATGTGGGCGTATTTGCGCATACACGTACAACGTGTGCGGAGGGTTCTCTATTTCTCTCGAAACTTTACCTGTGATGCCCGGTGCACAGCTAAACGGCGGAGCACTTCGTTCAAAACGAGGCTCGCTTGGCCTAGTGGGCATCGCTCGTGCTTGAGCAGAGGAGCGAGATGAGAAAACAACTTTCTTTTCCTTAGCAACGGAGGCCTGTTTCGGTGCTATGGCGAATCTGAGTTCTCAGAAAGAGACGAAGACGAAGAGTTCTCATAAAGAGGAGAAGAGTTTTTCAGAAAAGAGACGAAGGGTTTTTCTCTCTCACGACCTAGGTCTATTTATAGAGTTCAGCTAACTCTTCGAATCCTTAACCAAATCCGATCTTATCTGATCAGTTATGATTTGGGACCACGTCAGCCGATCATTTGAAAAGGAAGGCGGACAGTTATGCTGCGTAACAGATCCATGATTTTATGTACAGAGCAAGGATCCATGGTTTTACGCTCAGAAGCTACAAATCTATAATTTTACACTCAGAAGCTTTTACGCTCAGAAGCTACAGATCTACGGTTTTACGCTCAGAAGCTACAAATCTACGGTTTGACGCTCAGAAGCTTTTACGCTCAGAAGTTACAGATCTACGATTTTATGCTCAGAAGCTACAGATATATGATTTTACGCTCAGAAGCTTTTACGCTCAGAAGCTACAGATCTACGGTTTTACGCGCAGAAGATATAGATCTACAATTTTTTTGCTCAGATGCTATGGATCTCTGATTTTACGCATCTTAAATTACGCGGGACAGATCAGTTAGTAGGATACGCGTATATCTTGATAATTCGGGTCTTATACTCGAGAAAGCCAATTTTAAGGGTTTATGCAAAAAATGCTCCTTTTTGGTTACAAAACATTGCAAGTGCCTGAAACACACAGATGTCAGCATTGAAGATGACTCTTCTTCTTTGGCCATTGGAAGTTCATTCGAAGTCTAGCCAGAATCCTTTACATCTAGTTCAGGGATGGCCTGTTCGGCAGACATTTCTTGCCCTATTTCGAGAAACTTTCGGGAAGCCATTCTTGAAGATGATGTTCTGAACAAATATTCTTCGTATTAGAGAAGTGACAGTTCAGAATTCTACGTGACTCCTCGTCCAAAAATAGCATAACAATTGGATTTTCAAGACAATTTAATGCTGAAGAGTTTTTACGCATCTACCTCTATGCGTAAAAGTTGGAACGTGACTGGATGCATAGTTATCAGAGTCCGCGTAAAGATTACTCAAGTATATTGAAGCTGCGTATTATCAGACTTTCTCACAACAATATGGCAAAACAATAGTGCATAAAAGAAGACAAGTTTATTAATCATGATTACATATGATGGAAATCCATTTTACAAAGGATTTTTTATTAATATTCAAGATCATGATTACATATGATGAAAATCTATTTTACAAAGAATTTTTCATTAATATTCAAGATTGCGATGGGAATCTATTACGCTAGGTTCTCGTCTGACGGAGATGTTCAGTTCTTCTTCTACGGCACTTCTTCGGCTTCTTCGGCCGAAGAACAAGAAAATGGTGAATGGCGGGAGGATACAGAACTGGGCTTGTTTAAATTATTCAAGCCCCTCTATACGTCATCGACGGCCATGCTCAGATTTGTGTTAGGGATTCAGACCCAACACAATACTGGAAGACACAGCCAAGCTGCCCAGCAGGGTCCAGCTTCATAACAGAAGAAAATACAGCTAGCAAGCTGTGTGGTCCAATGAGACCCTTCCTCTCTCTTTGACGAATCGCCATATAAAATTACTAACTATCACGAGCAAAGAAAGCTATGATATCCTTCCATGATCCATCGTTGCAGAGGATATTTGCTCGAAGATGCCTCTTTTTACGGCTCCTTACAGCTGGAAGAGCATAATCTTCTTCTTTCTCAGATCAGCCCCAGGAATCTCAGCAACCATCTTTGTGGTGAAGGGAGTATGGAAAAACAGGTTCACTCGCTTGCCTTTATATAGGCAGAAGAGAACATACCAAATCCCAACAACTTCTTAAAATATTGACGAAAAATCAGCCTCAAAGAACGAGTCAAATTTGACCATTTTATGCTTCATTCAAAGTATTTCAAATTACGAGAATTTGAAAACTTTGAAGGGGGTCTTGTAGAAGCATGAAATACGCTGGGGAATTGTACGCGTATTATACAGTCAAAACCCCCAACATGCATGAAGCCTGCGTAAAGCAGCGCTTCAAGGCTGTGTGGCGTAAAATATGGCTTCAGAACTGCTCGCGTAAAATAGATCTTCAGAGCTGTTTGGCGTATCATAGAGCTTCAGAGCTGCCCGTGTAAAGCAGCGCTTCAAGGCTATTTTGGCATAAAAGGTTGCTACACCTCCCTCCGGCGTAAAATACGTTTGTTTTTAATGCAACGTAAAGTCATACGAGGAACTCTTCGTATTCCTCGGATGAATCTGTCAGACAAAACAGTGAACCTGACTCCTAACAAAAGTACTGCACGATGATCGAGAAGACGGCTGTGATGATGATTTTGCACATAGACCCAGACTGTCGTTTAGTGATATATCCTTGATATAAGTCATTTTTTACGCATTCAAATAATACGCTGCCTATTCTACATGGGTAGAAATGAGTCTTTATACTCAAGATGAGACAAAAGCAGACGCCAAGTCAAAAGCTGTTTCCCGTACAGAGCTCGAGGCATATCTCGGCATTTAATGCACGAGATTGAGGCATATCTCTGCATTAAATGCACGAGATTTGGTTCTATTCTTTAAAATTTTCTCATGATTGGAAGAGCTAAAACTGTGACCAATACGCTCACACCCCCATCCTTATATTTTATGCCAACCAGGCTATTTTCAACTATAGGAGTACGCCGTATGCTATCTTCTCGAAATATGCCAACTCAAACTATATTTGCAAAGGTATGCGATTAGGCTATTTGACCCAGAATATGCTCAAGTCCTCAGTCAGGAAGGATAATTAGCTATTTTTATGCTGGTTATCTATTTTTCATGCAGCATCAAGTTTTAAGCAGAACTTGGCTTTTATGCCAACAAGACAGCTACTTGGCTTTTACGCCAACAAGACAGCTATTTGGCTTTTATGCCAACAAGACAGCTATTTGGCTTTTACGCCAACAAGATAGCTATTTGGCTTTTACGCCAACAAGATAACTATTTGGCTTTTACGCCAACAAGACAACTATTTTGGCTTTTACATCAACAAGACAATTATTTGGCTTTTATGCCAACCATCTTTACGCGAGGGGCAGTTACCTACGTAGCTTGCATGCCATGATCTTCGAGAAGCAGTTATACGCGTTACCTCATAATGGGACACGTGTCATACGCAGATTTAGAAGGTTATTCGAACGTGGGTAGCAGTTATTATCACCGCCGTGTAAAAGGTACAACTTTCTTCACAGTTTGGGCTTCTACGCCAACTGGACAGTTATTGTGACTGATCTCTATAAATAGAGACCTTTGGTCACAGGGTCAAAAGATCAACGGGGGGAGACACACGGAGAGAGCACAGACAAAGAGTGTTGATTGACAACTTTGGCAACGAGAGTTCAATCCCACCTGCAATCTTTGAATCTTTTTCTTCTTCTACATCACTTCTTCATCATCGTGTGGTCCAAGGGACAAAGTGATCGACCGCAGATCAGACTCCTATAGCAATTTTTTCCCAGAATTATTTTTATTGTACTTAACATCATCGTATAGGATTAATTGTACTCTTTTTTCTTGTTTGTAAACAAATAAAGGGTTCCGTATAAACCTAGTTTCATTTTTTTGTTTATCATCAAACAATCAACAACTTTATAAAAAAAATTACTACCCATCCATTAATGCTCTTTTATAGGTCAAGCTTCTACAAGGCAGAAAAAGTGACAGAGTCAGATCTAACTAAGATAATATGGTAGAGAGGCTTCGATCATTGATTGACATTGATGACAATGAGACCAAAAATTCAGGCCACGACAAGAAGAATTTTTGATAAGTCTACATGGTTAAAATAAGGCATAATTAGGCAGGTATTTGGAGAATCGAGTCATGGTAACTAGATCAAGGGGATTAGAGTAGAAAAAACTGATATCTATAGTGATATGGATATTAACACAAGGAGTGGTACTAACTAAGGGATTGATTTTGTAATTAAGGCACAAGCAGGAAAAGAGGAAGGATCTACTCATTATTATAATTAGAAAGATCATGGTTGTAAAAAGCACGAGGCCATATATGCAACACAAGATAAGAATTTGATAGGAAGGATAGGGATGCAGTCGAGGGGGTAATACAATTAATCCTTAAACTCAATACTATATTCAATTCTTATGCTAGCAATTTACACTAGCTCTAGCATATAGGAATAACCTATCTATCTACCCTACTAAGGGTAACCATCTTCTCAAAACTTTATATCCAGCATGTCTTCTTCCGTCTTGACAATGATCTGCTTCTGGAGGAAATACCGCACACGAACATCCATCTCTCTGAAATAGGGAGAGATTATAAACAATAATAAAGATATCGAGAAAAATAAATGAGTATAATTATGAAGTCCAAGGGCGATAATCAAATGCTAAGGAATTTTTAAATCAGTTATGGATTGAGATACTAATACTGCTAATCCTTATTACAGGCTCGCTCGGTACCGGAAAGTAACTGAAATGATTTAATCAGGACCAGCATGGGCCACCACAAAAAATATGTCATGTCCTAGTCCCAAAATATGTATGACTAGGAATACGTAACATGCCAGCTACGCATTCGACCAGACTCTGGTCTGACTCAAATACGTATAATTTGTATTATAATAGTCACTATCTAAATAATCAAGTAAATATAAATATCTATGCCTCAATCCACAATAAATATAATACACAAGAATGAGCTACATGTGCTAAAGTCGGCCGCCCAATAACACACAAACTCGAATAGACTCGAGAAAGAGATATGAGTCTATAAAACTAGGCCACATCAGCAGATGAATAAATAATATAAATAAATAACCATAACTCCGGTAGATGTGATATAAGTACCTAGTACCAATGCCTGCAAGACAAGAAACTCCATCAACAACTCCAAAGGCTCCATAACCGTCTATGCTGTAAAAACTGGCAGGGGACCAGGTCCTCAGAGGGACGTAACAAGGTACAAGAAATAACATACCAAAAGTAAAATAGTATAATGCCATATACTCAAGGGTAAACTGCTGTAACCATCTAAGTGATATGCACGTGGGAGCATCACTCGTACTCAGGCTGAAACCACTACAGGCTCTATGTCGGGGAGCCCATAGCAGCAAGTAGTATCATGACTCCAGTATGTGTGTCAAAGCAAGTAGTATCACAACTCCAGTATATGTGCTAAAGCACCTCCAGTAGTATCATGACTCCAGTATATGTGCTAAGCACCTCCAGTAGTATAGTATATATATAAATAATCAGTCTGTAGTATGGTGTGTCTCTCCCCACCCAATCTAACCTCATATCTCATGTCCACAATGTCTTATGTCCATAACACACAAGATCATGACCTCTAGCTAGTGCAATGAGTCATAATAATATCCATATAATATGCAAGTCTCACGACTGGAACAACCAACGACTGGAGGCGACCGTGCCGGGAGGATCGATTCCAATTCAAAGTTTTCTATCACGAATCCTGTAAGTCTATACAGAATCACCATGAATAACTCAAGAAAGATTATGTCACATAAAATAGTGTCAAGTGTCCTAGGGTATGGCGTACTTGGTAAAGCAAGCACATAAAAATATGATCATGGAATCAACTCTCTAAGTGACGTTACTCGACTCCGCGTACGACGTCGACACCCGAATCTTATTCGGACGCTAAGCGATGCCTCACGGACCTAGGGTAAACACACACATCACACATATTAAATAACTATAATAACTAAATAAGATAATAAAGGCAAGGAACTGTGATACATCATGGCAAGGTACACTTGCCTGGGTTCTGAACTCCGTCTACTGCTTCTGGAAAAGTGGAATATGCACATACACCTCCGGATGCTTAAACAAACATCACCATTATTCTCAGAATAATAGAAATAGCTAGGATTGACTACCCATAAGTCCAATTTGGACACAGGGACAAAATTGACAATTTTGGGTCAAAGCGGGGTCCACATATTGTCCACTTCGTACCGAAAAACATGTCAAAGACTAAGTTCTCCAAATTCGTCCAACTTAGTGTCTACGAGTTTAGAACGATGATACGAACCCAACGGAACATCCATAACTGGATTTCGATGAGCCGATCACAAAATTGCCCGTTATATAGAACCGTGGGGCCCACAAAATAACGTTTCATCAACATTCTCAGAATCAAACCAAACTTGGGTCACAGGACCAGCATAATACTGCAAATCCAATGGCATAAGTTTCGTTGCGAAATGATAAGCACACACAAAATTAGGACGAGTGTTAGCACAGGACGATATGGTACATTTCGACGGATACGTGTTGATTTCGGTGTGCACGCACATTCAAATCAAGTTCCGCGAAAGCCCACATATCCGCGTTGACGATACGTGCCTTTCGGTACAACTCGCACACGACGAAGTCGCATCGTTTAGCGGAACGCACCCCATATCGTGAGATTTTTGGTATTTTAAAAATAAGTTTTTGGTCGTTTTGAAACAAGAATAATTTTACTATTAAAGTAAACTAATAAAAACTAAAAGAATAGTAAAAATCTTGGTTATATTGTGAAGAAGTTTCTTCAATTATATTTTAAAAATATTAAATAGGTTGGTGGCAAATTGGACATGAACAGGGGTTCTTTGACTGAAATTCTGAACCATTTCCGAATAGTTTTTCGGCCAACTTCTGGTCGATTTTTTAATCAAACCGGGGTGCCTAAATTCGTTCCACTTAAAGAAAATCCTAGAGGGTTAGGTTGTGAACATACCAGCGGAGACGGTAAGCAAATTAGACGAGCAAGGAGGGCGAAGGCTGTGCACGAAGGAGGGGCCGCAAGGCGCTGTCGCCGCTGTTGCTGCCGCTGTCGGCCGCGCTACGGCGCTGCGGCGGTCGGCGGCGCTCCGGCGGAGGTGGTGGAGGCGTGGGTGATGGGTGAGGGTTAGGGTTTTGATGTATAGTTGCATATATATAGACATTTAAAAATAGTTTTGGACCTGAATAAATTCTAAAAAATTTATACAATACACTATTAATAGTTGTACACCCAAAAATATATTTTTGCATAATATTAATAATTAATTAAACACACATAATTATAAATTTATTAATAATTAATTAAATACACATAATTATAAATTTATAAATATTATATATTATAATTAGCTAAAAAATAAATGAAAAATTCTCTTAATCACAATAATTTTAGAATACCAATATTAATAAATTCTAAAAATCAGGGTGCTTACAATATGGATCATGTCAGAAGATGTTATCCTCTACCGTATTCAGCGGGTACTCCTTCATATATATTTTATCATGTGTATCGGGTATTGATTATCGTGTACTTCGTGTTCACACACTGCTCGTGTTCAGTGTGCTTATATTCATGTTCGTAACGTGTCATAATTGGATCCATAAGTATTGGTTGAGGATGGGGGAGTAGGAGTTGGTTATATGATCAAGCCCAAGTGTATTCGTGTACATGTCGATTACATATCACACGTGTAATCGAGTTACCATATTGTATTCGTGTTCAACCCAAATCGATCACATAATAAACTTGTACTCTATGGCACATTAGCTAGTATATCTATTTTTATCGCTTGCAGCTATTCATATTGTCTATTCTTTACTTTCCAGTATATTACATGTGCACTCTAATTCATTGTCTTTCCTAGTTACTTGTACATCTTGTATTCTTTTCTATTATTTATTATATATGCTCTATTATGTATTTGGAACTGCTTTCAGAGGTATGTACTTTGTTCCAATCCTTACTGGATATATTTTTTTAGATGATTGGCTTGTGGAGCAGTGTCCCACTTACTACGGGCTACAGGACGGCTTACCATTAAAGGATACTCCATTAGAACAAGAGGACCTAGTGCCGGATACTGAGGAGGCTTAGACTTATTGTTTAGACTTGTACTAGACTTTTATTGAGACATTTGGCATGTATTTTATTTTGGAGTTGTATTGTGCCTAGACTCATATGGTGGATTTGCAATTGTATGGTGATTCCTATTTCATCTTCCTTATTCTATACCGTGCTTTATATTCCTTAGTTTGATATTGTGATTGAGTATATATATATCATGTCATTATATTTGTTCCTCTGTTTGGAGTTGAAATAACATTGACTGGTACCTTTTATATATATATATATATATATATATATATATATATATATATATATATATATATATATATATATATTGCATGAGGTGTTAGATAGTATCGAGGACCTAGACAACGTTATATGTCGTTCTTACGATGTAGGCTGGACGTGGTTCACTACTCGTGCCTATATTTTGGGTACGAGGCATGACAATAGTTAAGTATCACAATATAAAGCATAGTGGTACCGTCGATTGCGAATTATACATTAGGTAACTAGAATAATCCTGGATTCAAATAATCAAACAGATTAAAGAAGTTACACTCCTACTTATATTAGAGTATAGTCTATATATCATGTTTCTTAGGATAACATCAAAAATATTAAGCCTAAATGTCTTATAATCACATATCTAAATTTTAACCAGTTCACTCACCCTTGTGACCTGATGTTCCATAAGCCTTCTCCAACAACTTGGTGTTAACATACATGAAATGCAGTCTACTATTCCAAACCATCCTTGATCCTTGAAAATTTAACATGATATTTTAATTTCTAGCCTTCGTCTCCATTTATCATTAAACTATACTTCTAATATTTTTTCTCACTCTCAAATCATAACTCAAACTCGTATCATTTATCAAACAATATATGGATACCCTAATTCCATTTTATTCTCATATTGCAACCTTAATTTTTTTTCTTTCTCCTTCTCTCAGGCCATTTCACTGCTTGTTTGGTTTCTGTTATCTAGCATAATCATAATCTTAAATAATCTATGGTACTACCAACTTATTCTTACATTACCCTGACTTATATAAATGTTGATTCATAGCATTCTTATCATTTATCACGAATATTGTATTCTCTATTTTTCCAAGCTAACTTTCTCATTCTTTCTTCGAGTCTCAAACTCTAAGGTCAAATTTACCACTATCCAACTTGCTTAAGTCATGCATTCCCTGTAACCCTGATTATGTCATCATAGATAGTCTGTCATCATCTCAATTTATCTTATGACACTTTCTAATTTTTATCTTTCTACAAATATAATTTCTATGCTATTTTAACTTGTCCCTATTCAATTATTCTCCTTAAACATAATACTCCTACTATTATTCCTTCCTCTATATAACCATTATGTGTATATTAATTCCAAATATAACTTCTCTATTTACCATCTCTTAGGATTCCTAGCTAACCTACATCGGTCAACGGTTTATTATAACTATAGATACTAGTCTAATTAAGGTAAGACATTTGACTCTAATCTTAAGTCCTTATTAATGACTACTCGCGTAAGCTAGGAAAATCAAATTCAATCCTTAAACTCTATACTATACTATACCCCTATAAGTTATACCACAAATCTCCTTAATAGTGTAACTAACAATTTATCCCTTTTCTAACCATAAACAAGCTATATAATTCTTACAAGTTCGTCTAACTATTCGTTTGCCTAACTTAATATATAAAGGTTAAGGCAAAGTTAAGAAGATATTTAAATCTAATATACCTAACATATATATATTTATAATGGACAAACCTCAAATTGGTTTGATTGGTTATTCAAATTCTAGTCTAACCTATTTGAGAAGTATTTGTCTCGATCAAATTTAAACTCGTCCACTCTTACCTGTCACGACCCGCACCCAGAAATTCGGGCACGAGTACGTGGGCACGTCCAGCCTACGCCACAGTGTCGGCGGTAGTACGCTGTCTAGGGCATAATCACAGGTAATATAAAGTCTATCTCATCCACAAAAGTAAATAGACAAGGAAAATAACAGGAAAAAGGAATGCTGAGATTTCATAATATTAATCTGTGACAACCAATCCACAGTTAATACAAGCCAGAAGATAAATCAGGGACAAACCCGAGTATATGCTGAAAAGGAAAGAATAAGCAACTACAGCTAACTGATCCACAGAAGTAGCCTCTTGGGGGAAACTGGCTCCTCATGTGTGTTACCTGCTAACTCATAGTGGCCCTAATAGGTAGGGGCAAAGTTTTCATCATCGCCTAAAATAACAGATCCAGTCAGGAAAGGAGCAAAGTACACAATGCACAACAAGATTTAAACTAAATATTTATGACAATTAAAATGAACTGACAGGTATCATGTTGAGGATATGTATAAATAAATAGTAACAATAACTAAGAGTTAATTGCTGTAAGACAGGGACATGAGTAAAATAGGAACAAGGTGACAGGAAAAATGAACTACAACCAGACAATAGGAACTGTAACAAGACAAGAAACTATGCGTGTGAACTTGTGTATTTAGAATACCTAGTTGGCATGTAGGGGTCTATAAGGTTAAACCGGCTGTCATAGACGGCTATTACACAGGAAAAATCGAGATCCGGCTGATGGACAGTCGTGTACCAACAGCTATTAATCATGGCAAGGGTCAGGGTAAACTACATGCCTTTCAGTATTCTCCCACCCGACATGAAAAACAAGACATGAACTCCAATATTCAAGACATGAAATCCAGTGTTCTAGCACTATGTGTAATCATCAATGGTACATGTAAGGCAGGGAATTAACTATCACAATTTAAACTTGAAGTGCAGGTACTTGCCTGTTGTTTGGATCTGATTAATTTTGGCTCTCGGGGAATTTCCAGAGATGAGTCCAAAAGCTGAAATAGACATTACCATCATGCTCAGAAGATGTCAAATAGCTAGAAACGCCTGTCCTTGGGTTCAATTTGGAGACAAGGACAAAAATGGTAGTTTCGGGTCAAAACGGGGTCCGCCGTTGGGCCCGCTTTGCACCGAAAAACGTGTCCAGGTCAAAGGTCTCCAAATTCACCAAACTTAGTGTCAACAGGTCAGGAACGCTGATACGAACCCAACGGAACTTCCAGATTTGGATTCCGATGAGCCGAACACAAAATTGCCCGTCGAGCGGGGCCTGTGGGGCCCACGACACGCGATTTCGTCAACGTTCTCAGAATCGAACCAAACTTGACCCACAGGACCAGCGTATCGCTACGAGTCCGATGGTACAAGTTTCGTCTCGATCTGACGAGTGTGCACGAAGTTAGGGTAAATTGCAGAAAAGGCGGATACGGGGCGATGTCCGCGGATACGCGTTGATTTCGGTGTGCACGCACACCCGAATCAGCTTCCACGAACTCTCACACATCCGTATCGACGATGCGCACGTATCTGTGAAGACCGCACGCGACCAAGTCGTCCCGTTTGGCGGGGCGTACTCAGTTCCGGGGTAAAACAGGGTCTGGTTTTTCCTATTTTTGGATCGCGGTGTGCGATCACCACAGGACGCGATGCCCCGAACAGTTTGTCCGGACACCGAGAGGGTCATACAGGCTTCACAACGCAATTTACGGAATAAAAAACAGAGCTACGAGCAAAAAGATACACGCACCTGAAGGGGACCCAAAAAACCGGGCAAAATCGTGTCCGACACGACACGGACACGGTGTCCCGTGTCCGTGTCCGACACAGGGGGGGTAGAAATTAGGGTTAGGGTTTGGGGATTGGGCGGCGGAGCTCCGGCGGACGGCACGGCGGCGGGGAGGTCGTCCGGGCTAGGGCGGCTCGGGGCGGCGTCGCCGGGGACGGGCGGAGCCGACCGGAGGCACGGCGAGGGCTGCCGGCGTTGGGAGGAAGAAGGGGAAGAGGAGGCGGCTGCTACACGTCGTCGAGGGCGGTGGCGCAGGGCCTTGCGGAGGGTGGCGCCGGAGAAGAGGGTGGCGGAGCTGGGGTCTGCACGGCGGCGCTACGCCGGTGGGGTGCGTGGAGCGAGGAGACGGCGGAGGGATCTGAGGCGGTGGGGTCGACGGCCGGGGGGGAATTTAAAGGGAGAGTGAGGGAGAGGGTGGCGCCGGGCAAGGCGGAGGGGCCGGTGGGTCGTGGCGGCCGGTGCGGGGGCTGGTGGCGGAGCGGAGCAGGCGGAGCGGCGTGGCCGGAGGCGACGGCTCCGCCGCGAGACGCGGACACAGCTGCGTGGGGGGGGGGGAGACGGGCTAGCGGGTCTCGGGTCGGGTCTGGCGGATCCGACCCGACCCGCTAGGGACTGGGCCGGGCTCGGGCCCAATGGGCCGGGCCGCTGGGCTGGGTGAGAAATAATAATAATAATAATAATAATAAATAAATAAATAATAATAATTAGTTAATTAATTAATAAATAAATAGTTTTAGGTGATTTAAAAATAGGTCCGGGGTCCGATAAATTCCAGAAAATTGCCCTAAGTCCAGTTTTCAATTTTACACCCAAAAATATTATTTTCATAATATTTTAATATTATTTATTATCAATTAAAAATCATTTATTAATTGAAAACCTTGATTTTAATTACAGAAAATTCCCAGAAAATTCCAGAAAATTGTGAAAAAAAATCCCAATTTGAAATTCTTGCAAAAATATGGGGGTTTACATTACCTATACTCCTTTTTCACGATATCTCATCCTTTTGATACTTAAGATCTATCCCTCTAGTGAAAGTCATTTCGACAAGGCTACTATCTTATTCCAAAGTTCATTACTAACTTAAGCACGGTGCCATAATTTTATATCCTCCAGGTGATAGGGTATTTTCTCAAAATTTATATAACTATAAATTTTTTATAAGAATTTATACCCAGTCATAAATACCTATCAAATTATTCTATCCATAATGAGGCTCTCAAGTCCTACTTATTAAATCTTCCATTTGGCTGGTCCTATCTTGGTTTGAGTGCTACAACTCTTTCCAAAGTTTAACTTTATATATCCTCAAATCATAGACCTAGTCATTTCGGACATCAAGAAAGCTATCTTAGCTTGTAAGCAATTTCACTAATGTGTAACTTCTAAACCAACTCTATCTGCCCAAGCAAACACTAGGAGTTGGATCTATTAATTAAAGAGCATTTTCCTATTAGGGCTAAACCCTATATACAAATTCAAACTTGTCATCATGTTCTACTCTTCTATTTATCCTAACAATTACTAACTTAGACAATCACATCATAAATGTACTATCAACCTTGCTTTTATGCTATAACAAAATATTATCTAGAAGGATCTTCGAGAACGAGTTCGTCTTCCCAAAATAGGAGAAGACGAGAAGTAATAATAAGGATTTGAAGAAGGTCTGATTGAATGCAAGTACGAGGTTTAAGAAATATTAAAAAATCAAAGAGATTTCAATAACAGTTGTGGATTGAGATCCTAACACTCTTATCTTAATGTAGGCTCGTTCGGTATAATAACATAACCAAAATGATATGCTCTAACCTGTATGGACCAACATAAAAACTATGTCGTATCCCAGTCCTAAAATACACGAAACTAGGCTACGTGGCAATGGCCAGCTAATACAGTCTAGAATAGAATTCCTAATTTAATGGTTCCATCTAGACGTACTACGCTATAAAAGTATACTAATAAATATATCTATATAAATCCACAGGAAAATAATATATAAGAATGAATAATATGTATCATGGTTTCCAGTCCACTAGCATATATGTCTGAATAGACTCAGAATGAACAATAAGAGTCTAAAACACTAGGCTATAATAGCAGATAACCAGGTGATATAAATATGATACACATACCCAAACAACAAATACCTATATACCAAGATAAAATCCATCAGCAGCTCCAGTAAATCACAACATCAATCAACTCGATAATCTAGCAGGAAACTAGGTCCTCAGAGGAATGTAACAAGATAAAAAAGTACATGACATAATATAAATACTGTGTAAATATGAGGGTAAACTAGCCAACTATGTGAATGCACTTTGAAGACAACTTTATTGCATATGAGTAGGTAAAGCTCTGTGTCTGACATTTAGCTGCAAACATGATGCCAAAAATATATGCTAGCATACCTTTCTGTTATTTCTAGCTCAAGGCTAGTGACTAATGCTGGATATAACCACTAGCATATAAGCACATAATCGGGCAACTATGAAACCCATAACCGAGAAACTATGCGAATTTGGTTGTCCGATATGCCTACTAATTATTTTCTCTGCCTGATGCAAATGTACAAGTCGAGTAATACGACATGGACATCTTGTAACTATAATACAAGTCACGGTAAAACTAAAATAAAATTAACTATGCGATAGTCACACATGTACTATTCTTACTGGTAGCTAATCGAGTGCGTAAGCCAGTGTCCTAACATGAACTCACTCTATGCCATAAAATAATACGTGTCAAATCCTTGGAAGATATAATGATAATTTCACAACTATAGGTACGTCTAATAGAAATTAGGTCAATACACAAGACCCAACATCGACGCCTTCGTCGACTGCACCTGAGGCATTCTCAAATGCACACAATTATATTATATTCAGAGTAGAAGCATATGAACAATAATAATTGAGTTACTAGTAAAACAAGGTAAAGTATACTTGCCTGGATCTCCTAGATAGTAAAGCTGTGATCTGAGTCTGGTACCTGATGTCACTGTAGAAGCATAAAAAATTCAGATCCATGCGTCCAACAAATATTATCACGTCCCAATTTTCGCTAAATCGATAATCGTCCCCCGAGCATGATGCCGTGCACGCGTAAGATGCGTGTTCACAAGGCCCAGGCATAATGATATACTTTAGAACATATGCAACAGAGTACGCAAATAAGATATCACATTTCAGAGATATATAAAAGTTCTCTTTATTGATAATAAACATATGGTTACAGACTCTTGACTTAAAAGTAATAAGGATGCCGCACGGACTTACAACTTGGACGCAAAATGAGATAGCAGATCCATACATTATATCCCTTTCTAATATTTCAAAAGAGCAAACTACCTTGGGTGCGTGTTAGCACCATCGCCTAGGAGCTTCAAAAAGGTATGTACGAGCTCCTTGTGATTATGTACTTGAGCTCCAAAAGTTACAACACAAACCAAAAGTCACAACATGAACACGCTAGATCAGCGGAAGATTGGGAGAAGCTTCAGCTCCTCGCCGCGTCGTCTTAGCTCGGGGAACCTGCTGCAATGAGGGTCAGTACTTCAAAAAGTACCGGTGAGGATGAGCTAACTTAACATACCAAATCAATATTGTATTCATGTGAACATGCAATATTATTATTATTATATAATCTTTCTATGTTGCCTTAATTCAATCTTTATATATATATGCGATAGAATGAAAAGACATATCAAAATGTGACACCGTTCGGTGACCTTTACCTGCACCGTCTGAAGCACCTGTACACAACTTACCATGGCCTTTCTTGCCACGAAGAGATAGTTAGTTTGCATAATTTAAATATACATAAGGATCACTATCTTGACTATCCATCATGGACTATACTCTGAGTAGACGGCGATGCTTGCAGCGCAGGTAGCGAGCTCCGCTACAAACTCCCGCCAACCCATACTATGTTGCTAGCACGACTAACTGTTGATCCGCCTGGGACGAATCAGCTTCGGTGCCCCAACGACCGTTCTCAGGAACCATATACCTTGTGCACAAGTTTTCTATGACCGTTGATAATTTAAATACTAAATTAACATACGAAGCATTTCAAGACATCAACATAAAAAGAACTACTTTAGCACAGTGCTATGGCATAGTCTACTAGCTGATATGATCAATTCATAAGTTATGCACTACCCATTGAACAGTTATAGATGATAAGTTCTAACTACAATTGAACACAAAATAGCTACATGTATAGTGGACAAGCACGCAACAATGTGACTGTGTAGAATTTTATGTGACAAGCATTATAAGTGATTCAAGTCTACTACTTCTTTTATCTTGACTCAATTTTATTCTTTTAGTATCGTTGATCGGAATACACAAACGAGTCAATTTATTAAAATGAAGACTTGGAAGAAGGGCACAATTCGGGAGTAAGGCCACTCACAAGTTGGTGGATCGGGAGAGAAAAATAGAGATCTTTAAGACTCCGCTTGCGCACCAATAGATGATCAATATCTCCTGCTTCGGTCTCCAAGGATACGATATGAAATACGAAATCCAAAGAACGAAGATAATGAAATCCATCAAAACTGTTCAAGAAAACGCAAGTCACAAAACCAACGAGAAAGCAACAAGCGGTATCAAAAACGAGCAAAAAAACCAGCGCAACGGAAAGGCCCCTCTTGACTCTACCGCCGAGTCCTTCCTCGAGGAACAATCATTGAATATGGGACCTGATTTCGAAGAAACCAATCCATAATGGAAAAATAATCTTGATTCAATCTGTCCCGATCGAACGATACCAAGTATTTCTTAACCGTGCTCCCCGAATAGGGGGAACGGGGCACTACATCATAACCATCTAACAAAAAGTTCCGTCCTCGAAACTTAGGAATAGAACCTACCCCTAAGAAATAATGAGAGAAAATTTTTCTTTATGTTTGATTCAAGTTCCTAGATCGATTCCTCGACCGAGTGGTTCCGCCAAAGAACTCGCACAAGCGAGACTACATGATTCTCTAACTGCTTCTCTTTTCGATCTAAGATCTGAACGGGCTCTTCGGTGTACGACAAGTCTGCCTGCAGATCCAGCTGACCAAAATCTACAACGTGGCTCAGATCATGCACGTACTTCTTAAGTTGTGACACATAGAAAATATTATGCACGTCTGACAGGGCTGGTGGTAATACAATTTGATAGTCAACTGAAGTGACTCGTTTGAGGATTTCGAACGGGCCAACGAATCTCGGACTTAACTTTCTATTTACCCCAAATCTTATAATTCCTCACATGGGCGAGACCAAAAACATATAGTCACCTTTGAAGAACTCAAGGGGTCGACGACGAATATCGGCATAGCTCTTCTGCCGGCTTTGTGCTACTTTTAGTCGCTCTCGGATTAACCGAACATTTTGGACTGTTTGTTCAACTAGTTCTGGTCCAATGATTTGACGCTCTCCAACTTTATCCCAGCAGATCGGTGACCTACACTTCCACCCATACAGAGCCTCGTACTGAGCATTTGGATGATGAACTGATAACTGTTGTTATATGCAAATTCGGCCAATGGTAGGTGGATGTAAACTCCCTCACCCAAAATAGGTATTTTGTGTGTATTTTATATAATTATATTTATTGTAGATTATTTTAAATATTGATTTTTTTAGAGTATTCTCTTAGTTAATTAGAAAATAAATTTCTTAATATATTTACTTATATAAATATTTATTTAGAATCATTTTTAGGCTATTTTAGATTTTGAAGATTTTTCTAGAATTTTAGGGTAAATAAAACATAATAAACATAAATTTCTAGGACTTTTATGATTTAAAATGAGAGCATACTTACATATTATTCCTAACAAATATTTATTTTAGGTTAAAATATTTAATTATATTTTTCTATAAATTTTTAGAATTTTAAGAAATTTATTTAGATTTTTGTAAAATTATTTAGGATTTATTTGGATATATATAGTCTTAATATTAGATAGATGCTAATTTAGTGTTAATTGATATCAATAAGATTACATATAAATTATTTTTATTATCTTTAATTCTATTTAAGATTATAAATTATTGAGATAAACTCAAACTCTATTTTAAATTAATTCAAATCCTGAGCCTACTAGGAAAGCAACTTCATGCATATCCTATCATTATTTAAACTGATCTTAATCGTATCCAAATTAGCCAATCCTAGTCGTATTCAATTAAGTAGTGTCCACCATTATAAATACCCCATCTTTCATTTTTTTTCCCAAACTCCTCTCTTTTTCGTCCAAAAATAGTCAAAATTTATCATAAATTCAGCCTCATTTTCTAGTAGTTATGACGACTTAAAAAGACGATATCTTCTAGCTCTGGACTCCAAACGTGCTCCAGTTTTTTTTGTTAGAACTATATCAAGGTTAGTTTTATGATTATATAAATTATTTTAATAATTTATGAACCTATTTTTCCAGAAAATTCTAAAAGTGTCAGCTATCCGAAATCAGACATATTTTGGTGTTTTCGAGATTACGGGAGATCCCGAACTCAGAATTATGAACC
The DNA here is from genome assembly GCA_036927795.1 of Iris macrosiphon. NCBI lineage: Eukaryota > Viridiplantae > Streptophyta > Magnoliopsida > Asparagales > Iridaceae > Iris > Iris macrosiphon. The sequence goes on from JAYESA010000012.1 coordinate 130,377,283, forward strand.
GTTTGAAGTTTCAAAAAGCTGACATGATGAAATTATATAAAATTATTTTTTCAAAATTTAATATACAAGTTTAATGTACTATAAAATTTGTGTAACATAGACGTAAATAGGAAACTACTGAAAACTGTTATCTATTCGCCCTTGTGGCCATAACTCTTTACCGACTTGTAATTTTATAAAACCGTTGATTCCGACGTTCATATAGTGCTAAAAGTCTATATAATTTTACACATAAATTTAGGTTTTGATTCGGTTGACTTTTTGATCAACGGATTGCCTTATTTTGCGTGCCACAGATCACAAATCCGTAAAGTTGATTTTCTTTGGACCGAAATTAGGATTTAGTAATAAAATCAGATTATCATAAGATTAAATACTATTTTAGGTTATTTTATTCAAAATTAAAATAGATTAAAATGGAGGAACCTATTAACCCACTTTTGTAACCTAACTTGTTTAATTTATGTGACGGGTAGATCGGACGACGCCTTGAGTTGAAACTTCATTCTTTTTCAGACCAGGCAAGATACCTTACCAAATTTCTTATATTACTTGTCATGCTTAATATATTTTTATATATTCATTGTTTGTGTGTTTTCTTTCAGTCATAATTATATAATATATATATGTTGACACACACTTGACACATAGTATCATGGGAGGGGAGGACAATCAGTAGGCGTATGGGCTATAACCACTCTGGTAAACCGTAGTATCTAGCACGCACTACGGTAGTGTATCGCGCTGGTCGCTACCCTCGAGGTATGTCGATTTCTGGAGTCGCGCTGGTCGCTACCCTCGAGGTATGTCGATTTCTGATGTTCCTGACGTGTGTGTGAGTTATGAGATTAGATAGAGTAGCCTACCCCTGCCTATACGTCGAAAAGTTGTCCTCATTATGCATATTCATATAGATTGTCTTGTACAACATACTTATATATTTTTTGTATATTATGCATGTTTACTGTATTCAATTGGCATGCTTCTATGTATCTTGTTACGTCCCTCTGAGAACCTGGTCCCTTTCTAGGTGTAGACGATCTTGACTATTCGCAGGAGCACGAATCAGGACTTGCTACTCGAGAAGGTCTCCTCTTCGAGTCTCATGGTTTATTAGATGTACCTATTTTGTTTCTCTTATATTCTAGTTTGGTAGTGGATTTGTCTCCACCCAATTACTTGTTCTTATCAACCATTTTATACTTGATTCAGTTATATAGTTGATTGGTTATTTGATTCTGTGGATGAGATCTAGTTATGCCCTGTGACTTGTGATAATATATATACCATATATGAGTTATTATTCATATTACAGCGTACGTGTGTATTATGGTATCCATATATTGGAGTTGCCATATACATACGGCTGACATGCTAACATATTCCTAGTCCTACGTAGTTTGGGACTGAGACGTGACATATTTTTGTGGTGGCCCATGCAGGTCGAGAGCATATTGTCTCAATTATGTTACTATACCGAGCAAGCCTGCGCATAGGATTAGAATATAGGATCTCATCCACTTATTTAATCACCTCCTTGATTTTATTTCGCATTCTTATTTGATTGCTTGCATTGCATTTTACTTGATCCTTTCTCAACTTAATCTTATCTTTTCTTTCGTGCTTGATAGGGGTTCGAAAAATAACTTGTACTAGGTATATACACTCTATTATTCAATAACACTATTAGTTAAATTCTTGTAAGTTTGGTAGTGTGCTTCATAACCTAATATCACATAGTTCTTTTGACCCATTAATAAAGTATAATTGAATGACACAAACTATAGACTTGTATAAGAAGATAGTGTTTTCCCAGACTGTAGAACTTAGAGGTCCATACCCTCATTTGGTCGACTAGAGACTTAGACAAGAAGTTAATATGGCAACTGTAGAGGCACAACACTGATCTTCTTGGTGAACTTAAATTATTTTGTACATTCCTCCATCATAATCCAGCGTACTTATATTTTCTGGACTACCTCCGCTTATGCTGCTATTTTATAGCCTAGTTTTGTAAGCTTATTCTTTTATCGAGCTTGTTCATGACATATGTGTTATTGGGGACACCTACTAATACATTGTCTAAATCAGAATTAGTATATTATGGTCTGATCAACCTTAATGTACTTGGTTCGCTCTTTGCATAACTACTTTACGTGTATTGAGATATAGTTGACTCAACATGTTAGACGAATATACTTGTCTTTAGACATGTCCGAGCATATCTTATCGGTTACATACCTGTACTGATATGAGCATGTGAATAGGAATTTACCAAAATAAAATTTTAATCCACAACTGCCCTGACAACGCTCTTTTTAAATTCTTTAATCGACTTGAACCCCGTACTTGTATTCTATCACCTCTTTCTTGAATTCTTTATTATTATTTTTCGTCTTCCCCTATTTCGGAAAGACGAACGCTCGTGCTTGGTATAAGTTTGATATACGGATAGTACTAGATATATCCCATAGGCCAATCATATTACTTGGTGACTATCTTTTATAATACGATTAAATAATTTGAAGACGTTTTCTTAAATGTATAGCCTATGTGATAGATCGATAAATTCTAAGTTGGGTAGAAGTTGCATTGTCAACTTGAGGTAAATTTTTTTAGATTGTAATCAAGTAAGATTAGATTGAGATATTCAAGTCATTTTAATTTTAAAAATTTTAGAAGAATGATTTACATTATGATGATTTAACTTTAAAGATAATAATGCCTTATAGAATAAATTTTAAAATTTTGATATTGTGGACCAAATATTTATAATTTGAGCACATAATTTAAAATTTGAATATTGGAGATTAAATTAACAATTTAAATTTTAAGGATAAAAAAATATATATAGAACTCAAAACTTGAATATTGAAGGATTGAATTCAAAATTTTATAATTTGATGATTTGAATTAAAAGTTGAATTTTGATTATTGGATCACATATTTGAAATGTTGATAATAGAAATTGAATTTAAAATTTGATGAGTACAAAATTCTTAAGTTGAAATATAGGAATAAGATTTGATTAGAATTATTTAAAATCTATAGGAGATTATGATAGTTAGAAATCATGATATAAAATTTGATGTGGGTTATTTAAATCTTCAAGATATCATATAGATTTGAATTAAATTTAGATATTAATTATTTAAAAATATAGAAGAGATTATGATAGGTTAAATTTTGATTTAAACATTGGTTAATTTAATTTTAAAGAGATTGTGATGGATTTGAATAAATTGTCATTTAAATTTTTGAGAAGATTGCGGTTGACTTGTCTTAGATACGGATGTGAAAGATTTAACCAATTATTCCTTATTTTTAATTTCGAGAACAAAATTTTTGTAAGTTGGGTAGATTGTAAACCCTCTCACCCAAAATAGATATTTTGTGTGTATTTTATATTATTATATTTATTATAGATTATTTTAAATATTAATTTTTTTTAGAGTATTCTCTTTGTTAATTAAAAAATAAATTTCTTAATATATTTACTTATATAAATATTTATTTAGAATTATTTTTAGGCTATTTTAGTTTTTGGAAATTTTCTAGAATTTTAGGGTAATTAAAACATAGAAAACGTAAATTTCCAGGACTTTCATGATTTACTATGAGACCATACTTGCATATTATTTCTACCAAATATTTATTTTAGGTTAAAATATTTTATTATATTTTTTTTGTAATTTATTTAGAATTTTAAGAAATTTATTTGGATTTTTTTAAAATTATTTAGGATTTATTTGGATATATATAGTCTTAATATTAGATAGATGCTAATTTAGTGTTAATAGATATTAATAAGATTACATATAAATTATTTGTATTATCTTTAATTCTATTTAAGATTATAAATTATTGAGATAAACTCAAACTCTAATTTAAATTAATTCAAATCCTGAGCCTACTAGGAAAGCAACTTCATGCATATCCTATCATTATTTAAAATTATCCTAATCATATCCAAATTAGCCAATCCTAGTCGTATTCAAATAAGTAGTATCCACCATTATAAATACCTAATCTTTCATATTTTTTTCCCCAAACTCCTCTCTTTTTCGTCCAAAAACAGTCAAAATTTGTCATAAATTCAGCCTCATTTTCTAGTAGTTATGATGACTTAAAAAGATGATATCCTCTAGCTCTGGACTCCAAATGCGCTCCAGTTTTTTGTTAGAACTATATCAAGGTTAGTTTTTCGATTATATAAATTATTTTAATAATTTATGAACCTATTTTTCTAAAAAATTCTAAAAGTGTCAGCTATTCGAAATCAGACGCATTTTGGTGTTTTAGAGATTACGGGAGATCCCGAACTCGAAATTACGAACCGTTTGAAGTTTCGAAAAGTTGACATGATGAACTTACATAAAATTAGTTTTTCAGAATTTAACATGCAAGTTTAATTTACTATAAAATTTGTGCAACGTAGACGTAAATAGAAAACTACTAAAAACTGTCATCTATTCGCCCTTGTGGCTCTAACTCTTTACAGACTTATGATTTTATAAAACCGTCGATTCCTGAGTCCATATAGCACTAAAAATCTATAGAATTTTACACACAAATTCAAGATTTGAGTTAGTTGACTTTTTGATCAACGGATTGCCTCGATTTGCTTGCCACGGATCACAAATCCGTAAAGTTGATTTTCTTTGGACCAAAATTAGGGTTTAGTAATAAAATTAGATTATAATAAGATTAAAATACTATTTTAGGTTATTTTATTCAGAATTAAAATAGATTAAAATGGAGGAACCTATTCATCCACTTTTGTAACCTAACTTGTTTAATTTATGTGACGGGTAGATCGGACGATACCTTGAGTTGGAACTTCATTCTTTTTCAGACTAGGCAAGATACCTTGCTAAATTGGTTACAGTACTTTGCATGCTTATTATATTTTTATATATTCATTGCATGTGTATTTTCTTTCAGTCATAATTATATACTATATATATGTTGACACATACTTGACACATAGTATCATGGGAGGGGAGGACAATCAATAGGCGTATGGGCTATAACCACTCTGATAAACCGTAGTATCTAACACGCACTATGGTAGTGTGTCATGCTGGTCGCTACCCTCGAGGTATGTCAATTTTTGTAGTCGCGCTGGTCGCTACCCTCGAGGTATGTCGATTTCTGATATTCCTGACGTGTGTGTGAGTTGTGAGATTAGATAGAGTAGCCTACCCCTGCCCATACGTCAAAAAGTTGTCCTCATTATGCATATTCATATAGATTATCTTGTATAGCGTACTTATATATATTTTTTCTATTATGCATGTTTACTGTATTTAATTGGCATGCTTCTATGTATCTTATTACGTCCCTCTAAGGACCTGGTCCCTTTTCAGGTGTAGACGATCTTGACTATTCACAGGAGCACGGATCAGGACTTGCTACTTATCTCTTTCGAGAATGTCTCCTCTTCGAGTCTTATGGTTCATTAGATGTATCTATTTTATTTCTCTTATATTCTAGTTTGGTAGTGGATTTGTCTCTACCCAACTACTTATTCTTATCAAGCATTTTATACTTGATTCAGTTATATAGTTGATTGGTTATTTGATTATGTGGATGAGATCTAGTTATGCCCTGTGACTTGTGACAATATATATACCACATGTGAGTTATTATTCATATTACAGCATACGTGTGTATTATGGTATCCATATATTGGAGTTGCCATGTACATACTACTGACATGCTTACGTATTCCTAGTCCTACGTAGTTTGGGACTGGTGCATGACAGTGGACGTCCCAACTTGACTTTGAATCGATTGTACAGAGACGCAGCATATCTTCGAGTACCTGATTCACCTGCTATGTTTGGCCATCGATTTGAAGATGGTAGGCTGAGCTGAACTTTAACTTGGTCTCCATCGCTGACTGAAGGCTCTCCCAGAAACGTGATAGGAATCGTCCGTCCTGATCTGATATTATAGAAACTGGCACTCGGTGCAGCCGAACTATCTCGTCAAGGTAGGTCTAGTTGAGGCGATCGATTCTCCAAGTAACTTTAATGGCAATAAAGTATGCTGACTTGGTTAACCAATCGACGATGACCCAGACTACGTTGTTCTCCCGTTGCATCTTTGGCAAGCCAATAGTGAAGTCCATGCTTATGTGCTCCCATTTCTATTTTGGGATAGCAAGATTCTGTATCTCTCCACCCGGTCTCTGATGTTCTGCTTTCACCCTCTGACAGGTTATGCACTACGACACAAAGGGTGCCACATCTCTCTTCATGCCGTGCCACCAGAAAATAGTGCGAAGTACTTTATACATCTTCGTGCTCACGGGATAGACTGTATAGGCTGAATAGTGAGCTTCCGCAAGGATCTCCTTTCTGAGTTCTGTGTCCTTGGGGACGCATAGCCTTTCCTTCACTCGCAACACTCCATTCTCATCTACTGCAAAGTCCTTCGCCTTCCCCGCTAGAATCAGATCGCATATTTTTTTTAGGAATGGGTCATCCCTCTGAGTAAATGTGACTCTCTCTAACAGGTTGGGTACGAATCACATCTGAGCAAATCGTACACCACAATATCTAATTCGGAGTTCAATGCCCTTTTTCTCAAAGTCCCTTTGTAACCTGCGATCAACGGACAGGGATCCCACAAACACTCGACTCAACGCATCCGCTACAACATTTTTTTTGCCAGGTATGCAGTTGATCGTCAACATAGTCTTTGATTAATTCTAGCTAATGCCGCTGTCGTAGGTTAAGGTTCGTTTGGGTGAATAAGTACTTCAAGCTTTTGTGATCAGTGTAAATTCGGTAAGCCACTCCATAGAGGTAGTGTCACCACAGTTTTAGCCAGTTCATGCGTAGGATAATTTTTCTCGTACTTTTTTAGTTGTCTGGATGCGTAGACTATCACCCTATCCTGTTGCATGAGTACATACCCCAAGCCCTATCCTGACGCATCGCTGAATATTTGGAATCCCGAGGTCTCGTCTGGTAGTACAAGTAGTGGGGGCAGAGGTGAGATGTTGCTTTAACTCTTTAAACGAGGCTTTGCAGTCGGCGGATCACTCGAATATGACTCCCTTCTGTGTGAGGCGAGTCAGAGGTGATGCTAACTTGGAAAAGTCTTTCACAAAACGCTTGTAGTAGCCCGCTAGGCCTGTATCTATTGGTGAGATTCGAAGCTTCTGTAGCACGATCAACAGAAATGATGACAAGACGATGGCTTCAACTTTCTTTGGATAGACTGAAATGCTTCTCGTAGAATTGATGTGCCCGAGGAAAGATACACTGCTCATCCAGAATTCTCACTTACTCAGTTTTGCGTATAGCTTGTTGTCCCGAAGAGTCTGTAGCACGGTCTGTAAGTACTCTACATGTTCCTCCCTATTCTTCGAGTACACCAAGATATCATCAATGAATACTACTAAAAACTTGTCGAGATATGGCCAGAATACACGATTCATTAAGTCCATAAAGGTGGCAGGGGCATTGGTCAGTCCGAATGGCATTACCAAAAACTCATAGTGGCCGTAGCGAGTGCGAAAGGCTGACTTTGGCACATCGTCTGGCTTGATCTTTAGCTGATGGTAACCCGAGCGAAGATCAATTTTTGAGAATACCGTCGCACATTATAGTTGATCAAAGAGATCATCGATCCTGGAAAGGGGGTACTTGTTTCGAACAGTAGCCTTATTCAATTCACAATAGTCGATATAGAGTCACATCGAGCCATCTTTTTTATTTATAAATAATACAGGCGCGTCCCTCGGAGACACGCTAGGACAAATATAACCATGATCTAGCAATTCTTGTAACTGAACCTTTAACTCTTTTAGTTCTGTCGGGACCATTCGATATGGAGCTTTGGAAATTAGTCGAGTCTTTGGAAATGTATCAATAGTGAACTCTATCTCTCGGTTGAGCGGCATGCCGGGCAACTCGGCGGGAAACACATAAGAAAAGTCTGCTACAACGAAAGTAGACTCTACGTTTGCGTAATCTCGTTGTGTGTCTCGAATGGACGCCAAGTACCCATCACAGCCAAAATATATCATCCACCGAGCAGACATTGCAGAGATCACCATACAAGAATTCGATGCTCTCGACGGTAGACTGCACGCATAACAAACTTTGATCTCGCGAGGTAGACGAAACACGACTTTCTTTTCTGCACAATCAATGGTAGCCGAGCAAGCACCAAGCCAATCCATCCCAAAAATGATGTCGTAGTCCCTGATGTCTGAGACTATCGCATCAAGTGATAATTTTCTTCCTCCTATGCAAATATTACCTTTACGACAAACTAAGTGAGCTGACAAATTTACGTCCGATGGAGTACTGACGCTAAGGTTTAGGCCTAGCGGTATCATAGAAAATGTGTTCTCAGCGGCAAAATTTATCGGAATAAAACTATGGTGGCACCAGAATTAAATAATATTCGAGCAGGTACATTATTGAAAAGTAATATACCTGACACCGTCGTGTTTGATGTGAACATCTCTTTCTGAGTCAGAGCATAGACCCAGCCTTGAGCGTTCTGTGGTACCATCAGGTTCGCTCGAGGTGCTTGACCCTGATTCTGAGGCGGATGATGTTGTTGTTATGGACAGCGCAGAGGGGGATCGTTGGGGCGATCCCAACAATCGTGAGCTACATGGCCAAACTTACCACAAACGAAATATCCCCCTTTTTGAATACGACAGTCGTTGACATGGTGTCCTGGCCTGTGGTAGTAGGCACAAGGTTGCCCCTGGTTCTTCCCTGATTCATGGTCCTGAGAGCCGCCGTTATTGTGGCGCTTGTGCGCATTGTTACCACCTTGGTTGCTAGGGCGCTTATGATAAAAATTTTGCACAACGCCGATACGAACTGGGGGTACTACGACTCTAGGGAGAGGGCATGGTATGGTACTGAGGGACAATGACGTGGGCTCGAATAGAAGGTCGCAGTCCTATCTCAAACCTTCGAGCTCGACTTTCGGCGTCACAGAGATGAGACTTAGTAAAATTTTACAAGCCTGTTGAATTCTATGACGTACTATCGCACCGTCATATTTCCTTATTGCAGATGTATAAATTCATCTACTTCTTGCGACGGATGGCAGGTGGAAGGTACTCATCTTTGAAGGCTTTACGAAACACAGACCAAGAGATAGTCGTCATGTCATCTTCACTCAATATAGTTTGTTTGTGCACATCCCACCAATTATGTGCGTTTAAACGGAGCTGAAGCTGAGCGCAAGCAACTCTCTTCATTTTATCCATGCGAAGCACTTCAAAGTGGTCCTCTAACTCAACCAGCCAATCCAACGCCATGGAGGGGTCCTCAGTCCCTTTGAAGGTAGCATACCATATCTTCTTAAACTCTAATATTTGTAGGATGTAACCCTTTTCGTCTGAGGGCGGAGGTTCCTGAGAGCCCTGAAGTCCCTCGATCTCGGCTGCAACTAGAACTATCGTGAGACCGTTGATGCAGAATAGTTGTTGGCGACGAGCGACGTTACAATCGTTTGCAAGGTATCCATTTGCTTCTGTTGTGCCTCGGCCTGAGTTTGCTGGTCCTGAAATTAAGCCTCAATCCGGGACTCGAATTGGCTTTGACGTAGTTCCGCCTGCCTCTGTTGTGTTCCCATCAAATGCATCATTCGCTCGAATGGATCGACATAGGGCATGACTGCTGGACTTCCTGAGCTACCCGAAGTGTCGAAACTTCTCTCTTGCACCTGCGCCGCTACCTGCGCTTGTGTATCCGGCTTTGAGGCCGTTTCTTTAAAGAAAAGTAACTTGCATCAGTCTTAAAACATATTATGGATTCAATGTATAGAACGCATCTTATTTGGCCAAGAGAACTCAAGAGTTCAACTGGGAGGGACATGGTAATTTCAAGAAAGCTCTTCCGATACAAAGGTCAAAGGATCTGAAGCCATACTCTGATACCCATGTCATGCTCCAATTTTTGCTAAATCGATAATCGTCTCCCAGGCGAGATATCGTGCAGGCGTAAGGCGCGCGTGCACAAGGCCTAGGCATAATAATATACTTTAGAATATATGTAATATAGTACGCAAATAAGATATCATATTTTAGAGATATATACAAGTTTTCTTTATTGAAAATGAACATCTGATTACAAACTCTTGACTCAAAAATAATAAGGATGCTGCATGAGCTTACAACTTGGACGTAAAATAAGATAGTCAATCCATACATTACATCCCTTACTAATATTTTGAAAGAAAAAACCACCTTGGGTGCGTGTTAGCACCATTTTCTAGGAGCTTCAAAAAGGTATGTACGAGCTTCTTGTGATTATGTACTTGAGCTCCAAAAGTCACAACACGAACCAAAAGTCACAACACGAACACGCCAGATCAGTGTAAGATTGGGGGAAGCTTTAGATCCTTACCGCGTCACCTTGGCTTGGGGAACCTACTGCAACGAGGGTCAGTACTTCAAAAAGTACCGGTGAGGACGAGCTAACCCAACATACCAAATCAATATTGTATTCATGTGAACATGCAATATTATTATTATGTGATCTTTCTATCTTGCCTTAATTCAATCTTATATATATATATATATATATATATATATATATATATATATATATATATATATATATATATATATATATATATATATATATATATATATATATATGCGATAGAATGAAAGGACATAACAAAATATGCCACCGTTCGGTGACTTTTACCTGCACCGTCTGAACCACCTGTACACAACTTACCATGGCCTTCTCTGCCACAAAGACATAGTTAGTTTGCACAATTTAAATATACATAAGAATCACTGTCTTGACTAGCCATCATGGACTATAGTCGGGGTAGACGAAGATGCTTGCCACGTAGGTAGCGAGTCCCGCTACAAACTCCCGCCAACCCGTGCTATGTTGCTAGCACGACTAACTGTTGTTCCGCCTGGGACGAATCGGCCCCGGTGCCCCGGCGACCGTTCACATGAACCATATACCTTGTGCACAAGTTGTCCATGACCATTGGCGATCTAAATACTAAGTTAACATACGAAGCATTTCAAGATATCATCATGAACAGAACTACTTTAGCACAGTGCTATGGCATAGTCTACTAGCTGATATAATCAATTCATAAGTTGTGCACTACCCATTGAACAATTATAGATGAATAAGTTCTAACTACAACTGAATACAAAATAGCTACATGTATAGCGGACAAGCACGCAACAATGTGACCGTATAGAATTTTATGTGACAAGCATTATAAGTGCTTCAAGTCTACTTCTTCTTTTATCTTGACTCAATTTTATTCTTTTGGTATCATTGATCGGAATGCAAAAATGAGTCAATTTATTATGAATGAAGACTTGGAAGATGGGCACAATTTGGGAGTAAGGCAACTCACAAGTTGGTGGATCGGGAGAGAAAAAGGAAGATCTTCAAGACTCCGATTGCGCATCGCCTACACAATCACCTGCACGCACCAACATATGATCAATATCTCCTGCTTTGGTCTCTAAGGTTTCGATACGAAATACAAAATTCAAAGAACGAAGACAATAAAATCCATCGAAACCATTCAAGAAAATACAAGTCACAAAATCAACGAGAAAGCAACCAAGCGACATCGAAAACGAGAAAAGAAACCAGCACAACGAAAAGGCCCCTCTCAACTCTGCTGTCGAGTCTTTCCTTGAGGCACGATCCATTGAATATGGGACCTGATTCCGAAGAAACCAATCCATAACGAAGAAAGGGTCTTGATTCAATCTATCTCGATTGAACGATACCAAGTATTTCTTAGTCGCGCTCCCGAATAGGGAGAACGGGGCACTATAAATATGCGCCCCAAGTTTGACTCAGAAGAAATTAAGCCAAAGAGGAAGCCATATAGTAGAATTCATGTGGCCTGAACAACTACAAAGTAAGGGGCCGCATAAGATTCCCTGACAAGACAACCAATGCCTAACACACCACTCATAATCCAGAGTGCTTCAAGAATCGTGAGAGAGGCGATGGCTCATAAAAAGACAAAAACTTATATTAGTGTACTAATAACTTCGTCATATGTGCCATGCCACATGTTCCCTCATATATGGATACGGTCCTATACGGCCTCATCATCATGAGGTCAAAGTGTCCATTCGACCAAGGCCAAACGAGAGTTTGCATACGGCCACAATGTCATGCAACCAAAGTGTCCATAAGACCAAGGCTAAAGGAAAGCATATATGCAGCCAAGACGCTATGTGACCAAGATGTTATACGGCTTTCAGCTTGCAAGATATGTCTGTTGCAACCGAAAAGATTTTCACACAATTAGTGCTAATTATGTGTCCAGCTAACCGAGTCACGCATACGAGGGAGTTGAAAACAACCTCGAGAGCTTATCAAAGAGAAGATCTCAACCAAAGTCGCATGGCAGCCCGCCCATAGTATGCAGCTACAGTTTTAGCCGTATTCTGTTGAAGGAGACCCATGCGGCCACCAAACAGAAGCACATGCAGCAACTATAGCCCATCAGCATGATGGCTATAAATAGGAGAAACTTGGACGTTCCAAAGGGTTGGCTTTTCTGCTTCAGAGACCATACCCCCAGGCGAGCTATGTATGTGCACACAAAATCAAGAGAAAGAAAAGAGAAGAGAGCATCATCATTCCCTCATCGGACCGTCAACGGAGTAAAGGAGTCGTTGCAGTACTCAATCTCCATCATCACATTCCCCAGACCAAAAATATTATACTTAGATTTTCTGTTTAGGATTTTTTTTGTACTTTTTGTTGGTTGTTAAGCCAAATTTTTTAAACTTACTTTAATGGCGAAGGTGGTGACTCTGCTAGGGAGGTCCTTCTCCTCTGATGAGAAGGTCATGACGCATTCTGAAGTGTTGAAGATGGGTTCGACCCAGAGGATGCTGGTTGTACGCTTCGACCAACAAGACTTTGAGGAATGCTCTATGAGGACGGTGCTTCACCGATGTTGGCAAAGCCTAAGAGGACACGCAAGATATGGGTTACAAAGGTCGTTGTGCCTCACCCAACTATGGAGCATGCACTCCATGTCTCTCTCCTTACCGCAGAAAACACACATCATGCGTCCACACGAGCTGACCCCACTCATGCGATAACCTCTTTTGACAAAAAAAGTGCTCAGCACTTGAGCTCTGGCAGAGAAAAATACTACGATGCCAGGTATTCGAGCGCTAAGATACGTTCCATGCGGCCACGTCAAAGGCTGCATAAGAAGGACTATGCATAATCGGTCAGCAGTCGTAGGAAGATAGCCGTATGTTGCCAGGACAGCTACAAAAGTTTCCTCTTCGATAAAATCTCATGTGACGATGGTTTTGCAGGCCATGCTGAGAAAGGCAAAGATGTAAACTTGGACTCTTTATACTACGCACCGGCACGTGTTAGGATGAAGAAGTCTAGGGCAATACGAGCTCGCCAAGCTCAAGCAATTACTCATTCGACCGATCGTCAACAGACGCCGCTAACTGTAACGCTCCCCTGACGAAAAGTTGTACAAGACCAACCTATGCGTCCAGCTCGCTGTGGAAATTAGACATGGTCAGTCTAAAGAGTCTTCTATTATCAACCTGAAAAAAGTTCTTGTACAAACCCTAGGTCAGGAAGCAAATTCAACACCTACGCACCCATATGCTCGGTCTTCTCGGGCTCATAAGAAGGGTGCAAAGGTGAATCATCCCTCACTTGACTTGCACAACGTGATCAATCAAAAGCGCAAAGCGAGAAAAACAACTACAGCATATGAAGCATCCTCCCTAGGACATCACTATGCCAGGATTATCATAAAGTTCTACTGTAACAAAGTAGAAGTACCCACAAACAGGCAGGCGGTATTCCATTAGCTGTAACCAAAGACATCCACCCAGATGCAACCCGAAGAACAGGTGCAAGCACTAAAGAAAGAGGAGCTTTCCTTTGCCTCATGTTATTCTTCTCGGAAGGCCCCCTCCATGAGGGAAGGTCGAAAGTCTAGCATCTTCAGTCCATCGCTCTCGGCCAGTGGGTCAAGAAGATCGGTCAAAGAAGGACAGGGAGCGGAACCTGCAGAAGGTGTTGTCATGGGCACCCGTTCAAAGAAGAAGCTGTCATACACTGGGGGTAGTTCTTCCTCAGGACCTCAGATAGCTACGCAAGCTGGGGGTTATAATCCTCTGGACCTTTATGATAATTAGGCATTCCGAGAAGACGATAATTCCCAAGGAACAGATATTGAGATCCCTGGGGGTGACTTTCTTCGCAAAGAAGATGCAGCTTCCTACGCTGGGGGTAGTGTTCCCTCCGAGTCCAAAGAGGATGCGACACTACCAACTTTTCCGGATGACTATTCACGACAAGTGTCAGAGGCAGAAAGTATGAGTAAACAAGATGCAAGTGCCCTAGTAATAATCATAAATACTCATTAATAGCTAATAAAGTTTCATGGAAACAGTAAATGAGGCATGCCTCCAAGACTTGATTAAGTTATACTTGTCTTGAGGAAGAAAACTTAACCATACATATCCTAACCAAGATCCACCAAGTCCTCCTCCTAGCTTGGGTTGAGTAATACTAAATCAAACTCCAGGCTCCTACTTGATAATCCCACAAGCCAAGAAGGAAGAGGAAGAGGAAGAGGAAGAGGAAGAGAAGAGAAGGGATTTGGAGGAGAAAGTGAAAGGTTTGAGAATAATGAAGAAAAGAGAGTATAGGGTGTAGGGGTATGGTTGAATTGGACAGCCCTCAGATTGCCTCTAAGTGTCCCAATCTAGGCCCCTAACTCATCACCGTCGTATGAAGACCCCAAAGAAGCACATGGGTTCATTGGATAAAAGAATGGATCCAAAATCATGTTGTTGCCAGAGAAGGTAGAGATAAAATGACATACCACTTGTATGTTGTCGTTATGCAGTGGACACTACTGTGGTTGCAAATTAGGGCTTTAGGGGATATGGTTCTATTTATACGGGTCCTAGCTGGGGTCATTTCCAGTGGTCTCTAATGTTAGGGTAGTCAGAATATAGGTTGGTTCATCAAGGAAAAAACTAAAAATATAGTCATTTTCTTAAGACGATTAAAAACTTAAGTTATCGCCAATTATCCTAAGAGAAATATATTCATGTGAGACTGGGCACACGATCCGAGAGAACCATGAGATCAAATCGACACCAAATCCTGGCTAGTTGTATCGATATGTATCGAACAAAGACACAAGAGACACGCAAGTACAAGATATCATATATATATTAGAAACACGTAAATTTAGAATACATATGTGCATATAAATACCTTATTAAATATGGATACCAAGAGATAAAACTTACAAACCACATACAAGAACAGAGTATCATACACGACTACATCCTCAGGCGAAATGTCAGTCGTGCATATACCATCCAAGATGAGAGGCTCCTCGTAGTGCAACAGCACTTCGTCCGCCACCATAATCGTGGGGGAGCAAATAGTTGTGCAGGTTCTTGGTTGAGTCTTGACAAAGAATATCCCCTCCTTATATATACTTCCCCTTACGTCAGTCCACTTCAATTTTTTTTATCTTCCCAATCGAATTCAGAATCTTGCCACCTAGGGAAGGAGGCCTGGTACCCAGCCCTACCTCACCCTGTCAGCCCCATTGTCCTTTATTACTCTGTATATCAACTTGTCGTCATCCTACCACGGTGACTCATCCCTATCTTTCTAGGTCTTAAACTCTGTGTAGTCTGCCGTGAGTCACACGATTCTGTTATGGCACTTTGGTGGATGCTTGCTTGGGTGGGACCCCACTTTGGCCTGTAGAAAACTTCAACCCAAACCTCTCTCATGTCACTCAGAGTCAGGCTCACCCTACCTTCTTGTCAAATCAGACGAGATAAGTTGCTCCTTCAACCCAGTATATATATATATATATATATATATATATATATATATATATATATATATATAATAGTAGCTATCTAAGAATGAAAAGGAACTTAGTGTTTGCTGAAAATCCAGGAGGTGATTCTTGTGGTCAGGGAAGCCTGGATGGTGGCAGAGTCGGTACAACGAGAGATGGAGATGATGATCCACATCAAAGTGCAAAAGGGATGGTGGACTACTTTCAAACGCAGGAGACGAGGGCAAGGCCATGGGCCTCATATGAGAGATTTATGCTAGGTTCATATTATAAATATGCAGAAGAAAGGGTGGACGACCCGTCATCGAGCACCATAGATGGATTCCAATAGGAAGTAAGGAAAATAAGAGGGTTTTTGATGTCATCTAAGTGAAGGAGATCCATGAGATAGAAGAATCAATCCAGGATATTTCAAAAAATAGAAGGAGACAGAAAAGATAACATTGACAAAGAGTCTCAATCTAAGGTGAAGTTGTAGGCTGATATGTGTAATGGAGTCAAAGTCAATGATGAGTTCGTATGCCAATACGTTGAGCCAATGTTGGATGGAGGTAAAAAATTATTGAGTATACAATGGAAGACTTCGAGGAACCGGATGAATATTGGCGTCATACACTAGTACTTTATATTATAGGTAATAGTCCTTTTTATGGAAAAATCAAGGCTTTTCCTCATCGAGTATGGTAACCTAAAGGAATCATGGAATTTTTCTCACATGGCAATGGTATCTATTATGTTCAATTCGGCCTTTAGGAGAACTCGAAGAGAAAAATATAGGATCAAAATATAATAGAATATACTCTAAAAGGGGGGTAAATAGAGTATGCAGCAGAATTTAGCAATTAAAAAACTTTATAGCAAGTTATACAAGTATCATGACTTTTATATATGTGTCACAGATATAAGTATGTGTCACAGCTATAATAACACTCTAGCAATTGTGTTGCAGGTATATCACAGCTATCACAGCATAAGCTAAAGTAAAGTAAAGTAAAGTAAAGAGTGAGAAAGCAAATGCAAATATAGCGATGTATCCTGGTATCCCTCAATGTGAGGACTAATCCAGGCGGGAGGGCTCTAGCTCCCAGTTGGAATCCACTATACGAATGGAACACAAGCTTTGATTCGAAGGCTTGTCGACTTCTTACAGACACGAGCTTTGATCCGAAGAGCTTGAAGACTTCATGTGTGAAGTAGAGAACTTCTGAACAAGCTTCTGATTACAACTCTCTAAATTTCTAGACTGTACCGTACTGGCAACTGAGACTAAAAAAATTGTAGCTGGCTTGAAATATAAAAATGAAGGCTTTTTAGAACTCGTATACCAGAAGAGGAGAGAATATTAAAAGTGAATTGATTTGATATTTAGAAATTGAAATCTCTTCTCTATTTATAGGATTACTCAAAGGAGATTTTGGCCAGAACTCGGCCAGAGTTCGTCTGCAAAATATTAGAAAAATAGTCGTTGTATCCGAAATTGCAGGGAGAGCAAGTTTCTGAACAAAACGTCCACTAAGGTCGAACTCGGGCCGAATTCGGTCCGAGTTATGTTCCCTTAGTTTAGGGCCAGAATAGAAACTGGGATGATTTTTGGGTCCAACTTAGCTCAACCAAAACGTAGAATTTTAGGCTATTTCAAGATAGGCTATTTTGAAAATAATTTAGGGTAGCCTAATTGCCAGTACGATGCGATGTACAGTATATTCCTAAACTCAATAAAATAGAAAATTATATTACATATAGGAAAATAAAAATAGACGTTGTCACAGATATAAGTACATCTGAACAGTTGATGTTGCAAACGTTACCGTACATTTGAAAAGTGTCGCAATAGCTTATATCGAGTCCAGGTTAGATCGATTATCAAAATTGGTTCGACCATGACCAATGGGCCAACAATCTCCTCCATTTTGATAATTAACAAACCTTAACCGATATAACATCTTGATCGAACTGATTTAAAAATCAATTGTACTGTTTCAATTGTAGTCACCCGATGTATCTTTTTCTCCCCCGTTGTAATTTAGCAAAAATTTTAGGAGAATGAAGCTCCCCCGCAAAATGTGCTTCCAAAAAGACAGACAAGTAAAAAAAATAGATTTCATATATTTTATAGAAACAGAGCATTTAAAAACCGCAGTAGCTAAATATGAATGCTAAGAGAGATATGAAAGTTAATATGCATATAAATAGAATAAAACATAAATAGATAAACTTTTGAGTATAGCTAACTAAAAGAGTTTCACCATACACAAAGTACTATAACTAAAAATGCATAAATAAAATCTAATCATTGGAATATTGAAGATATTTCCAAGATACATAGACATAAAGTAAAAAAATCCTGACTAAAAATATCTAGACTAAAACATAACAGCTAGATATCTACTCATCATAAAAAGTTATTAATTTTAAATTTTAATAAATAAAATTAAAATTATTATACGAATTACTTTTCGTATACCGTGATTGTCTCATATTAGCTGTAGGGTACTATCCCAGCTAGCGGAGGTCCACCGGAGGACACTTAAGTTCCGTTTCGCTTTAGCCGTAGCCTTGGTGACAGACAAATCCTTTGTAAGCTTGTCTATAAAACAATTTTTGTATATTAGAAGTAATTCAATAAGATAAGATTAATTAATATTATTGATATCTAAAATTCCTAATCTCGGCATAAGTAGTTGAATCTATCTTCTGCTAAATATTTAGTAAAGATATCAGCCAGTTGTTTTTCCGTGTCTACATATTCTAAAATTAATGTCTCCATTTTGTTGATGATCTCTAAGAAAATGATGTCGAATCTCAATGTGCTTAGTGCGTAAGTGACATACAGGATTCTTAGTCAAATTAATAGTGCTAGTGTTGTCACAGTAAATGGAAATATATGAATATTATAAGTCATAGTCTTCTAAGGTTTGCTTCATCCACAAAATTTGTGTACAACAACGTCTTACGGCGATGCACTCAGCCTCAGTAGTTAATAATGCGATAAAATTTTATTTTTTGCTAAACCAAGAGACTAAAGCTTTGCCTAGGAAATAACATATACTAATAGTACTTTTTCTTTTCACTTTGCATCCAGCAAAATCAGCATCTAAATAACCGACTAGGTCAAGGGACGTGGTTTTGGGATACCATAAGCCGACAGAAGAAGTGCTTTTGAGGTATCAAAAGATACGTTTAACGACGCACAAATGTGATTCCTTAGGGTTAGCTTAAAATCGTGCACACAAGCAAGTACTAAACATGATATCCGGATGACTAGCAGTTAAATAAAGTAAACTACCAATCATACCTCGATACTTACGTATGTCGACCAATTTATCTTGTTCATCTATGTCAAGCTTTGTTGAAGTTGTCATAGGAGTACAAAAGGGCTTGACAGATTCCAGATCGAACTTCTTTAAGAGGGTTTTTTTCATATACTTGGCTTGGTTGATGAACGTCCCATTTGAGTTTGTTTGATTTGCAGTCCAAGAAAGAACTTCAGCTCTCCAATCATGCTCATCTCAAACTCACTCTGTATACACTCAGAAAATTCTTGACAAAGAGATTCATCAGTTGATCCAAAGATAATGTCATCAACATAAATTTGAACTAAAAGAAGATTTTTATTCAACGATTTAGAAAATAGTGTAGTGTCAACCTTTCCTTTAAAAAAAACTTTTTCAAAAAAGATCTTAGGTGGTCATACCAAGCGCAAGGGGCTTGTTTCAATCCATATAAGGCTTTCTTCAACATCAAAACATGATTAAGGTTTTTAAAATCCTTGAATCCAGGTGGTTGAGCTACAAAATTTTATAAAACCATTTAAAAAGGCACTTTTGACATCCATTTGAAATAATTTAAAATTATGAAAACATGCAAATGTATATAGCATCAGAATGGATTCTAAATGCACAACTGGGGCATAAGTTTCATCGTAGTCAATACCTTCCTCTTGGTTATATCCTTGAGCTACGAGTCTAGCCTTGTTACGTGTAACTAATCATTCTTATTTAATTTATTTTGGAATACCCAACGAGTGCCAATGACTGGATGATCATTAGGCTTGGAAACAAGTTCCCAAACTTGATTCTGTTTGAATTGGTTTAATTTCTCTTGCATGGCTTCTATCTAGTAATTATCACTACATGCTTCTTCAATATTTTTAGGCTCAGGTTGTGAAACAAAAGCTATACTAGATACAATATCTCTATTAGAGGAATGAGTACTTATACCTTTTATGATCTCACCTATTACCAAGTCCTTGTGGTGATCGGCCATAAATTTTATCCTCTTTGACAGATTCTCCAAGTAGCTGGTACTGGATTCCATTTTGGCTGGTGCTTTGTTTGATGTACCGATATCTTCATCATCACTATCATTGTTTGTTTCATTGTTTATCTCATTGAAGGTGACATTGATTGATTCTTCGATCGTTATTGACTTCTTATTGAAGACTCGGTATCCTTTGCTCTTGGCCGCATAACCTAGAAAAATACCTTTATCGGTCTTTTCGTCAAATTTGCTTAAGTTATCTTTAGTATTGAGAATGAAACATTTGCATCCAAAGATCTTAAAGTAGAAAACAGAGAAAGTTCTATCAAACCATAATTCATAGGGAGTTTTCTTAGATTTAGGTCGAATTAAAACTCTATTCAAAATATAGCACGCCGTATTGACAGGTTTTGCCCAGAAATACTTAGGTAGGCTGAATTGGTTTAATATTACTCTAGCCATTTTGCTAAGAGTTCTATTCTTACATTCTACAATGCCATTATATTACAAATTTCTAGGACAAGAGAATTCTTGCAAATAACCGTGTGTTACAAAATTTCTCAAAGTCAGCACTTTCAAATTCGTCGCCATGATCACTTCTAATATGAGTGATCATGAATCCTTTCTCATATTGTACCTTTTTATAAAATGTGACGAGTTCTGAAAGTACGTCATTCTATGAGCAAGAAAATATACCCACGTGTATGTAGAGTAATCATCCACAATTACTAATGCATACAACTTACCATTTAGACTAGCAACCTTGCTGGGTTCAAACAGATCCATATGTAATAATTATAGAGGTTGAGTGGTACTTACAGCGTTGATCGACTTAAATGTTGATTTTGTAGATTTGTTCTTTTTATAATCGCTACATACCATTTTTTTGAAGGTGATCTCCAGTAAGCCCCATACCAATTTCTTTGTGGATAATCTTAATATTGTGTCCATGTTTGCATGTCCTAGTCTCATGTGCCATATTTAATTCTCGTCATTTTTGGTGTATAGGCATCTACTTGTAGTGTTAGTATCTTCCAAAAGATAGAAAATATAGATATTATCTTCCCTAATTCCTTCAAAAATAGTACTGCCAGTTGAGCTATCAACTATAGTACATTTTTCTTTAACAAAGTTACTACCATAACTATGGTTAGCTAAATAACTTATGCTAAGTAGGTTATGCTTTAACTCGGTTACTACACAAACATCTTTAATTACCGGATAGGGAGCCTTACCAATGTTACCGATACCTATTATATAATCTTTCAGATTGTTACCGAAGGAGACGTGTTCTTCTTTCTTCTTCGATAGTGTTGCAAATAAAGATGCATCGTCGGTCATATGTCATGAGTAACCGCTGTCGATGATCCATTTGCTTCTAGAGTGGGTGGGATGCTCCACCTACAAAATAATTTGCAGATAAAACTTTTGGTACCCATTTTATATTGGGTCCTGAAGAGTTAGATTTAGGTATCCATGCACAAGTATTCAAAGCAACTAATTTCTTAACTCTACATATAGGAGCAATATGACCAATAGTGCCACAATAATGACATCTAGCATAATTAGTGTTAGGTGCAGTATTTTGTGCTTATTTGGTAGGCCTAGGGGTTTTGGTAGGATACTTGTTGTAGAAGGTATGTCTTTAAGGATTTGTCCTCTTGGGCATAGGTTTGATAGTCTTTGGTTGAACAGTGTTCCTTTTGGGTAAGCGACACATATTAGGAGAAGAAATAGTCATCATCGGCTATTTTCTAACCTAATTTTCAACTTTTTGGAAGTGTCAAATAATCTATTGTAATCAACTGTTAGGGCATCATTCCTAATCAGCGCATTGATAATCTTTTTTTTCTCAATTTAAAATTTTTCTTGCAGTTGAGCTATGGTTTTGTCTTTCTCTTCAAGAGTGTGTGATGATTTATGTAATTGTAACTTGATAGAAGCTAACTCATTAGTCTCACTAGAAGGTTCAGATTCTCTAATATCTGTTAGAAGTAGGGTTAGCCTTTCTATCTCAAGTTTATGTTCCTTGAGTACCGTCTTAGAGGTTTTGTATTTACACAACTTTCTATGATAATTCTAAGAGGTCACTAAAGGCATCACCTAGCTCATCGAATGTGGAATCATCATAGAGAGGATTAGTGGTTACCTGATCAAATGCTATTAGGCACACATTAGCAGCTTCTTGAGATCTATCGTCTTCTAAGTCGCTGGCCTCACTTTTGTGCCATATGCTTGTGTTAGCATATTTTTGAGGCGTTGCATTCTTTGTGTACCTATTTTCGTATTTTGTGACCTTCTTTGTTGATGTTGTTGGACAATCTTTCTTGATGTGACCCTTTTTTCTGTATCTATAGCATACAGGTTCTTCGTCATCGTTATTGTTCTTGTGATGGTCTTTGCCTCGACGATTGAATCTTAAAAACTTCTTAAAGTTCCTCACCATTAGAGCTTTCTCTTCACCGTCTGAGTCTTCGTCTTCAGACTCTTTTTCAACAGTTCTTTTGTGATGTGCCTTGAATGCAATTGAATTTTCTTTGGGTGCTGAATCTTCGAAGTCTTGCAAGTCTAGATCATGTGTCATCAGCTTCCCTATTAATGTTCCAAGCGCCATTGTTGTGAGGTCATTTTCTTCAATGATTATTGTAGCCTTGGGGTTCCAATTCTTGGTGAGACTCTGTAGTACTTTGCGAATCTTCTCATGATTGTTGTACTCCTTACCTAGAGAGGACAGAGGATTTACAACATCGAGAAAATGAGTGAACATTTGTGCAATCGTCTCGTTTGGCTTCATCTTGAATGCTTCATATTCTTAAGTCAATCTGCTTATCTTTGACTCATTGACTTGGTTGGTTCCTTCATGTGTTACTTTGAAAACTTTCCAAACGTCGTGAGATATTGTGCATGTTGACACCATGTTAAACTCAGTCATGTCTACTGCATAAAACAAAGCTTTAATAGCACGTGCGTCATGACTAGCTTATTTTTTCTCATTATCAGTATATTTATCATGTGGTTTCTCAATCAGGTTACCATCAACAATTATATTAGCCAACTTTTTGTAGCCATATATAACTATAGACCAAAGATCAAAATCAAGAGATTTCAGATAATAGCTCATTCATGTCTTCCAATAAATATAGTTTGTTCGGTCAAACAGAGGAGGTGTGTTTATAGATTGGCCTTCCTTCATGTTAGCCATGAGATATAACTGACACTAAAAGTATATTTAGGCAATAAGCAAGTAAATAATAGTTAACTAAATAATAGTAAAAATATACCTAAGCAGGATGATGATAGGTATATAATCAAATTGATAAATGTTATAAACCTGCTCTGATACCAATTGTAGGAGCAATTGGGATCAAAAACTAATTCAGAGCGTACCTGCTCTGATACCAATTTTAAGAGCAATTGGGATCAAAAATCAATTCAGAGAGTACCTGCTCTGATACCAATTGTAGGATCAAAATATAATAAAATATATTCTAGAGGGGGTGAATAGAGTATGCAGCAAAATTTAGCAATTAAAAAACTTTCTATCAAGTTATACAAGTATCATGACTGCTATATATGTGTCACAGATATAAGTATGTGTCACAGCTATAATAATAGTATAGCAATTGTGTTGTAGGTATGTCCCAGCTACCATGGTATAAGCCAAAGTAAAGCAAATAGTGAGAAGACAAACACAAACACAACGATGTATCCTGGTATCCCTCAATGTGAGGACTAATCCAGGCGGGAGGACTCTATCTCCCAGTTGGAATCCACTATACGAATGGAACACATGCTTTGATCCGAAGGCTTGCCGACTTCTTACATACACGAGCTTTGATCCGAAGAGTTCAAAGACTTCTTACAGACATGAGCTTTAATCTGAAGAGCTCGAAGAATTTAAGTATAAAGTAAAAAACTTCTGAACAAGCTTCTGATTATAACTCTCTGAACTTCTAGACAGTACCGTACTGGCAACTGAGACTAGAGAATTGTAACTGGCATGGGATGTGAAAATGAAGGCTTTTTAGAACTCATATATCAGAAGAGAAGAGAACATTAAAAGTAAATTGATTTGATGTTTAGAAATATAAAATCTCTTCTTTATTTATAGTATTACTCAAAGGAGAGTTCAGACAGAACTCGGCCAGAACTCGGCCATAGTTCGTCTGTAAAATATTAAAAAATAGCCATTGTATTCGAAACTACAGGAAGACCAAGTTTCTGAACAAAACGTCTACTAAGGACGAACTCGGGCCAAGTTCTGTTCCCTTAGTTTAGGGCCAGAACAGAAATTGGGCTGAGTTTTGGTTCTAACTTAGCTCAACCAAAACGTAGGATTTTAGGCTATTTTAAGATAGGCTATTTTGAAAATAATTTAGGGTAGCCTAATTGCCAGTATGACGCAGTGTATAGTATATTCCTAGACTCAATGAAATAGAAAATTATATTGCATATAGGAAAATAAAAACAGATACGATAATGAAAAGCAGCTCTGAACAGTTGATGTTGCAGTCGTCGTATTATATCTGAAAAGCATCGCAGTAGCTTATATCGAGTCCTAGTTAGATCGATTATCAAAATTGGTTCGACCATGACCAATGGGCCAACAGAAAATACAAGCAAGGCCTTGGATGTTTGATAGCTTCCTCATTATTCTTTGCCAATGGATATCAGATACTATTTTTGAGAAAGAGAGAGTATCAGTTATCCCAGTTTGGATACGGTTCCTAAGGCCTCCATGCGATTGTGAACATATCCAGGAATAAAGAGGTTAGCAAGTTTGATTGGTATTCCTATAAAAAATGGTCTTCATATGGCAAGATGGCTCCATCTATCATACGCTTGTGTGTTTGTTGAAATCCAAGCCTCAGATGTTTTACTGCATGTAGTAAAATTTGACCTCCCTAATGGACAATGTAAACCTCCAATTATCGAGTATGAGTGGTGTCCACATGTTTATGAGGAGTGCCAATATTTTGGACATAGTTTGCAAATTGTATATTTCGTACCGAGAAGAAGACAACATATGCCCATGATGAGAACAAATCAGAAGGATGGGTCTCTATGTGATGATGAAGGAGACAAAGATTATTCGATGGAAGAGGAAGTATTGCAAAATCAAGGAGTTCATAGTCATGACAATGTGCATGTGATGTAAGGTATTGCAGTACATGGTCTATTAGGATGTACTCTAGGAGGATCTGCCTTAGAGCATATTAATGCAATAGATCAGGTTAATCTGATGGTGGACATGGTATGTAGTGTTTTAGGGAAACGAGTCTCAAAGGGAGTAATATGGAGTTGGAAAGTGCTCCTGACTCCCAGTTGGTGATCTTCATGCAAAGGCATGAACAGGGGGAGAAGAGAGGTGGGAGCAGCAACAAAGTTTAGGCCAAATAATTGCCTAGTTGCTAGCACTAGGAATATGTCAAAGGTTCGTAAGAAGGTATAAAATATGGCTGCTAGAACGGCTAAGCCACTACATGATGTCACTAGTAGAAGTAAACAAGGTAATCCATCCATGCCCAATACCTTGTTAACTAAGGATAATCTAAATTAGGCTTTTAGGCTGGAGGAGGTGAGCACCACCACCAAGGGATTCATAACATGTGATAAGAGTATATCGGTGTAACAATCCAACCCCCATAGGAATAGCTTTCGAGTGACAAGGGGAAATCCTATCCTTGATTAATGTCCATCATCGCATAGAATATGGGGGGGGGGGGGGTAAATTCTATTAGGAGATGGAGGGTCATGAAGGAGTATGTAAATAAGTTTAAGAGCTCGATTGTAGTAATACTTGAGTCAAAGATTAAAATTGAATCAAAGATTATAAGGCGGACGACAGCTTATTAGGAATTTTTCTCATAACTTGCATGTGTCTCAAAGGGTAAGAATTTGGATCACATAGGACACTAGACCTTGGACATGAACTATTTGCTTTGAATATGAACAATGGTTGGTTATAGTGATTTAAAATGCTAGGGGATTCAAAATGTATATATGAGGCTTTTATGGCTTTAATGCCAATATGCTAAGACATCCCTTTGGAGAGACATTAACATTGTGAGTACGGGATTGGGGAGTGCTCAGCATTTACTTTTGCTTAGGTATTTTAATGTTATGCTATATAGTTTCGAGAATGAGGGAGGATGTCATATCCCTGATTGCATTCTAGAAGACTTTCATTGGTGCTTGTTGGGTTTGGGATTGACGTGTTTGGAGAGAATGTCACATATGGAATTAGAATATAATTATGCTACGACTAGGCAAATCTTGTACCCATTGGATCGTGTCACGCCCTAGTCCCGAAATACCGTGGGACCAGATACGTGGCAATGGCCAGCAGTACGCACCGATGGACCAACCCAATATAATGGGTCCATCAGGGCATACTTAAGCTGTAAAACAAGTCTACGATAATCATGGCACAACTAATCTCATCCACACAAGATATAAAATATGGTCCACAGAATAAATAAGGAATGTAAATCATCAGCAAGTCTCACAAAGTACTTCGGGAACAACCCGATAAATATCTAGTACAATGGTTCCACAGACCAGAAAATAAAAGACTGAAATAATAAATAAAACTGAGCATGAACATGGATGCTCAAGAGAAGTCTTCAGCTAAGACCTCGTCCTCAGATGGTGGTACGGCTCCTCGTTCGGCTCCTCCTGCTGCGGTCCCGTAAACCTCGGGGTAAACCTGGTCTGCAAAGTCTGGGGACAAAATCCATATCCAGGTCCTCAGGGGACATAGCAAGGTACAGAAAATAATACAAGCCAGAATATAAACAGTGCAGCAAATAATGAGATAAGCAGGGTAAGTATGTAACATCTGTATAAATGTAAGAGAGAATATCAATAGTACTCAGGTTGAAACAACTACAAGCTCTATGTAGGGGAGCCGGTAGTAGTGGTGTCAAGAGGTGGTCTAGCTCAGCGGGAGACTGAGTAGCCGGCATAACATAGTCAACCTGTAGCCTGTGGATCTCTCCAGCAATAGATGGGACAATAAGGGAATACTAAATAACCAGCTAAGTGATATGCAAGATGAGAGCAGCACTAGATCTCAGGCTGAAGCATACTACAAGCTCTGTGTAGGGGAGCCGGTAGCAGCAGTAATAATGAGTAATGGGCCAAGCTCGGGCTTCAGAGTCTTGGGCCTCACAATAGTAGGGGTGTATATATATAATCAGCCTATAGTCTGTGTGTCTCTTCCCACCCAATGTAACCACGCAAATCATGAACATAACGTCTCACGTCCATGTCAGCGGGGTCATAACTAATGCACAAGTCATAATGTAGCTAGAATATAGAATCTATGTCAAGTCCTATACAGAATCACCTCAAACATCTCGGGAAGATCCTGTCTCATGATCAGTGTCCTGTGTCCTGGGTCAAAGTGTACTTGGTAAGACAAGTACGAGAATATAAAGTGTCACGTATGTCCCTATCTAAATGACATTACCCAACATCGCGTACGATGTGGGCACCCGACTGATAATCGGACGGTAAGTATGTCAAACGGTCCTAGGTTAAGCATGCACAGTAAATATATGAAGTAAGAAAATAGGTAACAATACTGCAGAGATGGCAAGGTACACTTGCCTGATGTTGGAATGTCAACAACTGTCCCTGTAGCAGTGGATCCGGTAGGTGCTACTCCAAAAGCTGTAATAAATATCACCAACAGTCTCAGAAGGTATCAAACTGCTAGAATTGCCTGTCCTTGCGTCCAATTTGGACACAGGGGCAAAATGGTCATTTCTGGGCCAAAGCGGGGTCCACACGTGGGCCACTTTGCACCGAAAAATGTGCCAGTGTCAAAGTCTCCAAATTCTGCAAACTCAGTGTCTACAAGTCAGGAACGATGATACGAACCCAACGGAACTTCCAGAATTGGATTCCGATGAGCCGTTCACAAAATCGCCCGTCAAGTGGAGCCGATGGGGCCCACGATATGCGATTTTGTCAACGTTCTCAGAATAGGACCAAACTTGGGTCACAGGACCAGCGTATTGCTACGAGTCCAATGGTCGCGCTGGACTCGGCGACGGGTCGATGAAGTCGCGAGTCGGTGGCTCGGAGTCGACAGCGGGCTAGGATTCGAAAGAGTCGGGGACGAGTGTCTGTGCTCGCGCGGAGGGGAAAAAGGGTCGAGGGTTGGGTCGCTGGCGATGGGGGAAGCAGCGGAGATCGGGGTACGGCGGCGGGGTTACTGACGAGGCGGAGATGGGGGATGAGCAGCTAGGTCGATGACTGGGTGGAAGGAGATCGGGGTCGTGGGTCACAGGCGGAGCTCCGACGAGTTGGTCGGGGAAAGAACAGTGTTGAACAGCGGAGGGGGAGTTCAACAGCTAGGTTTCCGGCGTCTGGTCGAAGACAGGTGACGGCTCTGAGGAGGACGATGGGTGTGGATGGCGGCAGCACGGATGCCGAGGCAGATTAAATAGCCTGAACAGTATTCACGGCTAGGGTTTGCAGCGGGTCGGGTTCTACAGCGGTTCGGGTCTGACCCACTTTGGTGAGTTTAAACTGGATTGGTTTGAGCTTGGTTTGGTTTTGATATCAATAGTCTCAAAGGCGTAAAACGCCGCTACGGAGTCCAAACAATTCACCGAAAAATGCCACGCGTCCGGTTTTCCATTTTACACAATAATTTATTACTTCCAGAATATTTTAACACCAATTAGCCATACTTAAAATTCTTTAAATCACCATTCCTTCGTTTTAAATTTCCAGAAACTACCAAAATCGAAGTAACTCATTTTAAAATTATTCTCAAAAATTCTGGGTGTTTACAATCTTCCCTCCTTAGAGGATTGCGTCCTCGCAATCAAAGAATAAGCTACCAAAGAAAGAATTATGGAAATACAAGGTTGCTTAGTTTACAACTGCCTCCTCGAACAAGTGGGGGTAACGCTGGCGCATACTGTCTTCTCGTTTCCAAGTCGATTCTCCCGGAGAATGATGTTTCCATGCTACACGAACCAGTCTGATTGTCTGTCCCCGTAATGTCTTCTCGCTGACGTCGAGGATGCCAACTGGTTGTTCTTCATACCTCAAGCTTGGGCCTACTGCGATCTCTGAATGATCGACTACGTGACTTGGGTCGGTCACGTACCTTCGCAGCTGTGAGACGTGGAATACGTCATGCACTCCTTCTAGGGATGGAGGTAATGCAAGATGATAAGCCACCTCACCAACGCGCTCTAGAATATCAAATGGCCCAATATACCTTGGGCTCAACTTGCCTCTGCTCCCGAATCTGATAGTACCACGAGTGGGCGAAATCCTCAAGAACACGTGCTCTCCTTCTTTAAACTCTAGGGGACGTCTGTGCGTATCTGCCCAATGCTTCTGTCTGTCCTGGGCTGCTCGTAGATGATTCTGAATCTGTTTCACCTTTTCCACTGTCTGCATTACCAATTCTGGACCCAGTATTTGACGTTCACCAACGTCACTCCAACATATAGGCGATCTGCACTTCCTTCCGTATAAAGCTTCAAATGGTGCCATCTAGATGCTGGCCTGATAACTGTTGTTATAGGAGAACTCCACCAAGTGCAGATGATCTTCCCAAGATCCTCCAAAGTCTAGCATACATGATCTCAACATGTCCTCCAATATCTGAATGGTGCGTTCTGATTGGCCATCTGTCTGCGGGTGGTATGCCGTGCTGAATTTGAGTCTGGTGCCCAGACTCTCTTGCATGCTTCTCTAGAAATGAGATGTAAATCTCGAATCTCGATCCGATACAATACTAACAGGCACTCCATGTAATTTGACGATTTGTCGCATATACATGTCGGCTAGTGCCTCGGTGGACTGTCCAACTCTAAATGGCAGAAAGTGTGCCGATTTAGTGAGTCGATCCACTATCACCCATACTGCGTCTCTTCCGCTGGGGCTCCTCGGAAATCCTGTGACAAAATCTATCGTGATGTGCTCCCACTTCCATTCTGGTATAGGAAGCGGCTGTAACATACCTGCAGTCCTCTGATGCTCGGCCTTTACTTGTTGGCAGACTAAGCATTTGGCCACAAATCTTGCGATCTCCCTTTTTATTCCGTGCCACCAGTAATACTGTCTCAAGTCTCGGTACATCTTGGTTCTTCCTGGGTGAACAGAGTACATAGAGCTATGTGCTTCCGCCATTAACTCCTGTCTCAATTCTCCATTTGGAACATACAGGCGATTTCCGAACCTCAATGTCCCGTCTTCGTGAATGCGGAGTCATGTCTGCATGCCTGCTTCTGTCCTCTCTTTGAGTCTTCGGAATCTAGCATCGTTGGGCAATGCCTCTTTAATCTTCTCCACGAGTGATGACTGAATCTCGAGATTAGCCATCAAGCCATTCTGTCCTGGTAAGACAACCTCTATCTGAAGCTCCTGTAGATCCTTCAATAACTCGGGCTGCATCGTCAAGAAATAAGCCGTAGGATTTCTGCTGAGCGCATCTGCAACGACATTCGCCTTTCCCGGATGATACTGCAGATCGATGTCAAAATCTACCATCAATTCAAGCCAGCGTCTCTGCCTCATGTTAATCTCTTTCTGAGTATATATATATTTCAGACTTTTGTGATCTGTAAAGATGTCTACTTTCTCCCCATAAAGGTAGTGCCTCCAAATTTTTAATGCAAATATAACTGCTGCTAGTTCCAGATCATGTGTTGGGTAGTTCTTCTCGTGAACCTTCAACTGTCTCGATGCATAAGCAATGACCTTGCCATGTTGCATCAAAACACATCCCAGTCCACTACCTGATGCATCGCTGTACACAACAAAACCTCCTGACCCTGATGGAAGAGTCAAGACAGGTGCTGTTGTCAATCTTCTCTTCAGTTCCTCGAAGGCCTTCTGGCAGTCTTCTGTCCATATAAACTCCTGGTCCTTGCGTGTCAGCTTCGTCATTGGTTCTGCAATCCTCGAGAAATTTTCTACAAACCTTCGGTAATATTCTGCGAGTCCGAGAAAACTTCTCACTTCTGCAACTGATGTGGGTGTAGGCCAAGTCTCTATTGCCGTAACTTTCTCTGGATCCAATGAGAGTCCTTCTCCTGAGATGATGTGTCCCAAGAAAGGTACTTTGTCCATACAGAACTCACACTTACTGAGTTTGGCGTATAACTTTTCATGTCTCAAGGTCTCCAGCACGATTCTGAGATGCTCCTCGTGCTCTTCAGGGCTCTTGGAATATATGAGAATGTCGTCTATGAACACCACCACGAATTTATCCAAGAACTGATGAAAGACTCTGTTCATTAAGCTCATAAACACTGCTGGCGCGTTGGTTAAACCAAACGGCATCACCAAGAACTCATAATGTCCATACTTGGTTCTGAATGCGGTCTTCGGGATATCTTCCTTCCTTACTTTGATCTGATGATAGCCGGATCTTAAGTCAATCTTCGAGAATACCCTTGCACCACTCAATTGATCGAATAGATCATCAATGCATGGTAAGGGATACATGTTCTTGATCGTCACAGCATTCAGTGCCCTGTAATCAATGCATAACCGTACTGTTCCATCCTTCTTTGGCACAAATAATATGGGTGCTCCCCAAGGTGAAACACTGGACCGAATGAAACCCTTCTCCAAAAGATTATCGACCTGTGCTACTGCGGGAATGTACATCTCTTTGAAGAGTCTGGAGAACTCTTCCCAGGTGACTCGGTCCTGCCCGAGCCTCATCTCCTCTGCTAACCACCAGTGATGTGCATTCTCAGTTAACTGCATTCTGACTGCAGTCATCCACTTCTCTCTAGGAAGTTCAGCGGCTTCCAACTGATGCTGAATATTTGTGAGCCATTCATGAACTTCTGTTGGTCCCTCTTTACCAGAAAATGTACGAGGCTTGAGCTGACGGAAGTCGGTGATAGATTCCGTCGCTGATCGCCTTGCTGGTGGATTTGCCTGCTCCAATACGGATACCAGGCTGGTTCTCAGATTCTCGGCCTCCTGACGTTGTGCTTCTTGCTGAATCTGTTGCTGTGCTTGCATCATAGCATACATCATCTGGAACATCTGTTGCCCGTCCATGGCTTGTCCTGGCGGGAAAGCTGGCATCTGGGGAGTGAACTGTGGTGGAGGTGGGATGTCATCTCTCCGGAACCTTGGATTAGGCTGACCGATTTGATCGCTCTGCGATGCTTGTCCTCTACTTCCAGGAGTCACTCTATCTCCATAAGTAACCACAGCATCGTGTAGTATATCTAAAAGAATCTCGTCTCCGTTCCTGGGATCCATTTCTCTGCAACCAAAAGATAAACTATAAGAACGCTCATAGGAGTCAACACAGGATGCAAATCAAGTAACAATTTCGAGTTCGATATAGAGTTCAACAATGGGTTAAATAAATGGATGAGATCCTAGAACTTATTCTATCCTTAGGGCAGGCTGGTTCGGTCCCTAAGTTGAAACCGAACAATTTTGTCGTAGACCTGCATGGGCCACCACAAAAACCATGTTACGCCCTAGTCCCAAAATACCGTGGGACCAGATACGTGGCAATGGCCAGCAGCACGCACCGATGGACCAACCCAATATAATGGGTCCATCAGGGCATACTTAAGCTGTAAAATAAGTCTACGATAATTATGGCACAACTAATCTCATCCACACAAGATATAAAATATGGTCCACAGAATAAATAAGGAATGTAAATCATCAGCAAGTCTCACAAAGTACTTCGGGAATAACCCGATAAATATCTAGTACAATGGTTCCACAGACCAGAAAATAAAAGACTGAAATAATAAATAAAACTGAGCATGAACATGGATGCTCATGAGAAGTCTTCAGCTAAGACCTCGTCCTCAGATGGTGGTACGGCTCCTCGTTCGGCTCCTCCTGCTGCGGTCCCGTAAACCTCGGGGTAAACCTGGTCTGCAAAGTCTGGGGACAAAATCCATATCCAGGTCCTCAGGGGACATAGCAAGGTACAGAAAATAATATAAGCCAGAATATAAACAGTGCAGCAAATAATGAGATAAGCAGGGTAAGTATGTAACATCTGTATAAATGCAAAAGAGAATATCAATAGTACTCAGGTTGAAACAACTACAAGCTCTGTGTAGGGGAGCCGGTAGTAGTGGTGTCAAGAGGTGGTCTAGCTCAGCGGGAGACTGAGTAGCCGGCATAACATAGTCAACCTGTAGCCTGTGGATCTCTCCAGCAATAGATGGGACAATAAGGGAATACTAAATAACCAGCTAAGTGATATGCAAGATGAGAGCAGCACTAGATCTCAGGCTGAAGCATACTACAAGCTCTGTGTAGGGGAGCCGGTAGCAGCAGTAATAATGAGTAATGGGCCAAGCTCGGACTTCAGAGTCTTGGGCCTCACAATAGTAGGGGTGTATATATATAATTAGCCTGTAGTCTGTGTGTCTCTCCCCACCCAATATAACCACGCAAATTATGAACATAACGTCTCACGTCCATGTCAGCGGGGTCATAACTAACGCACAAGTCATAATGTAGCTAGAATATAGAATCTATGTCAAGTCCTATACAGAATCACCTCGAACATCTCGGAAAGATCCTGTCTCATGATCAGTGTCCTGTGTCCTGGGTTAAAGTGTACTTGGTAAGACAAGTACGAGAATATAAAGTGTCACGTATGTCCCTATCTAAATGACATTACCCAACACCGCGTACGATGTGGGCACCCGACTGATAATCGGATGCTAAGTATGTCAAACGGTCCTAGGTTAAGCATGCACAGTAAATATATGAAGTAAGAAAATAGGTAACAATACTACAGAGATGGCAAGGTACACTTGCCTGATGTTGGAATGTCAACAACTGTCCCTGTAGCAGTGGATCCGGTAGGTGCTACTCCAAAAGCTGTAATAAATATCACCAACAGTCTCAGAAGGTATCAAACTGCTAGAATTGCCTGTCCTTACGTCCAATTTGGACACAGGAGCAAAATGGTCATTTCCGGGCCAAAGCGGGGTCCACACGTGGGCCACTTTGCACCGAAAAATGTGTCAGCGTCAAAGGTCTCCAAATTCTGCAAACTCAGTATCTACAAGTCAGGAACGATGATACGAACCCAACGGAACTTCCAGAATTGGATTCCGATGAGCCGTTCACAAAATCACCCGTCAAGTGGAGCCGGTGGGGCCCACGATACGCAATTTTGTCAACATTCTCAGAATCGGACCAAACTTGGGTCACAGGACCAGCGTATTGCTACGAGTCCAATGGCGTAAGTTTCGTCTCGATTTGACGTGTGTACATAAAGTTACAGCGTATTCCAGAAAGGTCGGATACGGGGTGTCGTCGGCGGATACGCGTTGACTCCGGGGTGCACGCACCTCCGAATCGACTTCTGCAAAATCCCACACGACCGTATCAACGTCGTGCACGGTTCGGTAAAGACCGCGTGCAACCAAGTCGTCCCGATTGGCGGGGCGCACTCAGTTCCGGGGTGAAACGGGGTATTGTTTTTCCTGTTTTTGGATCACGGTGTACGATCACCACAGGACGCGATGCACCGAGCAAGTTGCACGGGCACCGAGAGGGTTACACAGTCTACGCATAGCAACTGACGGAATTGAAAAGGTGCTGCGAGGTGAGAGAAATCGGTACCTGAACAGGGCCCCGTGAGTTCTGAAATTCACGTGTCCGTGAGTACTGTTCGTGTCCTGGTTGAACTCTTGTGTCCTCGCGTCCGGGGTCTGCTGTGGAGTTCTGCCGCTCACGTTCAGGCCGAGGGCTCCGTGAACGCTGCTGAGTCTGCGTCGACCGACGGAGAGGAACTCGCGGGGAACGCTACGAGAATCGAGGCCGCGTGCAGCAGTCGAGCGGCTGCTCGACGTCTAGGGCAGAGATGGGCAGAGGGTTGAGAGACGCCGGGGTCGCGCTGGACTTGGCGACGGGTCGATGAAGTCGCGAGTCGGTGGCTCGGAGTCGACAGCGGGCTGGGATTCGAAGGAGTCGGGGACGAGTGTCTGTGCTCGCGCGGAGGGGAAAAAGGGTCGAGGGTTGGGTCGCTGGCGATGGGGGAAGCAGCGGAGATCGGGGTACGGCGGCGGGGTTACTGACGAGGCGGAGATGGGGGATGAGCGGCTAGGTCGATGACTGGGTGGAAGGAGATCGGGGTCGTGGGTCACAGGCGGAGCTCCGACGAGTTGGTCGGGGAGAGAACAGTGTTGAACAGCGGAGGGGGAGTTCAACAGCTAGGTTTCCGGCGTCTGGTCGAAGACAGGTGACGGCTCTGAGGAGGACGATAGGTGTGGATGGCGGCGGCACGGATGCCGAGGCGAATTAAATAGCCTGAACAGTGTTCACGGCTAGGGTTTGCAGCGGGTCGGGTTCTATAGCGGTTCGGGTCTGACCCACTTTGGTGAGTTTAAACTGGATTGGTTTGAGCTTGGTTTGGTTTTGATATCAATAGTCTCAAAGGCGTAAAACGCCGCTACGGAGTCCAAACAATTCACCGAAAAATGCCACGCGTCCGGTTTTCTATTTTACACAATAATTTATTACTTCCAGAATATTTTAACACCAATTAGCCACACTTAAAATTCTTTAAATCACCATTCCCTTCGTTTTAAATTTCCAGAAACTATCAAAATTGAAGTAACTCATTTTAAAATTATTCTTAAAAATTCAGGGTGTTTACAGATCGGGCATTGGATAACGGATTATAGATAGATATTATCCCAGATATAGTGGCTGAAGGGTTACCCGTCTCAATCAACGATCATTCTCAGATTTTGGTGAGTTTATCTTCTCAACCTCCTATCTATAAGGGTCCTTTTAGGTATAATAATGTTTGGCCTAAGATGGAGGGCTATATGGTAGTAGTAGAGAATGGTTACAGGTAATAAGCAATATCAACTTTCCACAAAAATTAAAAGTTGTCAATAGAGCTTTAAAAGACTAGAACAATAGTCAACTTATTCCATCTTTAGAAGAGTTGTCCAAGGAATTAATGAACATACAACAGATACTTCAGCAGGACCCTTATAAAGAGGGATGGGAAACCGGGGAAGTAGAGTTATAAGAAGATATTAGCAAGTTGACTTTCTTGGAGGAACTTCAGTCCCAACAAAGGACCAAGTGTGCTTGGTTAAATGAGGGAGATTTTTGTACTAAATTCTTCCATCGGTTGGTAAAAGCTCGACTATACTGGAATTATCATGACCCGCACCCGATGTAGGGATGCAAGACGGAAACAACGTCCAGCCTACGTCGCAGAATCGACGGTAGAATATTGTTTGGATAATCTATCTAATATAATAAGCCACCAACAATATCAATATACTCAATCACAGATCTAAGATGGAGAATAGCACGAATATGATAAAAGAATAGAATAGTCATAATACAACTCATGAGTCAAATAATAACATCAATGAGTCTGAGAAAAATACTAGACAGTAAGCTGGAGACAAATCTAGTACAAGAGAATAACTAAGAAGCTACAAGTCCTGGGTCATCTGTCTCAGTCGGAATGAGTCCCTCCTGAGCCAGCATCTCTGACTCTAAGCCCACAATATCCTGAGGCCCGTAATGAGTAGGGTACCACTCCTCAGTGTCATCTAGAAAAAATATATCCAGTCAGAAGAGGAGCAGAGTATATCTCTAATAGCAGTTATAATCAATGATATAAACTATGTAACAGTAAATAGATATGAATATACAAGATGCAATAATAGATATAAGAATATACAATAAAGAAAATACTGAAAATAAATACAAGAATAAACAATATGACAATAAACAAGAATACTAATGACTAAGTGTGTGAGTACTAGCTTTAACATGTGATCGGCTTGGAAACTTGCACAAGGAACTTGCACAAGGATAAGGGCCTGGCTAGTCATACGTGTGGTGTATGACCAACACTCACAAAAAAGAAGACATGCACAAGGAGGGTATGATCACATATCTACACTAAAATACTCTCCACCCTCGACTGGTATAGGGGATCCAACCATGGTACGCTATGGCATGAGATTCTTTAAGAAGATAGCTAGTCTCCCCGAGAATCAGTATCTGTATATATACAAGAAACAAGGAAACAAGGCTTGCACAAGATACACCATATATACCAAGGAATAATATCTCATGACGAGATCCGAATATATCAATCTGTATAACCATCGTGTCAAGAAATTAAGGATATCTACACTAGATACAATGAACATAGAGGATATCATAAATGAGAAACTATCAGATAATGTACTCGTCTGAAGTCCGGTGAATAGTATCACAGATGTCTGGTATGGTACCTCGAAGACCTAGTTATGGAATATAACATCAATTCAAGATTTCAGAATAAAAATAAGTTAAACTAGTCAACATCTAGGTCAAAAAGCCATTTCTAAGTCAAAATGATCAAACTAGGTCAACTCTAGGTCAAACCTGTCGAACTATTTGTTTCTAGGTTGTATGAGTCTATCTCAAGGATATTGGATTCATACACTATGAAACTAGGTCACACCAGTTAAATCTAAGATACCCGTATCTCAAGATACGCAAACAAGAGATATGAGAATATCACAATATACATATATAATTATCGACAATATAATATTCTAACTAATCTAGTGCTAAGAGAATACATTGGCTTTAAACCAACGCGGTATCACACCACTAAACCCCCATCTTGATACTCGAACCCAAATACCTCGAGTATCCTCAATACCTTGATACTTACCTTGGTATCTCAAGGTAATACCACTCTAGTATATAGTAGCTACCCAATCTAACTATATACTAATAGGTATATATATCAATCCAATATAAACTACTAGTATGTACTTATACCAACTTGTAAACCCCCTCGACCAATTTAGGATTTAATTTAATTTAAATTGAGAAACTAGGATTAATTTGGACACAATTAGGATTAATATGCATCAATTATATTTCTTAATACACCTTGCCGTTGCTTCGATGTTTGGAGCGCTACAGTAGTAGTTACCTTAAAACAAAGTTCATACACATCTCCTAGACATGCCAGACTACCCATCTGACCCTTGTGAAGCTCTTAGATACTCAATATTGTGCTTCATTTGAGCTGCACAATATTCGTTACAAACAACTATGTATTATTCCAATAAATCCCATTTCTCTTAATTGCCCATTCTTAATTGAATCTGAAGTACAACCTCAACCCAATTCCATAAAATCCAAATTATGGCATCTACCTATTCTGAGCCAGCTACACCCATGACTCTTGCGTCCCACCCAAGTTTAATCCCATGTGTTTTCAATTGACAAAAGAACGCCAGGCACAATTATTTTAATTTAATTAAATTGGAGGCAAATTTCACCCAAAGCGAGACCTAACCAAGCCCATGTACACCACTTCATGTGGACCAACCCCCACCCAGAGAGTCCAGACCGGCCCAAATCCTGAGGTCAACCCAAATTCCCTCTCTCCTATATAAATACATCTCTTTCTCCTATCGGAAACCCTGGAAATCTAAAACCCATCTAGCAAACCATCCCTCCCCTTCAACCCTAGCCGAACACCCTTGTCGAGCACTCATCCCTACCCGACCGGACCACCCTCCTAGGCCGCCTGCACCACCGTCTGACCACCACTCCCATCCACCATCATCGCCATCCCTTCACCTCCGTCACAACCCGACTAGCAAACCCGAGCACCCCCTTCCCCCTTTTCCGACTTCCAAACCACCACCTCCAACACCGCTTGATGTCGCCAACCACCACTGTCAGGCTGACCCCGACCTACCCCATGACCTGACGGCCACCCAGGCACCGTCCCAGCCCGTTGCCGCCGCTGCCAGGCTGCTGCAACCGCTGCTGCAACTACTGTAGTTACTGCCGCCCGCGACCGTTGCTACCCGCATGTCGACCGAAGCTTTATCCCACATTGAAGGACGGTCAGTCAGCGAGCAGACCCCCCCCTCTTTCTGTCAACTAGGTACTCGTCCTCTAGCCTCTTCTTTTCTTGTATTATTATTTTATATATCGTCGTATCATCGTGTCATCGTGTCGTATGTCAACACAAGCTAAATAACATTAACCCATATAGATGTGTATGCATGTGTGTTAATTAGAGTAGATAATAATAAATACATTAGTAATTACCTTAAATTTATGACCTGTTATCAAAGACTAGTAATTCACCTGAAAACCTGGACATAAACCAAGTATGCTTAACATGGGAAATAAGGACATGTAATTGTACTAAACATAATTAGTTTCGTGACCCATAACTTTAGTAATTTACTGTCGTGAGGTACACGGTAACTGAGGACAGGACACGTGTGCACCTTAGCTACGTACACACGTAACTCTGTAGTCGACCAGCCGTGACCCTTGCGTCAGTACCTTAGAGCAGCGTCGTAGTTTCGTGAATGTATTGCTTTGATGTCTAATGTTAGAATTTCTATATTATATTGTATGTTTAGGGTCACTGGATCAGCCAGGAGACACTGCAGGAGCAGGATATTGGCATTCACAGCTTGAGGACCCAGGCAAGATACCTTGCCATATTTACTGTCTAATTTAAATTATGTATATATTGTATGATATCTTGTTCCTTTATTTTATATGACTGTGCGCGTCTGAGATTAACTCGGGTTTAGTCGTCGAGTACGACGATGAGTAGTGTACTTGACCTAGTCACTAGCAGACTCACCTCATTGAGAGGATACTTTGATATCTTCCAAGACCTGACACTCTTACATGTTTTACGGTGACAAATTCATATTAGAATGCGGGTTCGCGTACTCGACTAGCTATCGGTGCGTGCGACATGCATCACGGTTAGTACGTAATTCAGGTTTTTTATGATTTGTAGAGACTTGGCATATAGATACGTGGTATGCACGTCGAGTATTCGACTTGTATATTTACATTGGGCGGAGAGGACAACTAGTAGGCGTATGGGATACACACATTGGAATCCGTAGTATCCGGAGGAGCTACGGATCTAATAACTCCCTTTATGCATATGCCTTCGGAGTGGTATGGACGTTATATTATTTAGGTGCCCCGTTCTTCGGAGCGATATGGACATTATATTATGCAGATGCCCCGTTCTTCGGAGTGGTATGGACGTTATGCCTATGCCTACCCATACGTACCAAAGTTTTCCTCCCATTGCATTTACTTAGATGGTTAGCACACCCTTTATTTATTTTATTCAGTATTTATATTATGGCATGCTTCTATATATCTTGTTACATCCCTATGAGGACCTGGTCCCTTTCCAGATTTGGACGAGGCATATTACCCCCACAGTGTACGGCTCAGGACAGAAGACTAGGTACGCTACAGCTGAGGAGCTAAAGGTGCTACCGTCAGAGTTTTCGTGATCAGTTGGTAGGCCCTCTGCCTAGGATTGGGATCATCATTATCTAGTCAGCCGATGCCCTAGTCATTACTCTTTTATCTATCATTTCAGTACTTTTATTTTGTTATAGTAGTGGGTTTGTTCCCACCAGACATTCTTGGTTGTACTATGATATTTGAGACCGGCGTTTATGTTCTAGTATTTATTTTAGTACTTTCTTGCTGTTTATATTATGGATGAGATTAGATTTACCTGTTATTGATTGATATTGGACTTGTTAGTTATTTAGGACAGCGTAGCACTCTTCGTTAGATCCATTAAATTGGGATATCCTCGGAGACGTGACAGTTGGCTATTGCCACGTGGCCTGGTCCCGTGTATTTTGGGACTGGGGCGTGACATAGTTTTAGTGGTGGCCCATGCAGGTCTTGTCTTTCGCTTGTGGTATGATAACATGCCCAGTGATCCTGTAATAGGATAGAAATTACTAGGTCTCATCCAGTTTGATTTCGTCTTTAAACTTCCTTCGTGTTACTTCTAAATATCCACATCCTGTTTGTTTGATTCCGTTCTCTTTTTAATGAAGTCCTATCTCTTGCAGCAAGATTAACTTGCGTAGTGGACGAGGAGCACCCGGTGTCGTGGTGCCAATCGACACCACCCAGAGAAAGGAGATACCCCAAGGACTACCTAGAGAACAACTACCACTACAGGCCCCGCTGATACATTGGAGCAAGACTTCTTAGGGCCATCCTACCCAACAGTACGAGGGACAGACTTCCCAGACGATCCCCACACAGCATTTCGAGGGCCAGACTTTGGGAGCTACACCGATGCCGCAAACCGTGAGGACAATATCTGAGGAGACACCTATTGCACAGCCAGAGGTTCCATTACCACCACCTCCACCTTATCCACCTCAGATGCCACAATTAGATGGACAGCCACAGATGCTTCAATTCTTCTAGACTATGATGCAAGTACAGTGGCATCAAACCGAGACGTTGAGACAGAGTTTGATGGCAGTACTAGAGAGGACACCTGTCACAGAACCAGTACCAGCACCTCCACCAGTCCAGACAGGTGGTACTGTAAGATGGTTTCGACAGATGGAACCAGATACTTTTTCGGGCAACGAGACTGTAGAGCAGATCTCCGATTGGGTTGCCAACACGAAGATGCTACTAGAGGCTTCACAACTGCATCCAGACCTTTGGATGACCGCAGTGAGGGCCCAACTAAAAGGCAACGCCCATCACTGGTGGGATTCTATTGAGCGCAGTGTAGGCAAGAACCAGTCATGGGAACAATTTTTAGAATACTTCAATGCAAAGTATTTCCCAGCCACAGACAGAAATGCCCTGTACTTCCAGTTCCTACCTCTAGAACAAGGGAATATGACTGTTGACGCATATGACGCAGAGTTTAGCCATCTCAGCAGATTTGGTGTCGTCTTGATACACAATGATCTAGAGAAGGCCCAGAGATTTTATTACGGCCTTACTTTCGAGCTGCAGAGGTATACCACCACACAGGCGAGGATTTCTTATGAGGAGGTCCTAGCAGAGGCGAGGATCCAAGAGGCCATCGACAAAGGAGCAAAATGTTCCAGCATGACCACGCCAGCCAGAGCCCAGCCCGGAGCAGGAGGACCGATCCGTCGTCTCGGAGCACCGACACAGCAGAGGGCAGCACCATACCAATAAAAGGAACTTTCGACTTGCTACCACTGTGGTAAGATAGGACATTACCAAAAGGACTGCCGAAAGCGACTGGGGATATACATGATTTGTGGGGTGAGCCAGCACCAAGCCCGAGACTGCCCACAGCGCAGAGATGCAGCACCGTAGACCGGACAAAGGACAACAACACCAGTTCTGAGGATACTACCCCCGCAAGGA
This sequence comes from Iris macrosiphon, assembly GCA_036927795.1. Lineage (NCBI taxonomy): Eukaryota > Viridiplantae > Streptophyta > Magnoliopsida > Asparagales > Iridaceae > Iris > Iris macrosiphon. The sequence continues at coordinate 130,419,631 of JAYESA010000012.1, forward strand.
GGATATCATCCACCAGCACCTGGAGGATTTCAGAGGGGACCACCTTGGGCCCCACAGCATGCACAGTTTAATCGAGCCTGACAGCAGACCGGAGGGCAGAGGCACGGACAGGCCTTTGCACTAGCAGCTACTGAGGAGGAAACAGAATGAGAGGCTATCACAGGTACCATTTTAGTTGCATTATTACCTACGACTGCATTGTTTGATTCTGGTGCTACGCTATCTTTTATATCTAGTAGATTCGTAGCAATGCATAGAGTAGCTACCTCCCCCTTACCTAATAGTTAGAAGATTCTTACCGGAGGAGGCATCATGTCGGTTACCAGCACTATTAGAACGTGCTCGGTAGTCGTATATGGTAGAGAGATAAGAGCGCGATTCTTGGTATTACCCATGCCATACTTTGACGTTGTGCCAGGCATAGACTGGTTAAGCCAGTATAATGTTGTACTAGACTGCCGGAAGAGTAGCATCACTTTTAGACCACCAGATCAATCGGAGTTCGAGTACATGCGAGGGACTGTCGAGCAAGGAGTAGGACAGACAGCTGAAAGTTACATGGCTATGGATATGGTAACCCCACCGATAGTTGCAGAATTCGAGGATGTTTTTCCTGAGGAATTGCCAGGCTTACCGCCAGATAGAGACGTAGAGTTCACTATTGAGCTAGTACCCGGAGCAGCATCGGTATCTTTAAATGTATACCGATTAGCGAAGAAGGAACTAGATGAGATGAAGCTACAATTAGCGGAGTTGCAGAGCAAAGGATTTATCCGTCCTAGTGCATCACCCTGCGGAGCACCAGTATTGTTTGTACCTAAGAAGGATGGAACAGTATGTATGTGCATTGATTACAGAGCCATTAATGCTTTGACTATCAAGAACAAGTATCCCCTGCCGCGGATTAATAATTTATTCGACTAGTTGACAAGAGCAGTGGTGTTCACAAAGATTGACTTGAGATTGGTTTATCATCAAGTAAAGGTGCGAAGAGAAGACATTCAAAAAATAGCATTTATGACTCATTATGGACACTACGAGTTCTTAGTGATGCCTTTTGGACTAACGAATGCACCTGCTGTATTTATGAACTTGATAAACAGAGTATTCTACCAGTACCTAGACCAATTCGTGGTAGTCTTCATCGACGACATCTTGGTGTATTCGAAGAGCCATGAGGAGCACGAGAAGCATTTGAGACTAGTATTAGAGACCCTGAGGAGAGAGAGGCTTTATGCCAAGCTGAGCAAGTACGAGTTCCTCCTAGATCGTGTCACTTTTCTTGGACACGTCATCTCAAGAGATGGTATTTCAGTAGATCCAGCGAAGATTTTATCAGTAGAGACATGGCCAACCCCTACCAATGTCTCAGAAGTAAGGAGTTTCCTAGGACTTGTCGGATACTACCGGAGGTTCGTAGAGAAATTTATGAAGATCGCTGACTCGCTTGACCCGTAAGGAGAAGGAGTTCACCTGGACAGAGGAGTGTCAGACAGCGTTCGATGAGCTAAAGAAGCGTCTGACTACAACACCTATCTTGACCATACCTTCTGGACCCGGAGGATTCGTGATCTATAGCGATGCATCCGAAAAAGGATTAGGATGTGTCTTAATATAGCATGGAAAGGTTGTGGCCTCTAGACAGTTAAGGACCCATGAGAAGAACTATCCCACTCACGACTTGGAGCTTGCCGCAATGATCTTTGCTTTGAAGCTTTGGAGGCACTACCTATATGGAGAAAGAGTGGAGATATTCACTGATCATAAGAGCCTAAAGTACGTCTACACCCAGAAGGACCTTAACCAGAGACAGAGATGTTGGCTCGAGGTGATGACAGACTTTGAGATCGAGCTATAATACCACTCGGAAAAGGCCAACGTAGTAGCTGACGCATTGAGCAGAAGACCCATGGCATTCTTCTTGACTACCCAACAACACCTGTTGAGAGATCTAGAGCAGATGAGTATAGATGTCATTATGCCCGGAATAGATGGATATTTGTCTAGTTTTCAGTTGCAATCAATATTAGTAAAGAGAATCAAGGCTGCTTTGCCAACAGATGCCAGATTTCAGAGGCTTCGACAGAGGACAGATGCTGGAATACAGACAGGATTGCGTATACATGAAGATGGGACTTTGAGATATGGAGATCGTCTCTATGTTCCAAATGGAAAACTTCGTCAGGAGCTGATGTCGGAGGCACACAGTTCGACTAACTCTATTTATCCAGGAGGCACGAAGATGTACAGAGACTTAAGACAGTACTACTGGTGGCATGGAATGAAGAGGGAGATAGCCCGCTTTATGGCGAAGTGCCTAGTGTGTCAGCAAGTCAAGGCTGAGCATTAGAGATCTGCGGGCTTACTTCAACCGCTCTCGATACCGGAGTAGAAATGGGAGCACATCACTATAGACTTTGTTATGGGCTTTCCGAGGAGTCCTAGTGGTCGTAATACAGTATGGGTAATCGTAGATAGACTCACCAAGTCCGCTCACTCCTTACCCTTCAGGGTTGGGCAATCTACAGAGGTCTTAGCAGATATGTACATGAGGAAGATTGTGCAACTGCATGGAGTGCCAGTTAGTATAGTGTCTGATAGGGATACGAGGTTTACATCCTACTTTTGGCAGAGTATACAAAAGAGTCTCGGTACCCGCCTGAAGTTTAGCTCATCGTATCACCCACAGACAGATGGCCAGTCCGAGCGCACCATTCAGACCTTGGAAGACATGTAAAGAGCGTGCATGCTCGATTTCGGAGGATCATGGGAGGACCATTTATATTTGGTCAAATTTTTCTACAATAACAGCTATCAAGCGAGTATCCATATGGCTCCCTATGAAGCGTTGTATGGAAAAAAGTGTCGTTCCCCAGTATGTTGGAGCGATATAGGCGAGAGACGGATTCTTGGGCCGGAGTTGGTTGTTCGTACAGTAGAGAAGGTGAAGAAGATCCAAGGGCACCTGCGAGAAGCACAGGACAGACAGAAGCATTAGGCGAACGCGCATCAACGACCCCTAGAGTTCCAGGTTGGAGATCATGTATTTCTAAAAATCTCACCTACTCGAGGGACTATCATATTTGGAGGCAGAGGAAAGTTGAGTTCGAGGTACATCGGACCATTCGATGTGTTGGAACGCATCAGAGCGGTTGCTTACAGGTTAGCCTTGCCACAAACTTTAGAAGGAGTCCATGACGTCTTCCATGTATCTCAGCTGAGAAGGTACATACCTGATCCGAGTCATGTGCTTGACCATTCAGAAATTACAGTCGGCCCGAGTTTATCATACCAAGAGGAGCCTGTTGAGATTCTGGACAGAAGCAAGAAGGTATTGCGAGGTCAGACTATCCCCCTAGTTTATGTCGTATGGAGATATCATGCACTAGGCGAGTCAACCTGGGAACGCGAGGAGGATATTCGACAGCGTTATCCCCATCTCTTCGAAGTCCTAGGTATATAGTATCATTTTAATTTCAGTTAGTAGTTCTTACCTTACGTATGTTTTAATTTTGAGAACGAAATGCTCTAAGAAGGATAGATTGTAAACCCCCTCGACCAATTTAGGATTTAATTTAATTTAAATTGAGAAACTATGATTAATTTGGACACAATTAGGATTAATATGCATCAATTATATGTCTTAATACACCTTACCGTTGCTTCGATGTTTGAAGCGCTACAGTAGTAGTTACCTTCAAACAAAGTTCATACACATCTCCTAGACATGCCAGACTACCCATCTGACCCTTGTGTACCTTTTAGATACTCAATATTGTGCTTCATTTGAGCTGCACAATATTTGTTACAAACAACTATGTATTATTCTAATAAACCCCATTTCTCTTAATTGCCCATTCTTAATTGAATTTGAAGTACAACCTCAACCCAATTCCATAAAATCCAAATCATGGCATCTACCTATTCTGAGCCTGCTACACCCATGATTCTTGCGTCCCACCCAAGTTTAATTCCATGTGTTTTCAATTGACAAAAGAATGCCAGACGTAATTGTTTTAATTTAATTAAATTGGAGGCAAATTTCACCCAAAGCGAGACCTAACCAAGCCCATGTACACCACTTCATGTGGACCAACCCCCACCCAGAGAGTCCGGACCGGCCCAAATCCCGAGGTTAACCTAAATTCTCTTTCTCCTATATAAATATATCTCTTTCTCCTATTGGAAACCCTAGAAATCTAAAACCATCTAGCAAACCATCCCTCCCCTTCAACCCTAGCCGAACATCCTTGCCGAGCACTCATCCCTACCCGACTGGACCACCCTCCCAGGCCGCCTGCACCTTCGCCTGACCACCACTCCCATCCACCATCATCGCCATCCCTTCACCTCCGTCATAACCCGACTAGCAAACCCGAGCACCCCCTTCCCCCTTTTCCGACTTCCAAACCACCACCTCCAACACCGCCTGATGCCGCCAACCACCACTGTCAGGCCAACCCTGACCTCCCCCACGACCTGACCGCCACCCAGGCACCATCCCAGTCCGCTGCCGCCGTTGCCAGGATGCTGCAACCGCTGCTGCAACTACTGCAGTTATTGCCGCCCACGGCCGTTGCTGCCCGCACGTCGACCAGAGCTCCGCCCCATGCCGGAGGACGGTCAGTCAGCGAGCAGACCCCTCCCTCGTTCTGTCAACTAGGTACTCGTCCTCTAGCCTCTTCTTTCCTTGTATCGTCGTGTTATATATCGTCGTATCATCGTGTCGTCGTGTCGTGTGTCGACACAAGCTAAATAACATTAACCCAAATAGATGTGTATGCATGTGTGTTAATTAGAGTAAATAATAATAAATATATTAGTAATTACCCTAAATTTATGACCTGTTATCAAAGACTAGTAATTCACCTAAAAACCTGGACATAAACCAAGTATGCTTAACATGGGAAATAAGGACATGTAATTGTACTAAACGTAATTAGTTTTGTGACCCATAACTTTAGTATTTTACTGTTGTGAGGTACACGGTAACTGAGGACATATTCCTGAGGACAGGACACGTGTGCACCTTAGCTACGTGCACACGTGACTCTGTAGTCAACCAGCCGTGACCCTTGCGTCAGTACCTAAGAGCAGCGTCGTAGTTTCGTGAATGTATTGCTTTGATGTCTGATGTTAGAATTTTTATATTATATTATATGTTTAAGGTCACTGGACCAGCCAGGAGATACTGCAGTAGTAGGATATTGGCATTCACATCTTGAGGACCTAGGCAAGATACCTTGCCATATTTACTGTCTAATTTAAATTATGCATATGTTGTATGATATCTTGTTGCTTTATTTCATATGACTGTGCGCATCCGAGATTGACTCAGGTGCAGTCGACGAGTACGTCGATGAGTAGTATACTTGACCTAGTCACTAGTAGACTCACCTCATTGAGAGGATACTCTGATATCTTCCAAGACCTGACACTCTTACACGTTGCACGGTGACAAATTCGTATTAGGATGCGGGTTCGCGTACTCGACTAGCTATCGGTGCGTGCGATATGCATCACGGTTAGTACGTAATTCAAGATTTTTATGATTTGTAGAGACTTGGCATATAGATACATGGTATGCATGTCGAGTATTCGACTTGTATATTTATATTGGGTGGGGAGGACAACTAGTAGGCATATGGGATATACCCATTGGAATCCGTAGTATCCGAAGGAGCCACGGATCCAATGACTCCCTTTATGTAGATGCCCCGTTCTTCGGAGCGGTATGGACATTATATTATTCAGGTGCCCCGTTCTTCGGAGCGGTATGGACATTATATTATGCAGATGCTCCGTTCTTCGAAGCGGTATGGACGTTATGCCTATGCCTACCGATACGTACCAAAGTTGTCCTCACATTGCATTCACTTAGATGGTTAGCACACCCTTTATTTATTTTATTCAGTATTTATATTATGGCATGCTTCTATGTATCTTGTTACGTCCCTTTGAGGACCTGGACCCTTTCCAGATTTGGACGAGGCATATTACCCCACAGTGTACGGCCCAGGACAGGAGACTAGGTACGCTACAGCTGAGGAGCTAGAGGTGCTACCGTCAGAGTTTCCGTGATCAGTTGGTAGGCCTTCTGCCTAGGATTGGGAGCATCATTATCTAGTCAGCCAATGCCCTAGTCATTACTCTTTTATCTATCATTTCAGTACTTTTATTTCATCATAGTAATGAGTTTGTTCCCACCAGACATTCTTGGTTGTACTATGATATTTGAGACTGGCGTTTATGTTCTAGTATTTAATTTAGTACTTTCTTCTGTTTATATTGTGGATGAGATTAGATTTACCTGTTGTTGATTGATATTGGACTTGTTAGTTTTTTAGGACAGCGTAGCACTCTTCGTTGGATCCATTAAATTGGGATATCCTCGGAGACGTGATAGCTGGCTATTGCCACGTGGCCTGGTCCCGTGCATTTTGGGACTGGGGCGTGACACAACTACTAGTATTTACTAATATGAATTTAAATACTAACTACCATGCTATATTAACTATCAATACAACTAATACATAGACACATATATATATACATACAAATATATATAACTTAGAGATATCCATAAGAGGTATAACTAAATAGATACTAACTAACTATATACTACTAACAAACTAGTTAACTAACAATTTAATAAACTTGCTAACTATCAATAACTAATATTAGCTAACTAACAAAACTAACGAACTGAACATCTAAGTAGCTAACACTAACTGATACACCTAAACCTCTGCCTAACCTTGTTGTTGCTGCTATTGAAGTAGCTGATGCTGCTCCCTGTGCCTTGTAATGCTGCTGCTGCTGCTCGGTTACTCTTTACTTGCTGCCTCAAGGCTCTGCATCTGCTCGAGCTTGCTGCTCGTGGCTGTTGGCGAAGCTCGCTGCTTCAGTTGCTAAACTGCAGTAAAAACTGCTGCTGCTACTGGCACCTTGCTGCCTAGCTGCTGCTGTGCCATGCGTTAGCTGCTGCTGTGTAGCTGCTGCTGCTACAAGCTCTGCTGCTGAGTCCCCGACTCCCCCTGCTGTGATGCTTGTTGTTTCACTGATCACTGTTCGAGCCTCATTTTCTATCACACACATAGCCTCATACATATATCTATATATATATACACATGACTACACACTTATATATATATATATATATCAACATACACTAACATATACTTATACACATATACACATAGGTAGATGTATCACTCCCTCTTATATATACATATAAATACTTGATACACTAGTACATATAACTACATATATATACATAACAATATATAGAAATGCAATACAACAAACACGTGGAGTGCACTACACCCGTATCACACTAGATCTCTGATACACTTACGATACGAGTCCACCACATAATCAAATATACCCCGAAGGACACGAACAAGTCTAAATTACTATATATGAACAATACGAAGATTAAAATATATATCTACGTATCCAGGTCAAAATATGACATGCACAAGTCCCGTGTCGGAGAAAAACCCCCAAATCAACACGTATTACCAAATTATTGGGATACGGCCTACACGTATCCAATTGTGGACATGATACTAGCCACAAATAAGCAAACACATGTCAATTTGGTCTATATGACCAATTGACAAACACAACAAGTGTCAATCTCAAAAAATTTCCAAAATTGACACAAAAAGCACCATAACTTTCTCCATAGGCCTCCTATGAACCTAATTCTAATTCCTATGGGTAGCCTATGCATATGGGGTAGTTTTTTATGGTTAAATCTCAGATTTAAAACTTAATTAAAGAGAAAAAACTGAATTGTACCTATTGAAAGATGGATTCCCAATACAATATCCAAATTTGATGAAATTGGCCTTCAACTTGTAGATCCTTGCTCCTCTTTGTAGATCATTGCTTCCTCCTTCTAGATCCTTACTCTACTAGCCTCCAATGGTGATTTGGAAAGAAATTAAGAAAAAATTTGGTAGAGAAATGATGTGGTAATGAAGAAATTTGGTTGAGGAAAATTCTAGATCTAGTTTTTAAATGAAAATAGGAGAGAGAAACTTTTTCCCTCTTTTTTAATAGGCCGGCCACTTGACCCCCTCCCCAAGTTTCTATGTAATATCCATTATACCCCTTGGGCCTCTCATGAAAAAATAATTAAGGAGGGAAGGTTCTAGTCTAATGGTTTAATTAAATTAAGCATCCTCCTAATGAATAGGCTTCTAATTAGGCTCAATTCTAACTAATAATAAATGTTGGTCCATGAGTCTAAATTAAACTTGTTAGGTTCACTAACACAAGTCTAAAACAAATACTAACATCTAACAATAAATAAAATAATAATAATAAGTATACAACATACACAATAATTAATTAATTATAAAATTACCAAAATACTATTTCCTAGAAAATATGGTAGTGACAAGTCTACCCCCCTTAAAATAATTTTGTTCTCGAAATTCAAAGACAAAAACTATTCTCAGAAAATAAATAGAACAGAACAGAAAGAATATAACATAACTAAGAAAGAACATACCTCAAAGCACAAACAAATATGGGTAACGCTCTCGTATTTCATCATCTCTCTTCCAGGTAGACTCTCCCGGAGAGTGATTCCTCCATACGACGCATACCAAAGGAATAGTCTGGTTCCTCAGTACCTTCTCTCTCTGATCCAGAATCTCAATTGGTTGCTTTGGATAGCTATGAGTAGGGCTCACCTTTATCTTTGAGTGATCCAACACGTGACTAGGATCTGCCACGTACCGTCTCAACTGCGACACGTGAAATATGTTGTGTACTCCCTCTAATACAGGTGGCAAGTCTAGTCTGTAAGTAACTGCACTGACCATCTCTAGAATGGTGAAAGGTCCAATGAATCGCGGACTAAGCTTCCAGCCTCAACCGAAGTGAATCGTGCCTCATGTCAGAGAAATCCTTAGAAATACCAAACCACCAACCTAGAACAAATACAACCTTAAGAACTTAATCTATAACAAACAACCAATGACAAGCACAAAACAAAATCTAAAACTATACCTCAAATTCCATAGGTCTCCAGTAGCTATCGTCCTAATACCACTGTCTGTCTTGCGCCACTCGAAGTCTGTCTCTGATCAGCTTAACCTTCTCCGCTGCATCCATAACCATCTCTGGCCCTAGTAAAATTCTCTCTCTAATATTGTCCCATGATAAGGGAGTACGATATCTCCGACTGTACAGAGCCTCAAATGGTGGCATCTCTATACTAGCCTGGTAGCTGTTGTTTTAAGCAAACTCTACCAAATAGAGATGGTCCTCCAAAGAACCCCCAAAATCTAGTGCACAAGTGCACAGCATATCCTCGAGAGTCTGAGTAGTCCTCTCTGACTTTCCATCTGTCTGAGGTTGATATGAAGTACTGAACTTGAGCTGGGTGCCCAAACTCACCTGCAAACTCCTCCAAAAATGAGAAGTAAAATGACTATCCCGATCTGAGAATATGGTGATGGAAACTCTATGTATCCTGACGATCTGCCTCACATACATCTCTGTCAGCTTCTCCGTAGACAAACCCACCTTGAAAGGCAAAAAGTGGGCCAACTTGGTCAACCTTTCAACTATCACGACCCAATTCCGTAGAATTATTGAGGCGTCCTCCGAATCGTGACCGCCATGCGGGCCTGGGGTTACGCCCGCACAAGGCTTTAATGATTTACATAGCAAGCACATATTCAAAGTACGCAGATAAATTGAAACACAGATTTGAAACATCGAAAAGTTCTCTTTATTGATAATGAATATCTATTACAAACTCTTGAACGAGTCACCTAGTTTGCCGCACGGGCTTACAAAAGAGTTTGACTCAAAATGAGATAGCAGTCCTGTACATTACATCCCTTTATAAACTTCAAAATGATATAGACCTCCGGGCTGGAGGACGGCTTTGCCACGAAGCTGCATTGTATATAAAGTTACAAGCTTCTATCTTCAAGTACTTCAAAAGCGGCGCGATCAGAGGATGCGCCTACAGCTGGACTGGATCGGGAAGACGACTTCGGCTCCTCGCTCGGTTCGTCTTGGTGCGGAGAAATTGTTTCAACGAGGGTCAACATGTCAAAACATACTAGTGAAGGCGAGCTAAACCCAACTATACCAATCAACACGTTGTTTTAATGAAGCATGCATATTTTGTGGGTTTTTATCTTGCCTTAGTTCATTTACAAGCAACATTATATATATGTATGATACTGAAATGAACTTACCACCGTTCGGTGGATTTTACCTGACCGTCTGAATCACCTGCACAATACTTACCATGCCTTCCCTGCCACGAAGACACAAGTTAGTTTACAACAGGTTTAAATATACAGAGGATCACTGGCATTATACCACGAAGGACGATTTATAGTCTCAGGACGGAAGGGTATGCAATGCGGGTGGCGAGCCCCCGCTGCACGTCTCATTTCGACGATACAGACGACTATACAGACGTTCCGTCCGGATCGGATTAGTCCCAGTGCCCTGACGACCGTCCGCAGGAACCAGAAACCTTGTGTACAAGTTGTCCGTGATCGAACGATATGTTAACTGATTTAGCAGATCATGCAGTTGAGGCAACACGAGTACAAGACAAGCAGAATTTTATGATTTATTTTGCAGAGCCTCACTGAACAATTAAGCGCATACAATGTGTTCTATACTTAGCAGAATTCATAGAACATTTATAACGAACTAGCATGCAGTATGATAACCGTTCGGTCAAATTTAGTTGACAAGTAATATTCCCAAGTCTATTCTCTTTTATCTTGATATCTTTTATTATTACTTGGTATCGTTTGATCGGGGCAAAGAAGAATGTAAGATTTTAGGGTATGAAGCTTGGAAGCAGGGCTAGCTAATCGGGATGGTAGCTACTCACTTCGTTGGTTGGAAGGGAGAAGGAAAGAGGCGCTTCACGACTCCGCTCGTAAGTCGCCTACTGCTCGTTCACCTGCATCACGAACAGCTCGATCAATACCTCTTTCTCTCTTTCCATACTCGGAATTGAAATGCAGTACAATGAACGAAAGCAATGAAATCATCGAAATCGTTCAAGAAAAACAAGCAAATCCCAAAACCAACTCAAAGCACAAAAGCAACAAGCGACATCGAAATCTGAGACAATAAAAGATAGCAGCGGAGAGGTCCCTCCTGACTCTGCCGCTAAGTCGATCCTTGGGGCGCGGTCCACTGAATATGGAAATCAATTCCAAAGAAACAAATTCATAATGAGGACGAGTTCTTGTTTCAATCTATCCCGATCAAACGATACCGTCTTGTGTTTCTTAGCCGCGCTCCCCGCACCGGGGGAACGGGGCGCTACATCAACGATGACCCAAATCGCGTCTTTCCCTCCTGGAGATCGTGGAAGTTCAAACACAAAATCCATAGTAATGTGCTCCCACTTCCACTCTGGAATGGTAATAGCTGAAGTAAACCTCCTGGCCCTGCCTCTCGGCTTTCACCTGCTGGCACACTAAGCATCTGGATACAAACTGTGCCACTTTCCTCTTCATGCCATACCACTACACACTCTCTCGCATATCCCAATACATCTTGTTGGCACCTGGATATATAAAATATTGAGAGCGATGCGCTTCCTGTAATGCCTTCTTACGCAGCTCCCCACTAGGCACACACAATCTAGCACCATACCACAAAGAACTATCCTCAGCAATGGTGAAATCATCCACCAATCCTGCTCTCACCTGAGCTCTGATGCTCCTCAGAGATACATCCTCATACTGGGCTGCCTTGATCCTTTTTATCAACTCTGAGTGTATCTGCAACCCCTACATCTGTATAGCTAAACTAGAAACTATCACCTAAATGTCCAAGCTCTCCAAGTCCTCCAACAAATATCGATCCTATATCAAGAACATAGCTACCGGATACCTTCTCAAGGCATCGACAACTACATTAGCTTTCCCAAGATGATATTGTAAAGAGATATCAAAATCCTTCATCATTTCCAACCACCGACGTTGCCTCATGTTCAACTCCTTCTGCATGAATATGTACTTCAAGCTCTTGTGGTCTGTGAAGATCTCTACATGCTCTCCGTACAAATAGTATTTCTACAACTTTGGGGCAAAGATAACTACTACCAACTCCAAATCATGGGTAGGATAGTTCTTCTCATGAGGACGCAATTGCCTAGATGCATAGGCAATCACTTTTCCATTCTGCTGAAGAATATAACCCAAACATTTCCCCGATACATCACTATAAATAGTGAAACCTCCAGACCCTGATGGCAACGTCAAAATAGGAGCTGACGTCAATCTCTTCTTCAATTCCTCAAGCAACCTGACATTTCTTCGTCCAAACAAACTCTACATCCTTCCTGGTGAGTCTGGTCATTGACTCGGTAATCCTCAAAAAATCTTGCACAAACTTTTTGTAGAAGCCTGCCAATCCTAAGAAACTCCTGATCTCTACTACTGAACTCGGCATCTTCTAAGACTCCACTGTTGTGATCTTCTTCGGATCTACTGAAATACTATCACCAGTCATAACATGTCCCAAGAACTCCACCTTGTCCAAAAAAAACTCATACTTGGACAGCTTTCCATACAACTTCTCCTTCCTCAGCACATCCAACATAATTCGTAAATACTCCTCTTTCTCCTCCGGTATCTTCGAGTATATGAGTATGTCATCGATAAATACCACCACGAACTTCTCAAGGTAGTGATGGAACACCTTGTTCATCAAATTTATAAATACCGTCGGGACATTAGTCAACCCAAACGGCATCACCATAAACTCATACTGACCATACCGAGTCCTAAAAGCAGTCTTCGGTATGTCCTCCGGCTTCACTTTTACCTGGTGGTAGCCTGATCTCAAGTCTATCTTAGAAAATAGCTTGGCATCACTCAACTGATCGAACAAGTCATCAATCTGTGGCAAAGAATATTTATTTTTGATAGTGAGATAATTTAATGTCCTGTAATCAATGCACATGCGCATTGATCCATCATTCTTCGGTACAAACAATATCGGGGCTCCCCACGGTGAAGAACTCGATCTGATAAACCCCTTATCCTGTAATTCATTCACCTGCGTCTTCAGCTCGATCAGCTCGCTGTTGTTTACTTTATAGACATGTTATAAAATTGGTTCTGCACCTGGCACCAAGTCTATAGAGAATTCAATATCTCAATCTGGCGGCAATCCTGGCAATTCCTCAGGAAACACATCCAAGAACTCTGCTATCAATGGATGCGGCAATTTCGTGTCTTCCACCATAGTTTCACAGATAATGCCTTCTCTCTGCTCTGCAGCTCCTCTAGTAAACTCGAACTCTGGCTCTGTCACTATCGTATTTTCTAAAAAAGGGTATTTTGGTCATTTCATAATTAATTAAATATTATGCATGCTAAATATTTATTATTGTATTATTTATTTATTGTTAGTATGTTAGATTTATTTTGGACTTATGTTAGTGAACCTCACTAGTTTAGATTAGATCCATGGACCAACATTTAACTTTAGTTAGATTTGAGCCCAATAGTAAGCCCATTCATTAGGAGGATGAATTAATTATGTTAAATCCATTAGACTAGAATATTTCCTCCTTAATTAATTTCTTCATGAGAGGCCCCAAGGGGTATAATAGACTTTGCATAGTATCTTAAGGGAGGGGGCAAGTGAGGCCTATATAAAGGGGATGAAAACTTTCTCTTTCTTTATTTTTTATTCCAAATCTAGATCTAGAATTTCTCTCAACCAAATTCCACCAAATCTCTACAAAATTTCTATCTAATTTCTTCCCAAATTATCATTGGAGGCTAGTAGAGCAAGGATCTAGAAGGAGAAAGCAAGGATCTACAAAGAGGAGTAAGGATCTACAAGTTGAAGGCTCATTTCACCATTTTTTGAGGTTTTATTGGAAATCCATCTCCCAATAGCTATAGTTCAGTTTTTTTCCCTTTAATTAGGTTCTAAATCTTTTAATTAACTATAAAAAACTAACCCATATGCATAGGCTACCCATATGAATTAGAATTGAGTTCATAGGAGGCCTATTGAGAAAGTTATGGTACTTTTGTGTCAATTTTGGGAGAATTCTGAGATTGATACTTATTGTATTTGTTAATTGGTCCTATAGATCAACTTGGCATATGTTTGTATATTTGTGGCTAGTGTCGTATCCACAATTAGATACTTGTAGGCCGTATCCCAACAATTTGGTGATACGAGTTGATTTGGGAGATTTTCTCCGACACGAGGCTTTGTGCATGTCATATTTTGACACGAACACGTATATATGTAATTGACTCTTTGTATTATTCATATTTATTATTTTAGACTTGCTCGTGTCCTTCGAGATATGTTTGGTTGTGTGGTGGACTCGTATCGCAAGCGTATCATAGATCTAGTGTGATACGGATGTGATGCACTCCACGTGTTTGCTTTATTGCTTTTCAATTCAATTGACTTGTGTATAACTATTAATATGATATATTAGATATGATATATATATATGTATAAGTGTATATATTTATATTATATTATATAGTTATGTATATATAGCTATGTGATTGTGTGTTTATATATGTATATTGATATCTATGTATATCTATATGTAAATGTGTATGCATAGTTCTATATATATATGTGAAGTGTGATTTATATATATATATATATGTACATAAGTAGTGATATATGAATATGTGTTTATATAGATATGTATATATAGCTATGTGTTATATATGTATATATGATATATCTAAGTGTATATGTGTATGGTTGTATATATGTGTATATGTATGAGAGAGTATATATCTATATGTATATGTGTATATATATATATATATATATATATATATATATATATATATATATATATATATATATATATATATATATATATATATATATATATATATATATATATATATATATATATATCGGTATGTATGAGATGTATATTGATATATGTAATAGCTATGTGTATGTTTACATATGTATGTGTATATCTGTATAAATATATATATCTAGTTGTATACTTATAGGTGTTTGTGTATATATACTTGTATGTGTGTGAGAGTATTGTGATGTATATATGTATATATATATATATATATATATATATATATATATATATATATATATATATATATATATATATATATATATATATATATATATATATATATATATATGTTGATATCTACTTATATATATGTATGTATAGTTTGTGTGTGTGAGTGTGTGCGCTAAGGGGTGGGGATGCAGCGAAGTGCTGCAGCAGCAGCGAGGCATGCTACGCAGCGTAGCCCGAGGCGCGCGGTTGCAGCGAGCAGTAGCGCGGTGCGCAGCAAGCTGCAGCAGTTAGGCGCGGTACGCAGCAGTGCTACAGCGAAGCAGCAACAGCAGCAGTTTCAGAGCGCAACAGCAGCAGTTTCATAGCGCAGCGAGTACCAGCAGCAGCAGCAACCTAGAGAGCTCCAGTAGTAGCAGCAACGCAGGGTATCTGCAGCAAGGTGAGTTGGTTTGAGTTAGTGTAGTTAGTGTATGTTAGTATTATAGTTAATGTATGTTAAGTAAGGGTAAATATAAGAGTGTGTTAGTGTTAAGGTATTAGTTTATTAGTACCAATATGATACATAGATACTTGAGGGTGTGTCTAGGTGAATACTATGGTATGGGTTAAGGTGCTTAGCTAGTAGATGGTTAGTGAATTCAGTTAGTTTAGTGTTAAGGTTAATTAGTATAGTTTAGCTATTAGTAGTTAGATAGATATATTAATACTTGTTAGATATGTAGTATAGGTATCTATGTTTTGTTATGTATTATAAGTTAGTAGGTAATATTGATATGCATGGTTAGTGTTAAATAGATTAATAGCTATAAGTTAGCATATAGTTTAGTTATGTTAGTATAGTTTAGTATATGGGGGAATGCAATATCTATTAGTTTATGGTTTAGTGTTTGGGTAGTAAGCTATGAATGAGGATTTGACTTACCTTGCGATACCAAGTTAAATGTCAAGGTAATTGGGCGATACTCAAAGTATTGGGTTTGAGTATCGGGAGGGGTGTGTAGGTAGTGTGATACGCTTTGGTTCAAAGCCATGGTATACTATTTGCATTAGTTAACTAAGGTACTTTATGTATTGCCTTGTGTATATATATATATTACTATTTTTATATTAAAAACTTGCGTATCTTAGGATACGGTATCCTATTATTTTTCTAGTATCTTAGAATAGCTAGTGTGATCTAGTTTCATAGTGTATGGACTCAATATCCTAGAGAGACTCATACAACCTAGAAATAGCTAGTTTGTCTAGTTTGGCATAGTGTTGACCTAGTTTGACTATTTTGACTTAGAAATAATTTTTTGACCTAGAAGTTGACTAGTTTAACTTATTTTTATTCTAAACCTTGTATTAATACAATATTCCATATATAGGTATGTGATACCAGTTCGAATATTGTTTCTCATCATTTGCTCTGAACCACAGGCGAGTACATTCTCTGATAGTTTTCATTATTTGATTACCACTATAATTCAAGTATTTAAAAATGTTACTTATGATTCTTGACACAATGGTACACGGATTGGTATTGTTATTAGATCATCAGTCATGGAATGTTATCTTGATTATTAAGATGGTATCGAATACTATCCTTGTTGGTATTGAATAATATTGAATATTGTAGATTAAACATTGGATAAATTGGCTAGTAACGTGTCATGATTCGATCCATCATATCAGTTGGGACAGGAGAAATACCAATTAAATATGTGATCAAGAAACTATCGGCTAATAGTGCAATCATTGGCTACTAACTAACTATGCCATTCACGTATGGTTGAGTTAGCTCCTTAGTGCAATCATTGAATCTTCCAGGCAGATAACATATTTAGTTAGTATCTCAAAACACATAGTTATTGTAGATTCTATTATTCAATTTATTGATTACCTTGTTCTATTCTGACATTATAGTTCATCTCGTTCATTCTTATACGCATTGATTATATTCTGTTGCTAGTATTGCCTATTCTTTTATTGTTGTTGATTATCAGTTATATTCTCATCGTAGATAACATCCTCTATATTACTGCTTTATAGTTTTTGTCAATTAATTGGAACCGCTATTGGGTTGTACTTTGCTCCATTCCTGACTACAAAATATTTTTTAGAGCATCTGGGAGACTGGTATTCGACATATTACGGATCTCAGCCTATAGATGGTGCAGACTTGGACCCACTAGTTTTGGAGTGAATGTCGGGAGATTTAGCCGAATTCACTAGTTAGCATAGTTAGTTCTCTTTAGCATTTTGGTACTGGATTTATTTTTGGCATATATTTGAGACTTGGGTATTATTTTTATTTATTGTTGTTATATTTTTAACTGCATAGTTATGTTAGACTTCCTTGATATCTTATCGTGCTATAGAATTATGATTGAGTATTGTGTTGAATTAAGTTGATTACTCTCTTCTTGGAGTTTGAGATATTATTAGAGGATTATGCATTTTGTGAGATAATTAGATAGTATAGTTGACCAAGACAGCATTCTACCGTCGATGTTGCGGCGTAGGCTGGGCGTTGTTCCCGACTTATATCCCTATACTGGGTGCGGGTCGTGACAGGCTCTCCTGGAGGACCAAACAAAACTCTACCTCCTCTACAATCTATACTAGCACGGTGCTTACTTAACCAATCCATCCCGAGTATAATGTCATAGCTCGAAAGTGGCATTACAAGTAGACACACACTCAGCTCCCGGCCTCCCAGAGTAAGTCTCTGATCCTTGCAAATATCATTAACCAGGATAATGCCTCCCACAGTCATGATCTTGCAAGTCCTAAGCAAAGACTCAGCTACCAAACCATGCTTTGGAGCAAAAGAAATAGAAACAAAACTATGGGAAGCACCATTATCAAACAATGCTAAAGCTGGAATATAATAGAATCAAGAAGAACAGAACCTGCGATGACATCTCCGGTGGGCTCGTCCTCCTCGACGGTCATAGCAAATGCTCATCCCTAACGTACACCTCCCTGATGCTGATGCTAGACATAACGATGCTGTTGGGTCAGAAGCGGTGGTCCCATCTGCTGTACTGCATGTGGTCTCGCCTGTGTCCTCGGAGCTGGAGCTGCTCCATAAACTGCACGATGAGGGTTGGAAGACACTCTCTAAGCTGATGCCCTTCTGTACCATAATACAAAAAACTTCTAACCTCTTCCTGTAAACTTCCCAGATGTGGCCGAACTTCTTGCAGAAGTGGCAAGAAGCTTGCTGTAACTGTCTCTGCTGTTACGGTGCTTGGTAAAATGGCATCCTAGACAGAGTCTGGTGCTACTGCAGCATCTGAAAAGGCCTGGACTAGAAATGAGGATGCTTGACAGATACTGTATTGCTGTTAGCCCCCAAAAAAGAATTGCGATCTCTCTTGGGCTTCAAACCTGACTCCCGCTCAACCTTGCGTGCCTCCGCAAGTATCTCCGAGTATGTCTCATAAAAAGACGGAATAAGGATCTTCACTTCCCAGTTTAGACCCTCACAAAAATGAATAGCTCGAACCTTCGGCTTTCTTACCAAAAACTTCATAAATTGGCTCAGCCTGCCGAACTCTGCAACGTATTCCTCCACAGACATGCTCCCCTGAATGAGGCTCTCAAACTGCCTCCCCAAGTCTAACCTGTCTGCCCGAGTGAAGAACTTCTTCTTGAAGAGGTCCTTGAATACCTTCCAAGACTGTCCTGCGTCAGCAAAAATTGGCTCATTCCTGAACCAAGTACGGGCAACGTCGAACAGCTGAAGTACTACTACCTCAACCTTCAGATCTTCAGAAAGATGGGATACCCTCTTAAGACGCTCAATGTCCTTGAGCCAGTCATCAGCATAGACGATGCCCTCCGTCCCCTTGAAGACCTTAGGCTCCAGCTTCTTGAAGTCCTGAATGTTGCCTGGCCGAAGCTGAACAACCTTAGAAGCAACCTGTTGCTGGACCAGAACTCCTCTCTACTATGGCACGAGCAAGCTGATGAGCACTCTCGATGCCCTGCCGTAAGACGTCGGTTTATCTCTGGTGTGCCTCAGACTAAGCCCTCTACGCCTCCATCATCTCGCAAAATAGTGTGAACATCTGTGTCGTATCTGCTGGCACGAAAGATAGAGGTGGAAGTCCCTCGGATACAACCGGCACCGTCCTCTGAGTAGGAGGTGGACCTCCGAAAGTAGCTAATACTCCAATCACCGAAGAAGTGACTGGTGCAGACCCTCGGGAAGTCGCAGACCTCTCAGAAGCTGCTTTTCCCTGCTGTGTTCTAGTCTTAGGCGGCATCCTGAGATAAAGCGAAAGAAAAGAATCAATATGGCACATGATGTAAGACATTCAAAGGAAGGACAGTTAAGATCAAATATTAATATCAAGGAAGAACAGTTGAATAAATTAAAAGAATTTTTTCTAGATGTGATTGAGTATTCTCAGCTTATAGCCTATATCCTATATCCTGAAACAGTCTTGTAATAGCACTTAATTCAGAGCACCACTACGAATTGCACTAATTACGACCTTGAAGACCTGCATGGGCCACTACTAAAAATGTGTCACGATCCTCACCCAGTGTAGGAATGCAAGTCGGGAACAACGCCCAGCCTACGCCACAGAATTGGTGATAGAACATTGTTTGAGTAATCTATCTAATATAATAAGCCACCAATAATATCAATATACTCAATCACAGATCTATGATGGAGAATAGCACGAATATGATAAAAGAATAGAATAGTCATAATACAACTCATGAGTCAAATAATAATATCAATGAGTCTGAGAAAAATACTAGACAGTAAGCTGGAGACAAATCCAGTACAAAAGAATAACTAAGAAGCTACAAGTCCCGGGTCATCTGTCTCAGTTGGGATGAGTCCCTCCTGAGCCAGGGTCTCTGACTCCAAGCCCACAACATCCTGAGGCCCATAATGAGTAGCGTACCACTCTTCAGTGTCATCTGAAAAAAATATATCCAGTCAGGAAAGGAGCAGAGTACATCTCTAACAATAGTTCTAATCAATAATATAAACTATGTAATAGTAAATAGATGTGAATATATAAGATGCAACAATAGATACAAGAATATACAATAAAGAAAATACTAGAAATAAATACAAGAATGAACAATATGATAATGAATAAGAATACTAATGACTAAGTGTGTGAGTACTAGCTTTAACATGTGATCGGCTTGGGAACTTGCACAAGGATAAGGGCCTGGCTAGTCATACGTGCGGTGTATGACCAACACTCACAAGGAACAAGAAATGCACAAGGAGGGTATGATCACATATCTATACTAAAATACTCTCCACCCCTGACTGGTATAGGGGATCCAACTATGGTACGCTATGGCACGGAATTCTCTAGGAAGATAGCTAGTCTCCCCGAGAATCAGTGTCTGTACATGTACAAGAAACAAAGAAACAAAAATTGAACAAGATACACCATATATACTAAGGAATAACATCTCACGATGAGATCCGAATATACTAATCCGTGTAACCATCGTGTCAAAAAATCAAGGATATCTACACTAGATACAATGAACATAAAGGATATCATAAATAAAAAATTATCAGAGAATGTACTCGCCTGAAGTCCGGTAAATAGTATCACAGATGTCTGGTACGGTGTCTCGAAGACCAAGATATGGAATATAACATCAATACAAGGTTTCAGAATAAAAATAAGTTAAACTAGTCAACATCTAGGTCAAAAAGCCATTTCTAAGTCAAAACGGTCAAACTAGGTCAACTCTAAGTCAAACTAGTCAAACTACCTATATCTAGGTTGCATGAGTGTATCTCAAGGATATTGGATCCATACACTATGAAACTAGGTTACACCAGTTAAATCTAAGATACTAGGAACACACTAAGATACCGTATCTCAGGATACGCAAACAAGAGATATGAGAATATTACAATATGCATATATAATTATCAATGATATAATATTCTAACTAATCTAGTGCTAAGTGGATACATTGGCTTTGAACCAACGTGGTATTGCACCACTAAACCCCCATCTTGATACTCAAACCCAAATACCTTGAGTATCCTCAATACCTTGACACTTACCTTGGTATCTCAAGGTAATACCACTCTGGTATATAGTAGATATCCAATGTAACTATATACTAATAGGTATATATATCAATCCAATATAAATATATATATATATATATATATATATATATATATATATATATATATATATATATATATATATATATATATATATATAACTTAGAGATATCCCTAAGATGTATAACTAAATAGATACTAACTAACTAGATACTACTAACTAACTAGTTAACTAACAATTTAATAAACTTGATAACTATCAAAAACTATTATTAGCTAACTAACCAAGCTAACGAACTAAACATCTAAGTAGCTAACACTAACTGATACACCTAAACCTCTGCCTAACCTTGTTGTTGCTGCTACTAAAGTAGCTGCTATGCTGCTGCTACTCGGTTACTCTTTACTTGCTGCCTCGAGGCTTTGCATCTGCTCAAGCTTGCGGCTTGTGGCTGTTGGCGAAGCTCGCTGCTGCAGTTGCTAAACTGCAGTGAAAACTGCTGGTGCTACTATCATCTTGCTTCCTAGCTGCTGTTGTGCCATGCGTTTGCTGCTTCTGTAGAGCTGCTGCTGCTACAAGCTCTGCTGCTGAGTCCCCGACTCCCCCTGCTGTGATGCTTGTTGTTTCACTTATCACTGTCTGAGCCTCCTTTCCTATCACACACATAGCCTCATACATATATCTATATACTTATACACATGACTACACACTTATATATATATATAGACACCCATAAGTAAATATACACTCACACAAGCAACACTACATACATATAGATAACACTCCTCTCACCTATATATATATATATATATATATATATATATATATATATATATATATATATATATATATATATATATATATATATATTACAAATAGTTAAGAACAATGAAAATTGAATCTAGAAAATGCAATATAACAAACACGTGGAGTGCATCGCACCCGTATCACACTAGATCTATGATACGCTTGCGATACGAGTCCACCATACAATCAAACGTACCCCGAAGGACACGAGCAAGTCTAAATTACTATATATGAACAATACGAAGAGTAAAATATACATCTACTTATCCGTGTCAAAATATGACATGCACAAGTCCCGTGTCAGAGAAAAACTCTCAAATCAATACCTATCACCAAATTGTTGGGATATGACCTACACGTATCCAATTGTGAAAATAATACTAGCCACAAACAAGCAAACACATATTAATTTGGTCTATATGACCAATTGATAAACACAACAAGTGTCAATATCGGAATTCCCCCAAAATTGACACAAAAAGTACCATAACTTTCTCCATAGGCCTCCTATGAACCTAATTCCAATTCCTATGGGTAGCCTATGCATATGGGGTGATTTCTTATGGTTAAATATCAGATTTAAAACCTAATTAAAGAGAAAAAAACTAAATTGTACCTATTGGGAGATGGATTCCCAATGCAACCTCCAAATTTGATGAAATTGGCCTTCAACTTGTAGATCCTTGCTTCTCTTTATAGATCCTTATTTTCTCCTTCTAGATCCTTATTCTACTAGCCTCTAATGGTAATTTGGGAAGGAATTGGAAAGAAATTTGGTAGAAAAATAATGTAGAAATGAAGAAATTTGGTTGAGGGAAATTCTAGATCTAGTTTTGAAATAAAAAGAGGAGATAGAAACTTTTCCCCTCTCTTTTAATAGGCCGGCCACTTGACCCCCTCCCCAAGTTTCTATATAATATCTATTATACCTCTTGGGGTCTCTCATGAAAAATAATTAAGGAGAAAAAGTTCTAGTCTAATGGTTTAATTAAATTAATTATCTTCCTAATGAATGGGCTTCTAATTGGGTTCAATTCTAACTGATAATAAATGTTTATCCATGAGTCTAAACTAAACTAGTTAGATCCACTAACACAAGTCCAAAATAAATACTAACATCTAACAATAAATAAAATAATACAATAATAATTATACAATATGTACAATAATTAATTAATTATAAATTTACTAAAATATCCTTTTCTAGAAAATGTGGTAGTGACAGGAATTATATTCCTAAGCTTATCTCCACAGATAGCCATGAGATATCAGCCACGCAGGATATTCATGAGGAAGCGATACACTATTATACAAATCCAACTATCTGACTGAGTTTCCATTAATTGTGTGAAAATAATTAGTTACCGAGGAAGGAAATAACTTACATCATCAACCAGTTACAATAGAGAAGGTTGATAGTATAGTTAAGGAGGTCGATCCAACTAAATCTCATGCTTCATATGGTTTTAATGCAAAGTTCATTAAAGTTCAATAGCTTAAGAGTGAAGTTCTATATGTAATCCAGGACTTTTATACCAAGGGTTCCTTATTGCGGGAGTTAAATCATCTATTTATTACCCTTACCCCAAAGAAAGAGAATGTGATCTCGCTTAGTGATTTTAGACTGATCTCATAATGTAATTATGCGTATAAAATTATCACATATTTAATGTATCAAAGAACACAAAGTTTGGTGGATGGTATGGCCTAAATCTATGAACCAATCGACATTTATAAAGGGGTGTACAATTTTAGGCAACTACATATTGGCACATGAACTCGTCCGAGACTTCAACAAAGTGGGGGAAACAAATCTTGCATCAAATTAGATCTCTGAAAGGCATATGGCACTATTTATCAGGATTTTTTTTTTGCCATATAATGGGTGCTATGGGGTTCGATGAATTTTGAGTAGAACGAGTATGGGAATGCATCTTCATTTCGTCCTTCTTGGTCTTAGTGAAGAGACAACCATATAGCTTTTTAGGAGTAACAAAGTTCTTCAACAAGGGGATCCTCTTTCCACGTATCTATTTACTATCACTATGGAGTATTTTACTTGCCTGATGGATCTCGCGTTACATTAATAGGAGATTACACCACTTCATAAGCAGGTTCGGCTAATTATATTTTACCTTATTTATGTTGACAATCAGTTTGTTCTCATCAAGCCATCAGCGATTGGGTTACAGAAGTTAATTGGTATCTTGGACAAGTTCAAAAGACTATCATGGATCTAATTAAATAGGAAGAAGAGTCAAGTTTATATTAATAGGACTTCCACTCAAAAAGAAGAATGGCATTAGTTAATACAAATTGAGAATGGACTACTTTTGGTTAGATAACTAGGATCACCTCTTACGGTTACTTAAGCATGAGATAGGGACTGCCAAGTCTTATCGTATATGTTCAGACTAGGATGGAGGTATGAGAGGAATAGGTGCTCTCGTTCGAGGAGGAGGGTTAAGTTAATATGGACAGTGATTATTGTAGTAGCCATGTACTGGCTCCAAGCTAGCATACTTCAAACTAATACTTGTCTATGAATACTGACCAAGGATAGCCTACGCAGCAGCATCGATGGTAGTAAGTTTTCTAGGTCTGTCACTATATTGATATTTAACATACACTATGCTCAGTTCTATCAATCTATAATCTAACCAAGATAATAACTAAGAAAGTAGTGAAAAACTAAGAACAAAAATATATTTTTTAACCTTTAAGATACCAAAAGAGAGAGATAATATAATATGATTTCATTAATTCCAAACCCTATATATATGCCTTGAGCCAGCTAACTCAATCTAGCGCGACTAGGATTGAATCAAATGATTGATGGTTGCTCCCCCTTAAATGGATGGCTCGTATTGGGCCACATCTCATATTAGCCAAGCACATGGCTTGTTTGACTAAGCTCACCCATATGGCTTGTCCCACTGATGTGGGTGCTCCCCCTTTCAATGACACATGTGCACACGGCCCTATGGCTGACACTGGGGCCCGTTACACATGGATGTGTGGAGGTTTTACTTTTTGAGATCTTATTAATTTTTTATATTTTAAAATCATTTTTTATTTTATTATTTATTAAATAAATTTCACTAATTAAATAATAACAAATCCAATTAAATTTTAAAATTCACCAAATTTAATAGGAACTATCTTAGGACATTAAAGTCTATAAACCAAATTTGACCAAAAATATAGTAGGATTTTATCTTGGGAAATTCTATAAGTTTCCTAATTAATTATTTTAATTAGTAAATAATTATAAAAAATATTTTCTTGTCTTAATGATTAGTGTCACTACCACATTTTCTAGGAAAGGATATTTTGTTAATTTTATAATTAATTAAATATTATGCATATTGTATAATTATTTATTGTATTATTTAAATATTGTTAGATGTTAGTTTATTATTTTGGACGTATGTTATTGGACCTAACTAGTTTAGTTTAGACTCATGGACCAACATGTATTAATTGTTAGAATTGAGCCCAACTAGAAGTCCATTTATTAGGAGAATGATTAATTTAATTAAACCATTATACTAGAACCTTCCCTCATTAATTATTTTTTCATGAGAGGCTCTAAGGGGTATAATGGACATTATATAGTAGCTTGAGGAAGGGGCAAGGGGGCATCCTACATAAAGAGGGGAAAAAAGTTTCTCTCTCCTCTTTTTATTTCAAATCTAGCTCTAAAATTTTTCTCAACCAAATTCTCTCATTTTCACATCATTTTTCTACCAAATTTTATCCTAAATTTCTTCCCAAATCACCATTAGAGACTAGTGGAGCAAGGATCTAGAAGGAGGAAGTAAGGATCTACAAAAAGGAGCAAGGATCTACAAGTTGGAGGCCAATTTTATCACATTTGGAGGTTGTATTGGAAATCCATCTCCCAATAGGTACAATTCAGTTTTTTCTCCTTCAATTAGATTCAAAATCTGAGATTTAACTATGAGAAATCAACCCATATGCATAGGCTACCCATAGGAATTTGAATTGAGTTCATAGGAGGCCTATTGAGAAAGTTATGGTACTTTTTGTATAAATTTTAGAGGAATTACGAGATTGACACTTGTTGTGTTTGTCAATTGGTCCTATAGATCAACTTGGCATGTGTTTATGTGTTTGTGGATAGTGTCATATCCATAATTGGGTACGTGTAGGTCATATCCCAATAATTTGGTAATACGTATTAATTTGGGGGTTTTTCCTCCGATACGGGGCTGTGTGCATGTCATATTTTGACACGAACACGTAGATATATGTTTGACTCTTCGTATTATTCATAAATAATATATTAGACTTGCTTGTGTCCTTCGGGGTACGTTTGGTTGTGTGGTTGACTCGTGTCGCAAGCATATCATAGATCTAGTGTGATACGGGTGCGATGCACTCCACGTGTTTGTTCTATTTCAATTCTAGATCCAATTATCTTATTTTTAGTTATTGGTAATATATGTATTCATATGTAGAAGTATAAGTATTATATATATATATATATATATATATATATATATATATATATATATATATATATATATATATATATATATATATATATATATATATATTTCTATCTATATGTATGTATATATGTATATAGATATATAAATACTATTGAATATATATCTATGTATCTACTTGTATTGATTACATGTTATATATATATATATATATATATATATATATATATATATATATATATATATATATATATATATATATATATTGGTGTGTATGTTCTCATATGTTATCTATATGTATATATTGATAAGTATATATATATGATATACTATATCTATATAGGCATATGTGTATGTGAGGCTATGTATATATATATATGTATGGGATACTATATCTAGTAGTGCATAGGTATATGTACATATCTATATGTGTATGGTTATATTTATATACATTGTTTAGATGATGGTATGATTACTTGGGTATATATGTATATATGTATATATGTATATTGATAAGTGTATATATATCTATGTGTACATATATATGTAGAGGAATCAATGTGTACATATGTGTGTTGTTGTGTGTGTGTGTGCAAGAGGGGGGTTGAGGCTCAACTTGCAGAAGCTGTAGGGGCAGCAGCAGCTTCCAGCAGCAGCAACCGCTGCTTATTGAAGTAGCAGTAGCAGTTACCAGCAGCAGCAGCAGCTTATAAGAGCAGCTGCAAGGATAGCAGCAGCCGCAACTTATTGAAGTAGCAGCAGCAACTGCTTATAAGAGCAGCTGTAGTAGCAGCAACAGCTTCTCGCAGCAGCAGTTTACATCAACGGGCAGCAGCATGTTCGGTAGCAGTTAGCAAGGTAGTAAGGTTAGTTGGTATATATAGTATATGTATCCTTGTATTGAATGTATATTAGATGGTAACTAGTATATCTAACAGTTAGAAATAGTTAGATTTGGATAATAGTTAGTGATACACTTGTTATTATTAATTATTAGCTCTTAGTAGTAAGCTAGTTACTATGATTAGTTAACTAGTTATTTAACTATCTCATTATTAGTACCTAGTTTAGTTAGTAACTATATATATGTTAGTCATTAGATTGGGTAGCTACTACATATATATTAGAATCACATTTACCTTGAGATACCAAGGTATTGAGGATACTCAAGGTATTGGGTTTGGGTATCAAGATGGGGGTTTAGTAGTGCGATATCGAGTTGGTTCAAAACCAAGGTATCCATTTAGTAATTGTAATTAGGATTATTATATTTAATATTATTTGGATATATATATACTAATTCATATCTTTTGTTTGCGTATCTTGTGATACGGTATCTTAGTATCCTAGATTTAGCTTGTATGACCTAGTTTTATAGTTTATGAACCCAACATCATTGAGATATACTCATGCAACCTAGAAATAGATAGTTTGACCAAGTTTGATCGGTTTGACTTAGAGTTGACCTAGTTTGACTATTTTGACTTAGAAATGACTCTTTGACCTAGATGTTGACTAGTTTAACTTATTTTTATTCTGAAACCTTGTATTGATATTATATTCTATATCTAGGTTGTTAAGGCACCGTATCAGACATCTGTGAGACTATTCACCGGACTTCAGGCGAGTACATTATCTGATAGTTTCTCATTTATGATATTCTCTATGTTCATTGTATCTAGTGTAGATATCTATGTTTTCTTGACACGATGATTACACGGATTGGTATATCCGGATCTCGTCATGAGATGTTATTCCTTGGTATATGGTGTATTTTGTGCAAGCCTTGTTTCATTGTTCTTCTTGTACATATACAAACACTAATTCTCGGGGAGAGTCGCTATCTTTCTGGAGAATCCCGTGCCATAGCGTACCAAGTTTGGATTTTCTATACCAGTCGGGGGTGGGAGTAGGGAGTATTTTAGTGTAGATATGTGATCATACCCTTCTTGTTCATATCTTATTTTCCTGTGAGTGTTGGTCATACACCGCACGTATGACTAACCAGGCCATTATTCCTATGCAAGTTTTCTTGTGCAAGTTTTAAAGCCGATCATATATTAAAGCTAGTACTCACACACTTAGTCATTAGTATTCTTATTCATTATCATATTGTTCATTTTCGTATTTATTTATAGTATTTCTTTTATTGTATATCTCTTGTATCTATTCTTGTATCTTGTATATTCACATCTATTTACTGCTATATAGTTTTTATCATTAATTAGAACTGTTGTTAGAGATGTACTCTGCTCCTTTCCTGATTAGATATATTTTTTTCAGATGACACTGAGGAGTGATACCCTAAACATTTTGGACCTCAGGATGTTGTGGGCTTAGGGTCAAAGACCCTGGCTCAGGAGGGACTCATCCCGACTGAGACAGATGACCCAGGACTTGTAGCTTCTTAGTATTATTTTATACTGGATTTGTCTCCAGCTATTTATTTAGTAATTCTTCAGACTCATTGATGTTATTATTTTGACTCATGAGTTATATTGTGACTATTCTATTCTTTATCATATTCGTGCTCATTTCCATCTTAGATCTATGTGATTGAGTATATTGTTATTGTTTGTGGCTCATTATATTGCTAGATAGATTACCCAAATAGCGTTCTACTACCGATTCTGCAGTGTAGGCTGGGCGTTGTTCCCGACTTACATCCCTACTCCGGGTGTGGGTCGTGACAATTAGTTAGATAATTCTAAAAATTATGAAAAACTTCTAGGGCATAGTTTGTAGCTAAATAAGCTTATTCTAGATTTTGGGGTTAAATTAGAGTTGAGATGTTAGCAGTAATTTTTACAATTCATCAATTTTTTCACTTTTCTTGGTGTAAATTATTCTAACGACTTTCTAAAATTCATGTGAGTCCTAAGATACCTATAAACTAATAAATTGAGTTACTTTAGGGTCGTAGAGTGCTAGGTTCAAGTCTTAGCTTACTATTATTTGGCTACATGTCTAGGGTCATCATCCTGGTATCCCCAAAATGGAAATATACCAATTTTCTGTTTCATAATTGCTTAATGTTTTAATTAGGGTTTTCCAAATAAAAATAAATCGAAAAAAATTTAAAAATTCTAATTTGGGTTTCTAAGGTAGCGAATATTACAAGTTCACAAACCTTTATATCAAAGCATGTGTAGAATTCTATCTACGAGCCCTTTGAATCCAAGCTCGTGTGTAATAAGTTGACGAGGCCTCCGTATCAAGTCTCACAAATGTAACTAGTTTCATAATAGTGGATTAAAGTCTAAGAGAGTTTTGGGAATGGAATTCCTCACAAAGAATACCAATATACATCAGTATTTTGTATTATTGCCTCATTTCTAGCACATATTTTAAATTTTTTATTTTCACTCTTAATTTTCACCACCCCTAGTGTGATTTCAAACCAAACATATACAAAAATGATGAGAACTCGACCGATACTCAATGGAGTCAAATTTCGCCAAATGTTGCATGCTCGGTATGATACGTACTCTTGACTGCACATACTGGCCGTAAGGAATTCTATAAATATTCAAGAAAATGCAAATCATGAAATAAACTTCTTCTTGAGAGCAAGGTGTACTTGCCTTCAAGCGTCCAATATGACTGTTAAGATTAATTAGATTAGATTTAGGATTAGATACTAATTAGAGTTAGGATTGGATTTCTTCTCCTCTAAGGATACATATTTTTTCTCCTACTTCTATACGGATATGAATCTATTTTCCATCTATATATATTCATACGTTTATTTCTCTTTAACAATATCCATTAATAAAAATTAATATTGTTGATTTGTTTCATGATATCAGAGCTTTAGGGTTTTTTAATTTTACAGACGTTTGGAGTTTCAAATAATCAATATTTTTTATTATCTTTAGCAGTCTCCACTCCTTCGAAGTGCCGCCATCACCTCAGCGTCGACTTTGTTTCGTCGACGTCAGAGACACCGCCAACTGCTCTCCTCATCGATGTTCTGATTTATAATTTCTTGAGATTGCTCAGTTGATGTCGTATTCTTGAACATCTGGACCTATCACTCGGTGGTGTTCGATTCTGACGACCCATAAGATTGACCCTTGAGATGAGAAATCACCCAAAAGGTAAAGAAGAGCTTCCCAAAGAGAGGGCCCCATGATTGGTAATCGCTCTTAATAGCATAAAAGGTTATGTGCGCTTCTTCTTCTTTTTTCTAGTCTCTGATTCTTCTTCTTGTTTGATTTGTAAACCAAAACAAAAAAAGGAAAAGAAAAAAAGAAGAAAAAAGAAGAAGAAAAATATGCCTTTATCGGAGCAATTTTGAGATTTTCTTCCGACTTCCACTGATTTTTCGTTAACATCTTCTCATGATTGGGCTAAGTGGGTTGCCTTAGTCCTGACCACCCTTTGTGGTCGTCGTCTTCTTGGTCATCTTGATGGTTCTATTCTGAGGCATCTTGAACCCGCCGCTGATGATAAAGCAGAGAGTCAAAATACTATTCGTGTTGCTCAGGATACTTGGGACGACCACGATGAGCGAATCATTTCTTTTATTATCTCTTTAGTTGATCGGCCACTTCATCCAGACTTTGAGGATATCCAGTTCGCTGCTTTATTATGGGACCATTTGACTACTCATTTTGTTCAGTCGAGTGATGCTCGGCAGTATCAGTTAATCACCCAGGCATCTGTTGACAGACAAGGGGATCGTACTATTCAAGAGTTTGTCACATTGATGCGAGGATACTGGCAGGAGCTACTAAAATTGGAGGATCCTGGTCCTGATTTCGTATACGCACATATTTGTTGAGAACATCGAAAGCTTTTTCAGTTTCTCATAGCCCTGTATCCCGAATTTCAGTCCGCAAGCAGTAGAATCATTCAGAATAATACCACTCTAGATGCTGCTATCTCTGAGCTTACAACTGAGGAGACTCGTTTGTGTTATTTTTCTACTAACATCTCTACACCGACTTCGGGTTCTGAGATTGTTCTTGTTGCTGCTCCAGTCTTCCTTCTACCACTTCCAAGAAGACTCGTTCTCCCACTTCTCTTCTTATTTCATGTACCTATTGCAAAAAATCTGGTCATTCTGCTACCACCTGCTATGCTCTTCAGCGATCTGGTCTGATTTATGCTCACTGCCAAAAGCCTGGACACTCAGTGGATGATTGTTTTCTGCTTTACCCGCACTTAAAATCCCAATTCCTTAAGCGAATAAAGATAAAAGGTTCCTCCTCGATTCGTTCTCTGGTACCTCGGGCTCACATTATTGATAGTACTTAGACATCGACAAATATTCAGCATCGTCTTACTCAGTTAGAGCTCCAGTGTCACCTTGCCTTCGCTGGCTCTCTGCATGTGCCTTTTTTGTTTCAAGTGGACAAAATAAAGTTGGAAGCATTCAACAGATCCCACCACAAGCAACGGGCCCACAATATAGACAAGTGTCGACTCAGATGCCCCCTCATCCCTCTCCAGTCATGTATCCTACCCCATTTGGGTATATAGCCTACCCAAGTGATTATGCATACAAACAAGGAATTTATAATCCTCAAATGATATCACATTACTACAATCAGATGTACGGAATAACTTCATCATCTACTGTTGTCCTGCAAGCGTATCTTTATCCCTACATGGGATACGCCATACAAAATCCGAGGGAAGGCTTTCAGTCGCCAATGCAGGCTCATCGTCTAACGTACGCACAATATCCTACAGTCCACGCAGAAGGATCCTACGCTCCCTCACTGTCCTACAACTTCCACCTTCAGCCCCACCGCACGTAAGCAAATCCGTTAACAATGCATATTTCAGTTTTTGAAAGGCACTATGTGACTTCAGTTGATCAACTGGCAGATTTTTTTACAAAAGTCACACCCTCTACCGCAATTTTAGTTTCTATTGGACAAACTCATGTTGTTTGACCCACCATGAGTTTGAAGGGGGTGTTAAGATTAATTAGATTAGATTTAGGATTAGATACTAATTAGAGTTAGGATTGAATTTCTTCTCCTCTAAGGATACATATTTCTTCTCCTACTTCTATATGGATATGAATCTATTTTTCATCTATATATATTCATAGTTGTATTACTCTTTTATAATATCCATTAATAAAAATCAAGATTCTTGATTTGTTTCAGTTACCAACACAGACTCTTATGATGCGTGCACGTGCTTGTGTCCATCTCCAGATCGGCTCAACATCTCAGACCTCACTCCCTCGATACTCTCGAGATCGCTTGGTATCGTGGTGAAGAGAAATGAATAAGAGATAAAGGAATGAGAGCTCTTACTCATGGTTATGTAGTTGCATCTTCAGTTATAATCATACTTATCTAGGACTATATTTTCTTTAGGAGCACTATATTCCTCATTTTGGCTATATTCTCTGGTTTATCCACAAGAATTATGTTTTTCAGAGTGCTCCCTCGACACTCTCGAGCTCGTGTGTGCCTTCATGAAGAAAAATGAGTGAAAGAGCAAGAAATGAGATATCATACTCTTGGTTTGTAGTTGAATCTTCAGTTGTAATCATAATCTCTAGGACTACATCTTCTTTAGGAGCACCATCTTCCTCATTTTTTGGCTATATTCTTCGATAAATCCATAAGTGTTATGTTCTTACAACTAAAAAACTAGTCCTCAAAGAATCCAGCATTACGATATACAATGATATAATTAGATTTAAGATAAAAAAATCTTCGAGCATCACTCTTCTCGACATAGCCAAGAAAGATCCACTTAGTAGTGATTATGCCCAACTTCTGAATATTGATATTCGAAAGCTTAACATAAATTAGGCACCCTGACAATCAAATAACATTCAACTTGGTCTTGACATTGAACCACAAATCATGAGGAGTTACTTATAATTGTGTGAGTGACACCCTATTGAGAATAAAGATAGTTGATAGTATAACTTCTCCTTAGAAGCAGTTTGGAAGTCATGTTGTTAAAAACATAGAGTTTATCATTTTCGTTCAGATTCTTTTCTGCAACTCCATTTGATTGAGAAAAATATGGAGTAGTAGTCTTGTTGACTATTCCATGTTGACGATGCAAATTTGTGAGAACGATACTCTTCGTCTCGATCAGTTCTGAGTCTCCAAGTTATTGAATATTTGTTATTCAGCTTCTGCCTTAAAGTCTTTGAACTTCTTAAACGTTTTATCTTTTGACTTGAGAAGGTATACAAAAAGTGTACTTTGATTAATCATTGATGAAGGTGATAAAGTTCTTCACCCCATCTCTCGTGGAAAAGTGTTTACACCAACTCTAGAAGATTTGTACTACGGTTCACCTGCTTGAACGACTTCCTAAAAAAATTAGTCTGAACACAGACTTCACATTTCTTTAACAACTCTAGAAGATTTGCATTGCGATTCACCCCCTTAAATAATTTTATAATAATTTTAGTCTAAGAATAAGCTTCACATTTCTTCACCTTCTTAACCCCATTTGAAGATATGGCATAGACTAGATATTTTGTTAACTCTTTTATAGTACACATGTCCTAGCCTATTATGCTACAACTCAAGAGGATGACCATGTATATATATATATATATATATAGGATAAACGGGATATGAGCTATAGTGCTCATTTTCTTAAATGAGCCATACACATGTGGACCAATAGAAATAGAGTGTACTAGTGCACATGGATGCATATGGGATGTAGAAATCCATTCCTATTGGTCCATATGAGCTCCACATGTGCATGGCTCATTTAGAAAAATGAGCACTATGGCTCATATTCCGTTTACCCATATATATATATATATATATATATATATATATATATATATATATATATAGAGAGAGAGAGAGAGAGAGAGAGAGAGAGGAGGGATCCATGTCCCCAATTTTTTGTATCCCTATGTTATCAACCGTTGGATCTTATTTAAGTCATCTATCTTAACCATTAATTTGAATGGTTCAAATCAACGATTAATATTATATGACTTAAACAAGATCTAATGGTTGTAAACATGGGGATGCTTGGGGATGTATAATAGGAGGGGATATGGATCTCTCCTCATATATATATAATTTATTTATTTATTTGGAACTATGAGCTGAAGTTTAAACATCTTTTTGGTAAAAAAAAGAAGAAGCTTTATTGAAGTAAGATCCCTACATCGCCATCTGACCAGCATTGATATCCATCATCAAGCCTGTATTACACAATAGGCTTCTACGGATCAGGCTCTTTGCGACAGCAGGAACATATACGCTTCACATTATTTAGTGTATGTGACTTCTTCCAAGTCAGCTTCAGCATCACCGCTCTGATTTCCTTCACTTCATATTGTGTCTTGTTCGTCATGTTTATCTTCTCATAAGAAGGTTTATAAGTGGAAAATAGCTCATTTATGGAGCATACATGACATGAGGCACTTGTGTCTACCCACCAGTCGATGTCAATAACAAACAATTTAATAGGCACAATCATAGCAATAAGGTTAACCTCATCTTCCTTGTGTTCCTTCTGCTTTGGACCTATAGTCCTTCCTGAAGTGGACCTTCTTACCACAATTGAAGTAGGCCCCATCCTCCCTGGACTTGGTCTTGAAGAAATAGAGTTCACTTTATATTCTTGAAATCCTTCATCTTGTTATTGAAGATTACTTTCTGCTTACCCTTTTGATCCCCAAAATGGATCATGTTTTCCTTGGCAAATTTATTGGACAGAGATTCTACCTTGATATTGTTCATAGCCTCATACTCAATATAGATGAAGCACATAAGATCTTCTAGCTTTACTTCTGCCTTCTTGTAGTACATATTTGAGCGAATCGATCCAAGCTGGTAAGAAGTTTAAAAAGAGAGAGAGAGAGAAAGAGAAAGAGAGAGAGAGAGAGAGAGAAACTACTACCATAAACTTGTCAACTAGAGGTAGAGCCTCTTTCTCTAGATTTTGTTGAATCTTCATAAGTTCCTCACCTGGGCAGCATTGTATTTTCATCTTCAAATTACATAGTTAAGAATTTCTTGACTAGGTAAACTTTGGACATATTTTCATCGTCCTTGTACTAATTTTGAAAAGACTTACAGATGTATCTAAGCTTTCCCTTCTTGTTGTTGTAGGATTCAACTAATGAATACTCAAGGATTTGAGGATTAACATCTTCCAAAAATTATTATCTCTTCTACTATTGTAGAACTGTCACCCTCACTTTTTCAATCAATGGTAGTTTGGTAATTGATACGGGAAATTTTATTTTTAAGAGAGTTGTATTTAATATTGTGCATAAGTAATTAATTATTAGTTGTATTATTTAGTGTTTAATTAGACGTAGTATTTATTTTAGACTTGTGTAGTAGACCTAACCTATTTTATTAGATGCATGAACCCAACATTTGGATGAGTTTAGTTTGAGCCCATGAATTAGGCACATGGATTAGGAGGTTGGATTAATTAGTGAAACCATTAGACTAGAACCTTCCTCCTTAATTAACTTCTTCATGAGAGGCCCCAAGGGATATTTGGGATATTATACATTGCTTGGAAAGGGGTTTATGACCAGCCATAATTAGGAGGAGAGAGAGTGCACTCATTACATTTCTTCTCCAAATTTCTAGATCTACTTTACCCTCTTTTAATTTTCCTTCAGTCCCCCATCAATTCTCCACCAATTCTTCACAAATCTCTTTCTAAATTTATCATAGAGGCTTCTACACCAAAGATCTACAAGAAGGAAGCAAGGAGCAAGGAAGAGGAGGCCAAGATCTACTAGGAGAGGAGCTACTTTGCATTTGAAGACTTTTTATTGGGAATCCATCTCCTAATAGGTATATTTTAGTTTCCCCCCTTCTAATAAACTCTATATCTGGAATTTAACCATGAGAAACCAACCCACATGCATAGGCTACCCATAGGATTTGGTTTTGGGACAATCGGAGACCTACGGTAGAAATTACGTGCATTTTGGTGCCAATTTTGGAGGAATTCCGAGATTGGCACATATTATGTTGGTCAATTGGTCAGTTAGACCAAATTGACATATGATTGCGTATTTGTGACTAGTGTCGTATCCACAATTGGATACTTGTAGGCCGTATCTCGTCAATTTAACAAAACAGGTTAATTTTGGAGGTTTTCCTCCGACATGGGGTTTTGTGCATATCATATTGCGACATGGATACGTAGACACTCTAATTACTATACGTATTGTTCATAATTTATGTATTGGACTTGTTCGTGTCCTCCGGGATACGTTTGGTTATAAGTTGGGGCCGTATCGCAAGCGTATCATAGAAAAGTGTGATACGGGTGCAATGTGCTCCATGTGTTTGATGTTTTGTTCTTCTCATTATACGTGTATGTGTAATTATATATATAAATGATATTTATATATATATATGTAAGCATATAATAGTGTATATTATGTTTAGTGTATTGTGGTATCCATATGTGTATACATTAGAATATATATATATATATATATATATATATATATATATATATATATATATATATATATATATATATATATATATATATATATACTGGTATATATGTGTATGTTTATATACTTAGGTGTGTAAGTGTTGTTTTGAGTCTAGTGTGTGAATACCTATGTGTGTGATTATATATGTACCTAGTAGTATTAGAATGTTGTGTAGTGTTGTGTGTCTATGTGTGTGCTTGAGTGAGTGAGAGGGACTCGACATTTTAGTGAAGTGAGCAACTCGTGTAGAGGGGTCAGCATGCTCGTGCAAGATGGGATACAGCAAGGAGAGGATGCACTGCACAGTGCAGTCCATGGTAATTTAATAGCACAGTACAGTCCATGGAAATACAGTAGCAGTAGCTCAACAGAGAACCAACTGTGCAGCAGGTTCAGCATAACACATCATGCCTCAGTACATAGCAGGTTTGGCTAGGTAGTGCAGCATTGTGTGTGCCTCGAGACCCAGGCAGGTTCAACAACCATTCAGTTTAGTAGTGGAGCTTCAAGTGCAGAACAGTGGCCTAACAATGGAGCAACTGCTGAGCAACATACTGTAGGTAACACACTGGAAACCATGGAGCAACTGCTGGGCACTGAACAGCATGCTGCATTGGGCATCATAGCAAGGCTATGAGAAGATACCCTACAGCAACGGTCTCAGCTTGGAAAGGGTACTCGGGGAGCAATTGTTTCAGCAGAAGACTCTTGCACCGAGTAGATGTGCAGTCGGTGCACAGGGAGCCTCGTGCAGATAGCAAACTACTTGAGCTAGAGGTGCAACAAGGACTGCACAACACAAACGACAGTAGCATCAAGGTGTGCAGCAAGGTATCAGTCGAGCTAGGCAACTGAAGTAGCAACTGCAGCCTCGAGACACAGGCAAACTCTGTAGCTCAGTGCAGTCAACCAATAGAGTATGCAGTATCAGCTCTATACCAGTGCATGCCAACAATAAGTGAATTAAGTAGGCATCAATGCACATCTAGGTCGGGTAGTTTTCAGCAACCGCAGTACAGTATGCTGCACAGCAGGGGGGAGCAGCAGCTACACTGTGTGCAGTGAAGAAGGAGTAATCAAGAACAGACAGTTTTTGGGTATCAACATAGGTGACTGTGCTAAATCTGAAGTGTCACAGTATATCAGTATTGTACACTGTTCAGTATCGGAGGCGGGAGTAAGGCACTGAGCAGTTCAGTCCTTCCCTGTGAGTTAGATTTCCTGCTAGGATAGTTACCAGGTTGTTTTCAGCTAGTATAGCTGCTGTACTTAGCAGCCAGAGTGCAGGGCAGCCCCAACTGCCGGGTGTGCAGCACAAGCACAGGAGGGTTCGTGCACAGTTTTGAAATATTATATCCTTGCTGTACAAAAATGAACAATAAGATGCCACTGAAATTCAGCAAGCAACTCGTAAAATGGTGGGTAGTTGCAGTGAGCACCAGGCACACAGAAATCAAAAAAGTGAAGAGAGGTGTAGCAGTGACAATAGCATACAATACTGGGTTTCTCAACAGAAAGTACAATAAAGGTGCAGTTTAGTTTTACTGAGCAGCTCATGTCAGTACAAAAATTCGAAGGTTACAGTTCAATTAGGTAATGTTTTGTTTTGTTAGCATAGATATATATGTATGTAGTATCTATTGCCTATAGGTATCTATACAGTTGATAAGTTTAGATATGGTTAGTAGTAAATTATATATTGGTTAGTTAGTTAAGTGATCAAGGTATTGTGTGAGTAGTTAGTTATGTTCTTAGTGAGTTGAGTTTAGTTAATTAGTTAAGTTGTTAGCTAGTGGTAGTTAGCTATGTATGCATATCCTATATCTGTTAGTTACCTAATTAGAAAGTGTATTAAGTAGATGACTATATATCCTTGTAGTATTTGTTAGATAGGTTATCTATATGTATAGATAGCTAATAGATATTGGTTATAATTAGTCAGAAGTTATACTAGTATATGATACAGTGGCAATAGTGGTTTAAGAATTAGTTAGATAAGTAACTACTAGTAACTAACTATATTAGCTTGAGATATATATATATGTATAATCGTGTTAGTTTATAGAGTTAATGTATTAGTTGGGATTTCTATATGTATTTGTTAATTTATAGTTTGGTTCACCTTGAGATACCAATGTATCACCAAGGTATCAGATCAATACCAAGGTATTAAATTTGGGTATCTAGTTAGTGTGATACGCATTGGTGCAAGGCCAAGGTATCCTAAATTCATTATTTTGTATAAATACTATTTTCATATAAATAAACTTGTGTATCTTAGGATACGACCCTTTTGTGAGATTCTAGTATCTTAGTTAGCTTGTATAGATTAGTTTCACAGTGTATCGACTTAGTGTTAGACTCTTGCAACCTAGATTTTATCGGTTTGACTTAGAAATGGCCTTGTGACCTATATGTTGACTAGTTTAACTTAATTTTATTCCAACACCTTATACTAATACAATATTCCATATATAGGTTTGTGTGACACCAGTTGGGACACAGTTTGACATTTATTGCTTGGACGACAGGCGAGTACATTCTCTGATAGTTTCTATTATTTGATAATTATTATAATATAAGTATCTAGAAATATTTTACATGACTCTTGACACATTGGTACACGGACTAGTATACACATGGATCAATTATGGGATGTTATATATATATTGTTCATTGTTCCTCGTGTTCTCAATGTTTAACTTAGACAATATTTCGTGTTCAACGTTCAATGTTTAAATTAGACAATGTTTCAATATTCAATGTTCAATGTTTCAATGTTCAATATTTCAATGTTCAATGTTCAATGTTCAATGTTTCGTGTTCAAGGTTTATTGTTTATATGGCCTTGAGTATCTTGTATCATAATGTGTCATGGTTGGATCCATTGTACTAGTTGGGGGAAAGGAAAAGTGTTAGATAGGTATGTAATCAAATCCTAGACAATGTTCAATATTTAACTTAGACAATGTTTATCCAACGTTAAAGTAGACAATGTTCACCCAAGCCAATCACATATCTATCTAGTATTTCAATCACTTAGTATAGTTACTGTTCTTCACCACATTCTAGTTCATTGTTTCATTCTATTGTCTCGTTCTATGCATTATGATCAGTATTTACCATATTGTTCATTGTTTACCTGTTCATCCACCATAGTTGAAATTGTTCATTGTTTCTCGTCTTATATTATATTCTCTATTTCTGTTTATAGTCATTATCAATTAATCGAAACTGCTATTGGATTGTACTTTGCTCTATTCCTGACTGAAAAATATTTTTCAGATGAATGGTTAGAGAGGATGTGTCCCACTCACTATGGACCGACAGATGGAGTATCACCCGAGGATAGTGCCAGAGATTGAGGCCTTTTAGATTTCCATATATTATAGTAGTTATTTCTATTTTAGACATTGGTTTGTATTATTGTTTGAGATCTGGAGTTGTGTTTAGTTTGGAGATGGTTATTGTAACATCCCATTCCGCTCAAGCGGACTACCGATTCAAACGTTAAATGTGCAATATCTCGACCTGCTTTGCTCAGGTGAGGATATTTGTTTGAGGCAAAGGATATCCAGACTTGTCCCTACAGGAGTTCGGCTTAAGCTTCAAGAGGCTCGCTTGACGTATCGCTCAACCAAGGCGAATCATCGCTAAGGTGTGTGGCTACGGTGAACTTGTCTTTATTTAGCCAGCACACATAAAATGTAGAACAAAATATGCTAGTCGCTAGGTGAATCATTCCCTATATACTAATAAGAATCCAACGCACCTAGCTAAGGGAATAATCCCACTTGTATTGCTTATGCTAGAACATGAAATTAAAATATTGCTTATATTCAGACCCTCGTATGGTACCTTTGCCTTGTGCAACTAGACCCGCTATGCCTTATTTTAGTGCTTGTCGCATAAACTATGCTAAGACCGTGTAACACTTGTATGTCATGTATTCATTTAGGTTCTTCTTGAGAGACTATCTAATAGTCATTTCGTGCATAAATAAACCTGAATGTATCTGGGACCGTTGGGTCGCTAAGGCAATTCCCGAACCAGGGAATTTACACCATGAATGAATGAATTCCTGAATCACATCTCGTGGAGCAAACTACTGAATCAACTGGCTTGGCAAACAATAAACTATTGTAAACAATCCTGCCTCAACAAGTTCTATATATATATCCTGCCTCGAACTCGTTCCATACTGAACTTGTTCTATATATATACATACTGCCTCAAACTTGTTCCTGTACCAGACCAGAGACCTGGAGTTTAGAGACTTGTATGTCGCGGACAACTTGAAAACAAGATCATTGGGTTCCACGGATGGTATTCGGGGCACTGGGGGCCGATCCGGTCCGGATGGAACTTCACGTTAGTCTACTGCATCTGGACAGGATAGTCTGCAGCCACTACTGAATTTTTGTTGCTTTCTATCCTTGTTCAAGACTATAACTCGTCCTTTATGGCTATATCAGCGACTCATGTCATATAGATAAGTCATCCTCGCTTAGCGGCTATCCGCGTGCGAGTCATTGTATCGCGTCAAGAACAACTGAACATCTGAACGATTATGATATAATAACACTCGTGTTGCATATGCAATTGCCTTGTTTTTTATTATGAATGCTCGTGCCTGAATTAACAATGTTTGCCTTTGACAAGGAAGGTAAAATGGTAAGAATGGTAAGTCTCACCGTGTTTCCTCTCATGTCGCACGGCGCACTGCCACACGAGTTAAGTATTCAATATTTACATGAAACTGATCCTAAGGCAACTAGAAAGATAATATAATAGTTGGTGCATGAAACCTATATTACGTGTTTGGATTTGTCGAGCGGACGAGTAGCCTTCCTACCAGTGCATTCAATGTACTGATAATCTACCAGACCGTTTGCAGGGTGCGGAAGAACCTCGTTCGGTGCAGATGCCTCCTTCGTGCGTGCTAAGGCCAGGAGTTTCCTCTGAAGCCTTGGAGCATTGCGTCCGGAACTGAAGCACATATACAAGACATAATGTTGGAACTTGCCTGAACATCGTCTGTACAATCATTCCACAATTGTAGCCACTTGGCATGCTTTTACTGTTTCTGAGAGAGAGATCTGAGCGAATTATAATCTCGGCCAAGCGTCGTCTGTAACACATGTTTATATCAATAAAGAGCTTGTTTTACTTCGACTTGTGTTATTCAATGCTTCCGCTATTGTCGACTCAGTGAACTTGTTACCGATCGCCTATGCGTTCATGACTCCGCTGCACTCGGACAATCTGTGTGACTCTGTGACTTAGAACTCTTACCGCCAGCCAATGAACCACGGCCTTGTACGGGCGTGGCTTATGCTCGTGCGACATCATGCCCGGATGGGTCAAGCGATCGTTCCGTGGGAGCGCTGGCGCGGTGATTCT
The DNA here is from genome assembly GCA_036927795.1 of Iris macrosiphon. Lineage (NCBI taxonomy): Eukaryota > Viridiplantae > Streptophyta > Magnoliopsida > Asparagales > Iridaceae > Iris > Iris macrosiphon. The sequence continues at coordinate 130,461,880 of JAYESA010000012.1, forward strand.
CGCCTAGCGGGAACGGCCGATTTGCCTGCGGAAGATCGGGGCATGACAGTTATGTGATGTATTGAGACTTATATTTCTTTTCTTTCTATTCCATATCATGCGTACATCTTCCTTCAGTTTTATATATGATTGAGTATTATTTGGTTTGAGATGGCATGGCAGTACTTTATGTGCATTGTGTGAGATAGTAGATAGTATAGTAGACCAAGATAGCGTTCTACCGCCAATTCTGCGGCGTAGGCTGGACGTACCCACGTACTCGTGTCCCTATACTGGGTGCGGTCATGACACGTTTTTAGTGGTGGCCCATATAGGTCAGGCTTCACAATAGTACGATATCGTGGTAGTGCAACAACTTAGTTGTACGCAAGCCTGCGATAGGATAGGATATAGGACACTAGGATGAGAAGGATACTCAATCACAACTAGGAAATGATTCCAACATAATTGTATCTTGTCATCTTCATTCTAAATATCGCTTTAAAATTTTTTGTCCTTCCTTGATGATATCGTATCTTGCTCAATATTGATTTCTTATTTTGAATATGTCTTCAGAATGCCACCGAAGACGCGTTCCCAGCGCTCAGGCGCAATGTCAGCACGATCAGTTACTTCGTCACCCTTGAGGACAGCACCCACAGATGATGGTCTAGTACCTACATTCAGGAGGTCAGCTTCACCAGTCCAGGTGGGTGTATCTGCAGCAGCTTTTGGAGGTGCTCCACCTCCAGTACCGAGGACAGGGAAGACAGTTTCCGAGGATCTTCCACCTCCGCCACCAGTAGTCGATCAGACGCAGATGTTCGCTCTCTTTCAGCAGATGATGGAGGCGCAACAGCGACAGTCGAAGGTCCTACGACAGAGCGTGGAGAATTCTCACCAAATCACGCTCGCAACAGTTGAGAGAGCTACCGCCCAGCCACAGACGGCACCAGCTCAGTTTATTCCGTATCAGCCGAGGCCGGGTACCATCATCGACTTCAAGAGGATGGGCCCGAAGGACTTCAGAGGAACAAAAGGGATTATCTATGCGGATGAGTGGATCAAGGACATCGAGCGGAACCTGCCGCTGGCGCAGATTCCAAAGATGCTATAGATAGAGGCAGCGGGTTGTATGATGTTCGATATTGCTTTGACATGGTTCATGATAGACCCAAGAATATCAGTACCGGGAATTACTTAGGAAGCTTTCAAGGAGCTGTTCAAAGAGAAGTTTTTCCCGGATGTGGCTCAGAGTACTTTGGAGAGTCAATTTCAGAACCTCGTCCAAGGAAACTTGACGGTGGATGAGTATGCGGCAGAGTATTGCCGATTAGGATAATTTGTTGAGGGACAGAATCCTCGGGCCAGAGCTAGAAAGTTCAGGACGGGACTGAACAGTGAGATTAAGTCTCATACTAATGGAGACCGTACCGCTACATTTGAGGAAAATTTGAGACATGCGCAGCGGGCGAAAGATGATTTGGAGCTTGGCTCCAAGAGACCGAGAGACACCAGAGGAGCGAGTAGTGGTGCGGACCCAGCAAAGCACACCCATTTTCAGCAGCCGAGGGTATATCAGCATCAGTAGCACCTTGTGCCAGTTATGGCACCAGCTCAACAGATACAACAGTTTCAGAAGCCAGTGCATCAGGCACCGCAACAGCCTCAGAGGAAGATTCAACAGACTTTTCCTTGTGCCTATTGTGGAAGGCATGGGCATGATTGGGAGAACTGTCGAAAGAGACTCAGACTATGCTTGTATTGTGGCTCCCTTGACCATCAGGTAAAGGAGTGTTCCAACAACCCGTATAGACTAGATCACGGTCAGAAAGGTGGGGCTAGGCCACCTATGGTACCGCAAACTAATCATCACCAACATAGAGAGCCACTCCAGCAGGGCGGGGTATTTGCAATGGTAGTCAGAGAGGATGACACTTCGGGTGATCAGTTAGCTAGCTTTATTCTATTCATTTTCTTTCATCTGTTGTTTGTGTGGTTAGTTATTGCCTTATAGACTGCTTGCGTGTTATTGTGTAGTTAGTATACCCTGTTGGAGACTGCAAAAAAAAACTATGATGGACAGAGACCATAGTTAGTGATGTGTGTTTTAGTTTAGACTGGGGTTGACCTAGAGGGGGTTACGATCATCTTTAATTTCGAGGATAAAATTTTTTTAAGGTGGGTAGGATTGTCACCCTCACTTTTTCAATCAAGGGTAGTTTGGTAATTTATACGGGAAATTTTATTTTTTAGGAGAGTTGTATTTAATATTGTGCATGAGTAATTAATTATTAGTTGTATTGTTTAGTGTTTGATTAGATGTAGTATTTATTTTAGACTTATGTAGTGGACCTAACCTATTTTATTAGATGCATGAACCCAACATTTGGATGAGTTTAGTTTGAGCCCATGAATTAGGCCCATCGATTAGGAGGTTGGATTAATTAGTGAAACCATTAGACTAGAACCTTCCCCCTTAATTAATTTCTTCATGAGAGGCCCCAAGGGGTATTTGGGACATTATACATTGCTTGAAGATGGATTTATGACCAGCCATAATTAGGAGGAGAGAGAGTGCTCTCATTTTATTTCTTCCCCAAATTTCTAGATCTACTTTTCCCTCTTCCAATTTTCCTTCCCCTATCAATTCTCCACCAATTTTTCAAAAATCTCTTTCTAAATTCATCATAGAGGCTTCTACACCAAGGATCTACAAGAAGGAAGCAAGGAACAAGAAAGAGGAGGCCAAGATCTACAAGAAGAGGAGCTACTTTGCATTTGAAGACTTTTCATTGGGAATCCATCTCCCAATAGGTATATTTCAGTTTTTTTCCTTCTAATAAACTCTAGATCTGGGATTTAACCATGAGAAACCAACCCACATGCATAGGCTACCCATAGGATTTGGTTTTGGGACAATCGGAGACCTACGGTAGAAATTACGTGCATTTTGGTGCCAATTTTGGAGGAATTCCGAGATTGGCACATGTTGTGTTTATCAATTGGTCAGTTAGACCAAATTGACATATGATTGCTTGTTTGTGACTAGTGTCGTATTGACAATTGGATACGTGTAGGCCGTATCTCGTCAATTTGATGAAACGGGTTAATTTTGGAGGGTTTTCTCCGACACGGGACTTTGTGTATATCATATTGTGACACGGACACGTAGACACTCTAATTACTATACGTATTGTTCATAATTTATGTATTGGACTTGTTCGTGTCCTCCAGGATACGTTTGGTTGTGAGTTGGGGTCGTATCGCAAGCGTATCATAGAAAAGTGTGATACGGGTGCGATGTGCTCCATGTGTTTGATATTTTATTCTTCTCATTATACGTACATGTGTAATTATATATATAGATGATATTTATATATATATATGTATGCATATAATAGTGTATATTGTGTTTAGTGTATTGTGGTGTCCATATGTGTATACATTAGAATATATATAGGTCTATATATATATATATATATATATATATATATATATATATATATATATATATATATATATATATATATACTGGTATATATGTGTATGTTTATATACTTAGGTGTGTAAGTGTTATTTTGAGTGTAGTGTGTGAATACCTATGTGTGTGATTATATCTGTACCTAGTAGTGTTAGAATGTTGTGTAGTGTTGTGTGTCTATATGTGTACTTGAGTGAGTGAGAGGGACTCGACATTTTAGTGAAGTGAGCAGCTCGTGTAGAGGGGTCAGCATGCTCGTGCAAGATGGGATACAGCAAGGAGAGGATGCACTGCACAGTGCAGTCCATGGTAATTCAGTAGCACAGTACAGTCCATGGAAATACAGTAGCAGTAGCTTGACAGAGAACCAACTGTGCAGCAGGTTCAGCATTACACAGCATGCCTTAGTACAGAGCAGGTTTGGCTAGGTAGTGCAGCATTGTGTGTGCCTCGAGACCCAGGTAGGTTCAACAACCATTCAGTTCAGCAGTGGAGCTTCAAGTACAGAACAGTGGCCTAACAGTGGAGCAACTGCTGAGCAACATACTGCAGGTAACACACTGGAAACCAGGGAGCAACTGCTGGGCACTGAGCAGCATGCTACATTGGGCATCACAACAAGGCTATGAGAAGATACCCCATAGCAACGGTCTCAGCTTGGAAAGGGTGCTCGGAGAGCAACTGTTTCAGCAGAAGACTCTTGCACCGAGTAGATGTGCAATTGGTGCACAGGGAGCCTCGTGCAGACAACAAACTACTTGAGCTAGAGGTGCAGCAAGGACTGCACAACACAAACGACAGTAGCATCAAGGTGTGCAGCAAGGTATCAGTCGAGCTAGGCAACTGAAGTAGCAACTGCAGCCTCGAGACACATGCAAACTCTGCAGCTCAGTACAGTCAACCAACGGAGTATGCAGTATCAGCTCTGTACCAGTGCATGCCCAACAACAAGTGAATTAAGTAGGCATCAATGCACAGTTAGGTCGGGTAGTTTTCAGCAACTGCAGTGCAGTATGCTGCACAGCAAGGGGGGAGCAGCAGCTACACTGTGTGCAGTGAAGGAGTAATCAAGAACAGACAGTTTTTGGGTATCAACAGAGGTGATTGTGCTAAATCTGAAGTGTCACAGTATATCAGTACTGTACACTGTTCAGTATCGGAGGCGGGAGTAAGGCACTGAGCAGTTCAGTCCTTCCCTGTGAGTTAGATTTCCTGCTAGGATAGTTACCAGGTTGTTTTCAGCTAGTATAGCTGCTATACTTAGCAGCCATAGTGCAGGGCAGCCCCAACTGCAGGGTGTGCAGCACAAGCACAGGAGGGTTCGTGCACAGTTCTGAAATATTATATCCTTGTTGTGCAGAAATGCACAGTAAGATGCCACTGAAATTCAGCAAGCAACTCGTGAAATGGTGGGTAGTTGCAGTGAGCACCAGGCACACAGAAATCGGAAAAGTGAAGAGAGGTGTAGCAGTGACAATAGCACACAATACTGGGTTTCTCAACAGAAATTACAACAAAGGTGCAGTTTAGTTTTACTGAACAGCTCCTGTGAGCACAGAAATTCGAAGGTTAAAGTTCAATTAGGTAATGTTTTGTTTTGTTAGCATAGATATATATGTATGTAATATCTATTGCCTATAGGTATCTATACAGTTGATAAGTTTAGATATGGTTAGTAGTAAATTGTATATTGGTTAGTTAGTTAAGTGATCAAGGTATTGTGTGAGTAGTTATGTTCTCAGTGAGTTGAGTTTAGTTAATTAGTTAAGTTGTTAGCTAGTGGTAGTTAGCTATGTATGCATATCCTATATCTGTTAGTTACCTAATTAGAAAGTGTATTAAGTAGATGACTATATATCCTTATAGTATTTGTTAGATAGGTTATCTATATGTATAGATAGCTAATAGATATTGGTTATAATTAGTCAGAAGTTATACTAGTATAGGATACAGTGGCAATTAGTGGTTTAAGAATTAGTTAGCTAAGTAACTACTAGTAACTAACTATATTAGCTTGAGATATATATATATATGTATTATCGTGTTAGTTTATAGAGTTAATGTATTAGTTGGGATTTCTATATGTATTTGTTAATTTATAGTTTGGTTCACCTTGAGATACCAATGTATCACCAAGGTATCAGATCAATACCAAGGTATTGAATTTGGGTATCTAGTTAGTGTAATACGCATTGGTGCAAGGCCAAGGTATCATAAATTCATTGTTTTGTATAAATACTATTTTCATATAAATAAACTTGCGTATCTTAGGATACGACCATTTTTTGAGATTCTAGTATCTTAGTTAGCTTGTATAGATTAGTTTCATAGTGTATCGACTTAGTAACTTAGTGTTAGACTCTTGCAACCTAGATTTCATCGATTTGACTTAGAAATGGCCTTGTGACCTATATGTTGACTAGTTTAACTTAATTTCATTCCAACACCTTGTATTAATACAATATTCCATATATAGGTTTGTGTGACACCAGTTGGGACACAGTTTGACATTCATTTCTTGGACGACAGGCGAGTACATTCTCTGATAGTTTTCATTATTTGATAATTACTATAATGCAAGTATCTAGAAATATTTTACATGACTCTTGACACATTGGTACACGGACTAGTATACACATGGATCAGTCATGGGATGTTATATATATATTGTTCATTGTTACTCGTGTTCTCAATGTTTAACTTAGACAATGTTTCGTGTTCAACGTTCAATGTTTAACTTAGACAATGTTTCAATGTTCAATGTTTCAATGTTCAATATTTCGTGTTCAAGGTTTATTGTTTACATGGCCTTGAGTATCTTGTATCACAACGTGTCATGGTTGGATTCATTGTACTAGTTGGGAGAAAGGGGAAGTGTTAGCTAGGTATGTAATTCATTTTCCAAAATGCCAAAATTGGTATACAGACCAAAGCACCCAAATATAGACCAATAAAACTCTCGTACGAATTGAAACAGTCCTGGGGTTTCAAATCAGGATCTCAGTAACTGTAGTACAAAGACTGGACTTGAGCAACTAAAATCAAGTTTCTACAACAAGAACAACACACCATTATCTATATAACAAAAGCTCATCCAAGTCTATCGACTATAAATCAAGGTGGGCATACAAGAGTAGAGAAGTATGAGCAAATCAATCACAAAGTTACCACCTCCACCACCACCTCTGCTCTATGGACTAAAGTTTCATCAACTTCTAAAGCTATATATGAAATCACAAAATTTCCCAAAATATATTTCAACTCCGTCTCCATGAAACAATTTTGGCCAAAATCAAACTGGTCGGAGAAAACATGAGAAATCATTCACTAAATTGATCATTCACCAAATTACCACCATTTAGCGAGTTATTTCTCAAGTTACCAAATTTTAAGACAAAATTCATCAAAATATATTTGATTCAGCTCATCCATGAAACAATGTCTAACAATCTTAAAACTCATCCATTATTGTTGAGAGGCGAGGCCGCTTCATCACTGAATACAGCAATCCTGTCTGATTATCTCAATCCTGCTTTAACCTGATTGATTTAGAGTCTTGCTTTCAGCTCCTCTGCTACCGCACCGATGAACTCCTCAGTATTCAGATACTGGTCACGGGTCAATCTACAACCCAGAAGATTGAATATAAGTTTTCAATTCTATATAATTACTTAAGATGTAAAGATAAATTAATGCAACAGAAAGTTACTTGGATCCATGAATGAGGAGTGCGAGGTCCTTGGTCATCTTCCCTGATTCCACGGTTCCAACGCAAGCAGCTTCCAATTTTTGGGTAAAATCAAGTAGTCTGGCATTATCATCTAGCTTTGCCCTGTTGAAATACCAAAATATGTTGCAGGGTTAATGAGGTGTAAACAAGCATTGTTATCTGTTCATGGGTTTATGATGATAACGCCCATTGCTAAGAGAAGAAACTCTATAGCTGCAACTGGAGAATGAAAATAAGAAACACTATTTTCAAAAACTGGCAATGAACTATGAAACAAACAATTTGCGTACAAAAACATTTTATGGGGGCTCTTTTGTAAGAACCTATGATGTGCCAATGGCAACCACTGGAGGCAATCCGAGATTCATACCTGTGTGCAAGCCCCCTTGACCAGGCAAAGATAGAGGCAATGCTATTTGTACTGGTCTCTCCTCCCTTTTGGTGGACCCTATAGTGGCGAGTAACTGTTCCGTGAGCCGCTTCAGCTTCAATTGTTTTCCCATCAGGGCACACCTGAAAAAGATTTGATAGGGACTCGGGTGAATGCTCCCTCTGATACTATGTAACAATTATCAAAAGAACAGATTAGCTAGCCCCAAAGGAGCAATTTCATTAACCAGTACATCTAATCAGCCTCAGTAGGCTCAATCCCTCTCTGATTAAGTGGAGTGGTTCCACAATATAATTAGCAATTGACAGGTTTTACTGATAATTTAGAGATCAATAGGTAGTTTATTCACTAAATAAACAATGGTCAGAACTAGTGAACGCATAAACAGCATAACGTTCTGGGTCAACAAGCATGACAGATGTATCATCGTTAAGCCTTGAACCATTATGCTTTAATTCAAAAATAAAATATCAAGGTAACACATGTTCCACATAAGTATGTCAAATCTGTTATTAGTGCATACCAATACTGATGTCATCAGGCCTAGAGATCCAAAACCTGGAGAAACAACAAGAGAGCTGCTTCAGTGATCTGAAAATACCAATGTCCTGACCAGTTTATCTACTAATATCTTAAACTTCTTTTACAACTTCCTTTCGGTCAATACAAAAATTGCACAATTTGTCTATAGAGAGAAGGCCAATAAAGTTCAAACCTTGAGCTAGGAAATCACTCTGGACATCTCCGTCATAATTCTTGCATGCCCACACATAGCCACCTTCACTCTTAAGTGCATAGGCAACCATATCATCAATAAGACGATGCTCATACCTGCCAATCACCATAAACCATGAGATTAATGATACAAGAGCATACACGAATAATCGTAAGCCATGAAAAACAGTTCACCATATTCCAGCAGCCTCAAACTTTGATTTCCATTGAGCTTCGTACACTTCCTGGAAGATGTCTTTGAACCTGCAGGATGGTATTGATTATGTAGTGGTCACACACATACATTTTGGTAGATTACAAGTGTAAAATAACAGTGGCTCGTGATTGATGAATCTATTTCACAGAACACAGTGCTATGCATACCTCCCATCGTATTTCTTCAGAATTGTATTTTTGGTGCTAAGATAAAGAGGCCACTTTTTCTCATAGGCTGTATTCATTGAAGCCTCAGCAAAAGATCGAATAGACTATACACAATCAAGAAAGAAACAAAATTAGCAGGCACAGTAAAGATCCCTCCGGTGAAAGAAACAGATGCCACTTGCATCGTCACTGGAATCATTAAACTAGAAAGAATAAAGGAATGCAGATCATATACCTCATCTGTATTATACATTGCTATGGCTACTCCTCCAGCTCCGGTGAAGTTGAATACCTCCAAGTTTACCTCTTCTTCTTTTCCTTCTGAAAATGCATAGTTAAAATAGATAAGACATGCAGAAAAGTAGAAGAGAAACTAGTAAAACAACAACAAATGAAACTCAAGAATTTCCAACATTTAAAATCATTGACCGGTCAGTAAATATAAAACAATAGATTTAGTAATTATACCATAATATATTTTGAGTTCAGCAAAATGCAACATGAACATTATATGGCCCTACCGAAAACTAATTTGAGCTTGCCAGGCCCTTTGACAACCATATCAGTTGCTCTATACTGATCACCAAAAGCATGCCTTCCAATGCATATGGGTTTAGTCCATCCTGAAATCATCAAAGATATGTTATAAAGGAAGCAAATATTATTGCAACATAGTAAGAATAATACCAATAAATTTAATACCTGGAACAAGGCGTGGGACATTTTTGCAGATTATTGGCTCTCTGAAAACAGTTCCTGCGGAAAAAGATACAATTCTTGCTTATTATTGGCATACATTAAATGGGTAAACATGAATAAATATTTGCCTTCCATTTGAATAAGCTATCTTACCGTTCAAGATATTCCTGATAGTTCCATTAGGACTCTTCCACATGGATTTCAACTTGAATTCGTCCATACGAGCTTCGTCTGTCATGTTGTAAACATATACAGAAAATAGAAATTAAACTCAGTCGATACTAAGCTTATTACAGTTCATTTTGTAAAGGATATTCCATTCAAATTATCTTTACCTGGAGTAATTGTTGCGCACTTGATTGCCACATTATATCTGAAATGGAGTCCATAAGTTTGGCATCAAGAGAAAATAATCAAGTTTTTTTAGATAAGGCCAGTTATGGATGAATATCCCTGTTGTTGGCTACAAGCACCAAGACCCCTCCCATTTAATTAATCTTTTTGTTCGGGGTGGGATTCGAACGGGATTCAAAGTCACTCCTCCCCTCCCTTACCAGTGCTACTACCACTGGACCACCCCTTCAGTGGTTAACAAAGTTTATATAAGGGCAGAACTTTTAGATTCTAAAGGACCACAACCATTCTAAGTGCATACTATCCTTTATCCCAAAAAATAGCTCTTAAGTAGAGATACAAATGCGTACTTGAGAGTAGCTTCTGCACTTTCTACTGTAACCTTATCATCTGTAGCATCACGATGAGGCAGGCCCAGATCAAAGTATTTTATATCCAGATCCAAGAACGGAAAAATAAGCTGTATGATCACCAATGGGTCATATTAGGTCAAATTTGTAACATAAAGTAAAATAAAACAAAAACAAAAACAAAAACAAAAACAAAAACAAAAACAAAAACAATTAGATAACAAAAGAATGAGACTAATATTAGTTTACCTTATCCTTAATTGATTTCCAGAATATCCGAGTCATCTCATCCCCTGCACCACAGAAATGGAGTATTTGTTAGATATGTACGACATGTACTAGAAGGCAAGGTTCAAAGTATCGGAATCGGTATCGGACCATTCCTATGAGTATAGGGATCGGCAGTATCGGTAGTATCGGCGGCTTCGGATCGGTGTATCGGATTTTTTGGTATCGGAAAACAAATAATTATTAATAAATTATTAACATTTAGAAAATATATTTCATACATTTATGCATAATTTTAAGTATTTTCAGTATTGTTTCTTAGTATTTTTGAAATTGAATGAAATAGTAGTCATCTTTGTCGATTGATTTACATGCGATAGATAAGTTTTCCTCTTTTATATGCTTTTACAACCTTATTATGCTTTTACACCCTTACTAATTGGTATTTTTCATTCAATTTCTTTGTCGAATTGACCGAAAAAGAGACCTCTATTGTCGGTATCGGTCAGTATTGGGTATCGGTCTGTATCGGATCGGGACATGCCAAATTGTATCGGTATCGGCCGTATCGGATCGGTATCGGCCGATACTGCAAACTATGCTAGGAGGCTTGCAACACGAATGTGTGTATTTATTCTTGCTGGGATTTTTTCCCGTCAAGAATCACTTTGTCAAACAATATAGAAATTAGAAATACAAAACAATAAAATTCAGAGTAACTGATCAAATGATGCTGATCAAATGATGCAACACTGAAGAAGTGTTCAAGTTACAGTAAGAATAACATTATTCAAAACTACCAACTTCTGCACCTCACCATCATCCTAGTGTTGAAAATGCTACTTTATAATGTATAAGTAACACACACCGGTAAGATTAATCGTACTTGGTAAAAAGAACAGATAATTTTCGCAATTCAAACAAAAAGATGTTCAAAAGTTTATAGCATGATCAATCAAATGCAAAATCAAACAGTGCAGGTAAGTGATAAAACATGCAAATAATATTTGTGCTTCCAAGATCCTCACCATCATCCTAGGCTTCTCCATCGAAATATTGCCTCTACAAGAAAAGGTCATCAAGCTTTTGTAAACAACCTTAATGTGGATATCAACCTTAGTTTTGTGTCAAGATTATAGCCAAAAACATCTATAAGCAAGGAAGCTCATATAGTTTAAGCTCTTGTAAGCAAGGGACAACGAACCAAGGTCCCTAAGTCCGTTGGAAACTTGGAACTGCAAACTACGTTACACAAATACAAACACATATACGGATAAGAACGCAATACAGTTATGGATATGGACATTTTCAAATAGGTATAAATGTAGTCGGTCAGCTATGTGCATTGCATGAATACGGACATGGATACGGCTACCGACACCATTTTCCCATGCACGCAACATAGACTTGAAGTTGCATTCATCTATCGGCATTCTAAAATCCAGTTTGGACCATAAGTTCTTCCATCTAGTCAGGATCGTGGACCATTGCAGTATGCGATACGGTTTGACCCTTTAAACAGTGTGAAGGCTACAAACCACATGGTTTAAACCGTCTATCAGGGGCATTGAAGTGGACTTTTTGTTTCCCTTTGGCGAAAGGAATTTTTTAAGTGACTGTCACCAAGTCGAAACCCAACCCAGTTCGTGAAGTAAAGTGAACTCCGTCTGCATTCGATTAGACTAAGAGTAGACCCTAGATAGAGTGTGAAGGCTTCAACATGATACAAGAAGCCAAAGAATGAAATGGAATCACATTCATATATGCAAAACTAAAGGGAAAAAAAGAAGAAGAAGACGATTCTTCAAAAGGGTACGAGTCAAAAAGGAGTCTCTCTCGGATACAAAGAGTGAGAGTATACACCAATAACAAGCAAACTGGGTGGCAATGAGTTCATGAGCCACCCCCAAGTCTCCAACCATTTCGAAAGAATGTAATATATAAATATCATACACTATATAGAAATGTGAATCTACCATGTGGTGTCCCAACCCAACTCCTCTAGCAAGCAAGCAATCAGATCCTAAGCTTAAAATTACAAGCTCGGTCACCAGAGCACATAGTGAGTTCTACAGGACGCACGGACGCTCCCAGAATCAGTACCCCAACCGTGTCGGGCAAGTATTATACACAACACAGACACTCCAAAATACACCGTGAAACGTCAAAAAACGTGTTGTGTCCGTGTCGCATCCAGATCCATCGTACGTAACCACCAACAGACGAGATCTATCCACTGACACTAAGAACTCCCCCACCTCTACTACCAAGGGCCTAAACTCGGAGGGAGGGGCCATCAAACACCACAAGAAATGGCGTTCCGACTGTTATTGCCGTGTCCATGTCTCTGTGTCCGTATTTACTTGATCGACATTAAACATCGTTACAAGTAAATAAATAATAAAAGAGATCTAGATTTTGATGTGAAAAAAAAAAATAGATCTAAAGATTCAGAATATACATGATGTGTGAAATATAAATCGATATAATAATAGATATAGAAAAAAAAATGTTGGCAGATCTGGATGGAGGGCTGGGATCGACGGAGAGTGGAGGGATGGAGGGGCTCCTCACCGTCCATTTCCACGATGGGGTTGGCGACCTTGATCTTCTCGAACGCCATTTCTTTCTTTCTTTCTTTCTTTCTTTCTTTCTTTCTTGAAAAATAGTATATGAAGAAGAAATGGAGAGGGAGAGGGAGAGGGAGAGAGTGCGTGTTTAAATAGTAGAGGGAGTGGGTGGGGTGGGGGCGGTCGGAGGGGGCTCTCTCTTTATCAAAGTGCCGAGTGTGGGTAAAGCGTGCCGGTCCTGAGGTTTATTAGGTGCAGGCCGGAAAAAAAACAGCAATTCTTCATGAACCGGGGGAGGGCGGCGGTTGCACGTGTTCCATCCTCATTGGTCGAGTATGGACGATTGAGGTCAGCAGGAGGTGTTTGCGTTTGCAACAGGGAACCGACCAATGAGGGAGAACACGTGGCATCATTCAAACTTTTCCAAAAAAAAATATCCTCCTCTTTTCATTTTTTTTCAAATAATAAATTTTATTAAGAACGATGAAATTTTAAAGAGGTACATAAAAATAAAAATAAAAATGAAAATAAAAATGGTTCAATTAGGAAACATAGAACCAATGCAGCGGTAAAAAAGTTACAAAGATTATGTACAGTCAATAAACTTTTATATTCAACAAAAAAATTGAATTTTTTTTTTATTTATTCTTTTGCAAATTTTATAATTTTAACGGAATTCCATGGTCTATGTACTTCCTATGCTTCACTGGATAGCATTTCTTGTGATATTTGTAACTCAGAAATCAAGTACTTAGTATCAATGTCAGACACATTATTATGTTTCAAAGTCATTTCAAAATTCAAACAAGCACGGTGCCTCTCTCTCTCTCTCTCTCTCTCTCTCTCTGTGGCAAAGTGTCGGGTGTAGGCAGAACAGTGTCGGTCCTGAGGTTTATTAGGTGCAGAGAAAAAATTGTGTCCTTCTCTTTTCATTTTTTTCAATTACTAAATTTTATTAATAACGATAAAATTCCAAAATGATACATAAATATATATATATATATATATATATATATATATATATATATATATATGGTTTGATTAGGAAACATAGAACCAATGTAGCTGTAAAAAAAGTTACAAATATTACATATTCTTTCTAACTATCAATTTCTAAGCCAATAACTACTTTCTTCTCATTTTATTCTTCTAGTACATATTCCTTAGACTTAGGCCTCCTCCACTGACTTTACACAACAAAACAACAACCAAATCAACCAAATTATCATCTAAAATATTTTTTCCTTTGCATTTTTATAGGCAAAATCATCAATTGTTTGATCAACCACAATATTTCTTAAGATATCTTTTTCAAAATTAAGATCGTTAATCCTTTAATTTCTCTTAAGTCATGGTGGTTCGCAAATAAAATTTTATCAATTTTAACTTTGAAAATCTTCTTTATGCAGATCATGTACAGTCAATAAAATTTTATATACGACAAGAAAATTGGAAAAATAAAATTGCAAACTCCATAATTTTAATGGAATTCCATGGTTTATGTACGTCATATGCTTCATTGGTTAGCATCTCTTGCAATACTCAGAAATCAAGTACTTTGTATCATTGTCATACACATAACCATGTTTCAAAGTCATTTCAAGATTCAAACAAGAATTTTTTATTTCATCATTATCCAATAAAACTAACTTAGATGCATTTAATAAAAAGATAAAAATGCATTCAATACTTTTTATTTGTTCAAATCTGCTATTTAACAAAAAAATATCACGTACAGTCCCAAAATACATAGGATCAGTACGTAACTATCCCTCTAGAACCCATAGATTACATACAACAATCAGGGGGTAGTATCCAGAACATGAAGAGGCAGTATGCCTCTAGAATCTGAAGCAGCTAGCGTGGACTCCAGCTACACTGCTTTGTCACCAGCACATATACAGTCTTTGTATACATGGCTAGCAATAAAGGTGAGGGCAGCAACCAAACCAATCATTGTTTGGATAACCTTGAAGCTGCAATCAACACCATCAATTCTATGCTTTAACAACTGTGGCACTGTAAACAGCTGGATTTATACCTCATCCAGCAACTCAGGTTCAGGATAACCAGGACGTGGTTGATAATGATGCTTCAGCTGCACATCCTCATAATCCTTCAAATGTTGGGGATGTTTCCGTTAACAAAAGTTATATAACTTTTATTGCGAAAATTGTTTTAGTAAAAAAGAATCCTAAGAATACAAGGAATTCTAAGTACAAGATTATGGGGAAATTGGTCGATGGAGATCAAGTCATGAATAACTTCTTTACTCCGTTGACTATCCTACGACAAAGATTATGTCACGCCCCAGTCCCAAAATACACGGGACCAGGCCACGTGGCAATGGCCAGCTAATACGACTCCGAAGGATTTTCCAATTTAATGGACCTGACGAAGCGTACTACGCTATCCTAAAATACTATCAAGTCTAATATGCTAACAAGAAATAGATAAATAACTAATCTCATCCACAGAAATAATATAATAATGACTGAAGTAAGTGTTGGTAAATAAAATACAAAGAGTCTGAATATCCATAATACATCTGGAATAGTCTGATGGGGACAAACCCACTAAATACAACAATGGAATAAAAGTACGAAAAGTAGTAAAATAACTAGACTAGAGCATCAACTAGCTAGATAAAGATACTCTAGCCCAAAGCAGCAGTGTACCAGAAATCATGGGAACTCCTCTGGAAATGCCTCAAAGTCCTCAGCCACGAATCCGGTCTCCACTCCTGCTCCATATATGGTCGGGTACAAATGCTCGTCCGGATCTGGAAAGGAACCAGGTCCTTAGAGAGACGTAACAAGATACAAAATGTACATGCCATTAAGTAAATACGTAAACTCGAGGGTGGACTAACCATCTAAGTAAAATGCACTCGAAGACAACCTTGGTACGTATGGGTAGGTAAAAGGTATAAAGCGTAGCGTCAAGCCAGAGGCTATGTATCTAGCATTAGCTGCAAACTGGATGCCGGAAGTATATGCTGACTACATCTCCGATCATGATAGCGCGCAGCTAGTAACCTCTGTCGGATGTATCGACAAGCATATACGCCCATAACCGGGTAGCACATAGCCCATAATCGGGTAACACATAGCCCATAACTGGGTAACACTGAGGCTCACGATCCCGTAGTTTACTCTGAAATTACTGTAGCCAAATGTATGTCCCATATGCCTATTAATTGTCTTTCTCGCCCAATGCCAATGTACAAGTCGCGAATACGACGTGGACATTTCGTACTATAATGCAAGTCACTAAAGAAATATACAACTATGCTAAATCGTCACACGTGCTTCTCACACCGATGGCCAGTCAAGTATGAAGCTCACGTCCCTACATGAACTCACTCTGTGACGTACAATGATACTTGATAAGGCCCAGGGAGTTATAATAATAACTTCTCAACTTTAGGTGCATCCACTAGACACTAGGTCAAACACAGGTCCTAACGTCAATGCCTTCGTCGACTGCACCCGAGTCATTCTCAGACGCGCACAGTTATATAATATTAAAGTAATAAATATGCGAACTATAATAACTGAATTTAAACAGTACAACAAGGCAATGTATACTTGTCTGGAACTCCGATGTGAACAAGTAAGGATCCGGAACCCGTAGCCAAGGTAGAACCGTCTTGGATGCCTATGAATATATAACAATAAATATCAATTACTACATTACACTATGCTAAGCATGCACAAGAGTTCAACATACGCAACGTCATGAGTCACGTAGTCTAGACCAAACAAGCATTCTAACTAAGTAGGTTGGCTAATGTTGACTAGTCAAAGACCAAGGAAGTATGTGTACACTTAGTCTACTAGTCACACAACATCTACCACTCCTCTAAATGTGTAATTTTCCATATATCATAACCTTGGTCATATTAGAGTTTGTGAGGTTGCTAAGTTGCATCTCAAACACATGGGTACTAGGTATTATCCCTCTAGGTTCTTCTTGTACTAGTATATAAAGATGGTCTTCTAACTTCTGTACAAGTCAAAGCCGCTAACTATCTACTAGTAAGTGTTTGTAACTCAAAGTGTCATGTGCACTAATCATGTGCACTAATTACTAGGTTAGGGTGTCTCATTTATGTATAAAAATCATCAAGACACTCTCTAAATGTATAAATCATCACCATTAACCCTATTTTCTCTAAACTTACAACACAACAACAAGTGCACATAACCATGACAATTTATATCTATTCTAACTTGTTACACTAGCAAGGCAACATTTCAAACTCTCATTCTATACATGTGCACAATAAATACTTAACAAATATTGTTCCTAACATGGTATAAATCATTCTCTAGCATGGCACTATTTATATATCAAACTAGTGTATAACTTAGACAACATTCACACCCACTTGTATATCACTAATAACCTTAAAATTCATGCATAAACATCACTAATCAATATTCTCATATAAATATATATTCTAAAATAATTAATTACAAGGAGTTATTAGGAGTTTGACAAGAGTTTAAATTGGTTAGGCAAGCTAGGATTTGAGATTAAAATATGCAAGTGTTGTTAATCATGGGTGTATATATATACTTTGAAGAAGAATAAGATGAAGAGGAAGAGATGAAGGTTACCTAGAGAACAAGTACAAGTGGGAGAAGAACTTGGAGAGGGGGTGCTCGGATAGGGGGGACTGCTCACGGTTCTGGTCGGATAGAGGAGGCAGCAGCAGTCGCAGCAATGTGGAGGAAGGAGGGAGTCGTGGAGGCATTGGTGATAGTGGTGGGTTGAGGAGAAGAGGATGAGGTGGTGGTGATGCAGGTTGATGGTGGTGGCTGTCATGAAGGAGGAGGAGACAGTGGTGGTGGTGGTGGGTTATCGTGAAGGAGAAGGAGGAGACAGTGGTGGTGGTGGTGGATGGTTATCGAGAAGGGGGAGGAGGAGACAGTGGTGGTGATGGCAGGTTGTCGAGAAGGAGGAGGAGGAGACAGTGGTGGTGGTGGTGGTAGTGGTGGTGGTAGTGGTGGCGGGTTGTCGAGAAGTAGAAGGAGGAGGCAGTGGTGGTGGGTTGTCGTGAAGGAGGAGGAGAAAGAAGTGGTGGTGGTAGTGGTAGTGTTGGTGGTGGTGGTGGTGGTGGCGAGTTGTCGAGAAAGAGGAGGAGGAGGCAGTGGTGGTGGTGGTGGTGGTGGTGGTGGTGGTGGGTTGATGTAGGCTGATGGTGGTGGTGATATTTTCGGGTTGGGAGAGAGGAGGAGAATGGCGATGGTGAGGGTGGGGGTTTTATGAAGGAGGAGAGGAAGGAGGTGTAATAAAATGAGATGATATATTTAATGAAGAGGGAGGGGCATTGGGATTAGGGCCGGCTGCCATGGGGTTTCTAGGGGTGTGTACATTGGTTGTTGGAGAGAAAGAGGGGTGGTGATTGGTTTAAATTTGAATGGAGGGTTGTGATGATGTGTAGGTATATTTTGGTATGTAGTGCCATGCAAATAATGAGAGGGGGAGTACCAAGACCGATCAAGCATTTCAAAACAGGTTTTCTCATTTGTCCCTACCAATAGGAGGTGGACACATGGCTAGTTATTTGCACAAAGGCCCATAATAGTTTAGGACTTGCACAAAGAAGAGAAATTAGATTGGATGTAGGAAAATCTATGTTTGGTGTGTTGTAGTGGAAGAAATTGGTGTGTGATATTTTGTATGAGCCATGAGGTGGTGAGTGTGGGTTTGGGTTGGTGTTTGGTCTAATTTTGGGCTAGGTTGAGTCGGTTGCTCCCAATTAAATATAAATCATGTCCTTGGTGTTATTTAATAAATTGGAAGTGTATGGGATCTCAATTGGGAGTGAAACAAGGGTCATGGACGTAGTAGACTCAGAATAGATTAACATTATATATTGGGTTGCACGAAATGGGTCGAGATTGTGTCTCCAATTTCGATTGGAACAGACATAGGTGCAAAGTGTAGGTTTAAAATTAGATAATTATGACGAATATTGTTCAATTAAAATGAAGCAAAAGAGAGAGTATTTATGAGTTACACAAAGATTAGAATAGAAGACTGGCACGTCTAGGGCAAGGATGTAAAATTTGTTTGAAGGCAAAAGCTAGAGTAACGCTCCAAACATCAAAACAACGATAAGGTACACCAAGCAAATTAAATTAAAAGAGATGAATTAATAACTCCATTAACTAATTCAAAATAACCCTAAATGAATCATAATCCTAGATTAGGGTCAGGGGATTTACAGATCAGAAGGAAAAATTACTAACTCTCTGTCACGACCCGCACCCGGTTTAGGGGCACGAGTGCGTGGGTACGTCCAGCCTACGCCGCAGCATCGGCGGTAGAACGCTGTCTAGGTATTGATACTATCTAACTAATGTCACGCAGGCATCCAATCTCCATTAGGAGGCACGGATGACACAAATAAGATGAACACATACTCAACCACAGAATCACAGCACGATAAGATTTCGAAACAGAAATTAAAATTAAACACAATACAAGTCCACAAGAAATAACTTAACTTAACAATATCCAAGAATCATCAAAATGCCGGAGACAAATCCGGTACCAAATAGACTGTTAAAAGAACTAACTATGAATAATAATTCCGACTAGACTTCCAGAATCAACTACTACCAAGTCTGCAGCTACTCACCATAAGTGTCGGACAGCGGTCATCTAAGGCATAGTCTGGAAAAATATTTCCAGTCAGGAAGGAGCAAAGCACAATCTCAAATAACAGTTCCATTAATTGATAATGTCTATAATACAATAAAACATGTCATGCTAGCTACTGAGAAGACAGTGGAATAATGTAATGACAGTTTAAGAGAGACAGGCAATAGGCAATGAAACACAGTCAGTGCATGTATAAAAATGAAAGGAACAGTATCATATACGGGTGATGTAGTATATGATTAAAAATAGAGAACTGTAATCTATTCTAGGTGTTTGAAATAGTAGTTTCGAAATGTGATCGGCTTGGGACATGTACAGTAGCTACAGGGCCTGGCTAATCATGGTGAAGAGCATGATTAACACTTACAATTTACAATAAGAGGTTATGATCACATTTCTTACTAACTACTTCCCCGCCCCCAACTAGTACTGTGGATCCAATCATGACACGTCACGAATACACAACATTGTCTAATATATTATGTACAATGTCTAATGTAAATGTCAATGTAAATGTCAATGTAAATGTCAATGTAAATGTCGTATATAATGTCAATACGATAATCGAGGTAACATCTCATGACTGCAGATCCAAGCTATACTAGTCCGTGTAGCACAGTGTCAAAGATTCAGTTGTAACATTTCAAGATCATTGAACTTATAGCTATTATCAAGAATTGGAAATTATCAGAGAATGTACTTGCCTCGGTCCTTAGCTGGTATTTATGGTGTCCTGTTCCAGAGTATCCCCTGGGTGAACCAACATTCCTAAAGACACATTACAATATAACATTTGTATCAGGGGCTATACTAGCACACAATAGAAATACACTGGCCTTAGGGCTATGCCAGGCAGGGCACTAGTCAACTAGGGTCATCTAGTAGGGATATATAAATATAAACATCTCATTAACTAGTATATATAATTTCCATCCATTACAATTATAGATATATGTATAAATATATATATACTTTAAAATAAATGATTCTTGT
Organism: Iris macrosiphon; assembly: GCA_036927795.1. Classification (NCBI taxonomy): domain Eukaryota; kingdom Viridiplantae; phylum Streptophyta; class Magnoliopsida; order Asparagales; family Iridaceae; genus Iris; species Iris macrosiphon. The sequence goes on from JAYESA010000012.1 coordinate 130,482,434, forward strand.
ATGTATATATAAACATAATAATTTATACTTACAATATTTTATACATGCACCTATTTAAATGTATTTACAATATATATACATATATATTCCTTTTAAAAATTACATGTTTGATTTATACTAGTGTATACTCACATATATGCCAAAAATACATTATAGATATATTATTAATTACTAAAACACATTTTTTTATACATGTTTAACTTTTAATGAAAAAATAAAATATACATGTACATATATATATAATACACAAAGAATATATATATATGTATACTAATTTATATAGATACTAAATTACAATTACCAACATATACTGAAATATATATACTATGCTAATACATGTATTTAAACATTTTATTTATGAATAATATACATGCACAAAATATATTTTTAAAATTATATCAAGTATATATATATATACAAAATATATATATATATATATGCCAAACTTAATTATAGAATTTATTTAAATATATACTATACTTATACAATTGATTTCTAATAATTAAATAATATACAATTTACATATTTATACATTTTTACCAAAAAATAATACATATACCAAATACGTTATATATACATTTGCCTTAATTAAATACACAATTACTTTACATTATATATATATACAAATTAATTTATTTACATATATTAATTACATATAAATACATATACTAGCTTATACAAATTATATATATACCAATATTATATATACTATTAAATTAAATACATATTTATACCATTTATTTAAATACATACAATACCTTACATTTATTATATTTACAAATTAATTACACTAATTTAAATATACACAATTTAAATATATACTTATACAAAATATATATACAATTAAATTAATTACATACACTTAATTTTTAATAAAAATAAATACTACACATAAGGTGTTTAAATATTAATTAATAATTGCTATACTTATTTACGTATTTAAAACATTAATTAGATAATACCATTTATATATACGTATATACGTACGTATATAAATATATACATACATATATATATATATATATATATATATATATATATACATATATATATATAAACAGGGAAGAGGGAGAGGCTTACTGTGGGCTTGCCGGAGTTGCTGGCCGGCCGCCGGAGTTGTTGCCAGGGTGCAGCGAGAGGAAGGAGGAGATGGGAGAGGTGCAGCGGCTGATGGGGAAGGTCGCTGGCGCCGGACAGGGCAGGGGGTAGCCGCCGGACAGAAGCTCGAGGGGAGGAGGATCAGCCACGGGCTCGGGCTAGGCCGGCCGGTCTCGGGGCTGGCCGCCGGGTGGAAGGACAGCGCCGCCGTGGGGGACTCGGCGCCGGAGCACGGCCGGGTTGAGTCGGCAGAGGTGCAGTCGCCGGGCTGTCGCCGCGGGGAGCCGTCGGCTGGACCGCCGGGGTTGAAGAGGCCGCCGGGGATCGACTTGGCCGGCGGAGCACAGGGTCTGGGGGGGAAAGCACAGGGAACAGTGTTCCCCCCAATGTTCAAATATTAAATTTAAGTGAAAAAGAATTTAATAAGGAAGAAGAAGGAAGGGAAAGAGAAGAAGAAAAGAAGGAGAAGAAAAATAGAAGAAGAAAGGAAGAGGGAGAGGAATCCTACGTAGGAGAGAGGATGTGGGGGCTTGGGGAATTTTGGAGGCTTGTGAGGTGGTGTTTTCTAGGTTGCATAGGGATTAGGGTTTGAGAGTACAAGTCATTAAATAGGGAGAGAGAGAGTGTGGTGGAGGGTTGTGATGGGCCAATTTCTAATGAATGGCTAGGATTGAACATGAGGAATTTATTCATGGGGGATGAGGGTTCTTAATTAAAATTAATAGGCTCCCTCATTGATTTAAAATAATTAGGTGTTGGCACCTACAATTGAATAATTGCCACTTAGCCCCTTAAATTCGGAAAATTGCACAAACACATGAAATGACGAAAATTGGGCAGGCGATTCGGGGTCCGATATTTTGTAGGGTCAGGGGGCGCTGTAAGATGGGTATGGACTGAATTTGTAGGGCACTGGAATTAAATTGGGATTTAAAAATCAGATAAAATGGTATCCTCAATTTAAATAGAAATAAATGTAAGTTGTGTTCAACAATTAATTAGGAGTACCTGGGGCCAAAATCAGGTCAAGTCATCAATACCAATATTGAAGAAGACTCAGAACAGAATATTACCCTAATTTGGGTCGCACGAAAAATAGGTCAAGATGGCTTCCAATTTTCGATTGGAACGCACAACGATAAAAAATAGGAAATTAAAAATAAACGTCCGCGACGATTTTTGTGCGGCCAGAAACAATGTACAGGGAGCAAAATTATGAGTTGCAAAAATAGCAGAATGGAAGGCGGGCATGTCTAGAGCAAGATTGTGAAATTTGTTGGAAGACAAAAGTCTGGATAGTGCTCCAAATATCAAAGCAAAGGCAATGCGCAAAATATTAAATAAAAATACAGTAATTAATTATAAACACCAAGAATTAAATTCTAAATAAAATAATAAAATCCAGAATTCTATAATTCGGACAAGGGTTCGTCTACTGGGCTTCTAGGTCTAGTCTGCTAGCTAAAATAAAATAATTTAACACTGTATTTAATTATATATTTAATCACACATCGCACAAATAATTATTTAAATCAATATACTATTATGCAATTAATTAATTAAAATACATAATATTAAATACTGTAAAAATTCAAAAATTCCCCTGTTTTCAGAATGTGGTAGTGACAAGTCTACCCACCTTAAAAGAATTTCGTCCTCGAAATTTAAAATCCTCTTACTAGTGTTTAAATCATACACACTTATCATTCCCTCAATTAAATTCATCAACCACGAATAATCCACAAGGTCTTTTCATAATTTCAAAAATCTGAAATTATTGTATAACCTGAAAATCCTCAAAGTAAATCAAAGTCCATCAAAAATTTCTTGAAAGTTTTGAGTTATAATTCAATACCCGAAATTTTAATATCCACTCCTCAAAATACTCAACAATATGATATTTAAGGATTCTCCCAATTGTCACATTCAAATATAAAGTTCTAAAATTCATAACTTGCAATTAAATAAATACATTGATAAATCTCCCAAAATTTCCAAATTAATAACCAACTTAAACATGTCATAATCTTTCCTGGAATTAATACATCATAATTTCCGTCGTGTTAAATTCTTGACCCTTTATTTAAATCAATAATTATCCTCAAATTTTTAAATCCTCGATTGTTTTATTTATGTATTTACTACCATCAAAATTAAATTCCTCAAATCATATAATCAAGAACTACTCCATATTGTTATTTCACAATAAATTCTTTCAAAGATTCTATAAATAGCATATCCCTAAAAATCTTCAAAAATAAATCAAATCACATTCTTATCACAATATTCTCCAAAATTTTAAGTTTATAACGAAATACAAGAATTTAATATTCAGTCCTCTAATTGAACTCTAATCAATGCATATTTCAAAAATTGAATCTCGTCCCAAATTTGAATTTAACACTAATCCATTTGTGTTCTTTATCCCTCGATTTTTTTTTTTTCTTCTTTTTTTTCTCTTTTTTTTTTTTTTTTTTTTTGCAACGATGTAATACTTATGGAACCTCCAATACAATATTCAAAAATATAAGTTCGCAACTTGTAGTCCAACAATTATATCGATGGCCTTCTTAAATTCCTCAAATTCACTGATAAATTCAATCATTTCATAATTTTCTAAAAATCAATGATTTAACAAAAACTTCAATTACGCCATATTAAATTCCCAACTCTTTATTTAATTTAATATTTTCTCTCAAAATTTTAGGCACCTTGTCTCTCTTTGTCAAGTCATAACCTCTTCGTTAATCTTTTACTACAGTTAAATCCTCAACAATCAAAGTCTAAGAGAATTCTACCTACACCCATACAACATGCAACCTAAAGGAATTATGTATGATCATGGTGTCTTTTGCCAGGGTATTACAGTCTCTGTAACAGGGGTACTACTAACTACATTATAACAAGAAATCATGCATGCAACTATGGTACTAAGGAATCAACCAATCAATCAAGTAGATAGGAACAGAATGAAGGAAAGAACAGAACTTGTTAACACATTACCTGCAGTATCGGTCTCCTCGACCGTCATCGCAAATGCTCGCCCTGCTGGGGTGGTTCCCTTTGCGGGTGCTGAGCAACATGCGGTTCTACAGGTAGCCTAACTGGATCTCTATAATTTGGAGTCGCGCGCTGTTTGGAAGAATAAGGAACTCGAAGACAATCCCTTATTCGATGTCCCGTAGCGCCACAGTGCAAACAAAGTCCCAGCCTCGTTCTACAGCTCTTCCGAAGGTGACCTGGCTTCTTACAGAAGTAACAAGTTCGTTGATCCTGCTGTACAGGAACTGGTGCCGGGTACTGCTGTTGATACTGAAATGCCCTTGGTTGTTGCCGAATTGGAACTGGTGCCTGGTACTGCTGTTGATACTGAAATGCCCTCGGCTGCCACTGGCCAGGATACTGCTGGGCAACTCTCTCAACTGTCTGTAGTGCCATCTGGTGAGCGTTCTCCATGCTCTCTCTCATCAGCTCGGTTTGTGCCTGGTGCGCTTCTGCTTGCACCCTCTGAGCCTCAGCTTGAACTCGCTGAGCGTCTGCCGCCATTCTCTGGGCCTCTACCATGCCTTGGATCAAGGTGAACATCTGTGCCCCGTCAATGGGCAAACCTCCGGGAATCAGAGTCGGTGGAGGAGGAAGGTCGTCCGTCACAGCTGCGGCTATCTTCTGAACAGGTGGAGAAGGAAGATCACCTACGTGCATCGGAGATGTAGGAGGAATTACTGCTGTCTGTCCCTCAGGTGGAGAGGTGGCAGACCCTTCTAAAGCTGGTGTTCCCGCTCTCGTAGATAGTGTCTTCGGCAACATCCTGAAGACAGATCCCAAAGAATCAATTTAGGCAAAATGCGATATCATCAAGGGAGGACAGTACAGTTCTAAAGAAGCAACATTCAAGATAAATAGATTGGAAATAAACCTTAGTTGTGATTTGCACAGGTCAAAGATACATCCATGGTTTGATACCTCTATCCCCTAGGTACCACAGTTCTATCACAAAACACACTCACTGCTAGCTTCCTTACGTACTGCAATCGCTGATACTAGCTATTCTTATCACCCAAGTGCATATCAAATGCAACACACTACACTAAGTACTGCACTTTCTAATACAACCCTTGATGATCACCCAAGTCAGTTTGCAGTGAATTCTCAATCATACTCAAGCCAACCGATCCTTACACATGCATCTTATCTACTTATATTATAATATATCTCCCACTATAAGATTTTTATCCTCAAATAAAATTTCTGAAAATAACTCTTCGAATAAACTTTAAAGTAGAAATGCATACACTTTCCTCAAGGTTAATTACTTAAATACTGAAATGAAAACTTAATCACCTTAAAGATCCTTAAAGACTTGTCTAGGTTCATCAAATTGAATCTGAATTCCTCGAAAATAAAATTTTAATAACCATATTTCAACTCTTCAATTTCAAAATTTTGCAATTCATTGAAATCTTCAAAATAAGATTTTATTAACATAATATCTCAACCTCTCAAAATTCTTAAAATTTGAAACTCATTTTCAATCCTCAAAATTAAAATTAAAATCCACCTTTCGTAGTCCAATAGCCCTAATGTTAATCCTTTTCACTGTCCTCATTGACGGCATCATCAAATAATATCATAAATCAGTCTATAAATTCCTCTTAATATGAAATCAACCCTACAATGAAACCCAAAATCCTAACTTAAATACCTAATTAACAACAATCAAATCAAGTGAAACCAAAATCCTAATTTAATAACAAATCAACAACAATCAAATTCAATATCAATAAGTGAGAATGGACAGATCAAGGGAATGAATTTAAATTGGAAGTTTCAACAAGATTCTCAGGGGTCATCCCAGGAATCTCTCAAGAAATTGTGATTGAGTATTTGCTCTCGTCCTAGTATCCTATGTCCTAGATTCTATAGCAGGCACGCAGTAGTATAACAAGGATGTCACACTACTACGACATCGCACAACTCGCGAAGTCTGACCTGCATGGGCCACCACTAAAAACGTGTCACGACCCGCACCCGGTTTAGGGGCACGAGTGCGTGGGTACGTCCAGCCTACGCCGCAGCATCGGCGGTAGAACGCTGTCTAGGTATTGATACTATCTAATTAATGTCACGCAGGCATCCAATCTCCATTAGGAGGCACGGATGACACAAATAAGATGAACACATACTCAACCACAGAATCACAGCACGATAAGATTTCGAAACAGAAATTAAAATTAAACACAATACAAGTCCACAAGAAATAACTTAACAATATCCAAGAATCATCAAAATGCCGGAGACAAATCCGGTACCAAATAGACTGTTAAAAGAACTAACTATGAATAATAATTCCGACTAGACTTCCAGAATCAACTACTACCAAGTCTGCAGCTACTCACCATAAGTGTCGGACAGCGGTCATCTAAGGCATAGTCTGGAAAAATATTTCCAGTCAGGAAGGTGCAAAGCACAATCTCAAATAACAGTTCCATTAATTGATAATGTCTATAATACAATAAAACATGTCATGCTAGCTACTGAGAAGACAGTGGAATAATGTAATGACAGTTTAAGAGAGACAGGCAATAGGCAATAAAACACAGTCAGTGCATGTATAAAAATGAAAGAAACAGTATCATATACGGGTGATGTAGTATATGATTAAAAATAGAGAACTGTAATCTATTCTAGGTGTTTGAAATAGTAGTTTCGAAATGTGATCGGCTTGGGACATGTACAGTAGCTACAGGGCCTGGCTAATCATGGTGAAGAGCATGATTAACACTTACAATTTACAATAAGAGGTTATGATCACATTTCTTACTAACTACTTCCCCGCCCCCAACTAGTACTGTGGATCCAATCATGACACGTCACGAATACACAACATTGTCTAATATATTATGTACAATGTCTAATGTAAATGTCAATATAAATGTCAATGTAAATGTCGTGTATAATGTCAATACGATAATCGAGGTAACATCTCATGACTGCAGATCCAAGCTATACTAGTCCGTGTAGCACAGTGTCAAAGATTCAGTTGTAACATTTCAAGATCATTGAACTTATAGCTATTATCAAGAATTGGAAATTATCAGAGAATGTACTTGCCTCGGTCCTTAGCTGGTATTTATGGTGTCCTGTTCCAGAGTATCCCCTGGGTGAACCAACAGTCCTAAAGACACATTACAATATAACATTTGTATCAAGGGCTATACTAGCACACAATAGAAATACACTGGCCTTAGGGCTATGCCAGGCAGGGCACTAGTCAACTAGGGTCATCTAGTAGGGATATATAAATATAAACATCTCATTAACTAGTATATATAATTTCCATCCATTACAATTATAGATATATGTATAAATATATATATACTTTAAAATAAATGATTCTTGTATGTATATATAAACATAATAATTTATACTTACAATATTTTATACATGCACCTATTTAAATGTATTTACAATATATATACATATATATTCCTTTTAAAAATTACATGTTTGATTTATACTAGTGTATACTCACATATATGCCAAAAATACATTATAGATATATTATTAATTACTAAAACACATTTTTTTATACATGTTTAACTTTTAATGAAAAAATAAAATATACATGTACATATATATATAATACACAAAGAATATATATATATGTATACTAATTTATATAGATACTAAATTACAATTACCAACATATACTGAAATATATATACTATGCTAATACATGTATTTAAACATTTTATTTATGAATAATATACATGCACAAAATATATTTTTAAAATTATATCAAGTATATATATATATACAAAATATATATATATATATATATGCCAAACTTAATTATAGAATTTATTTAAATATATACTATACTTATACAATTGATTTTTAATAATTAAATAATATACAATTTACATATTTATACATTTTTACCAAAAAATAATACATATACCAAATACGTTATATATACATTTGCCTTAATTAAATACACAATTACTTTACATTATATATATATACAAATTAATTTATTTACATATATTAATTACATATAAATACATATACTAGCTTATACAAATTATATATATACCAATATTATATATACTATTAAATTAAATATATATTTATACCATTTATTTAAATACATACAATACCTTACATTTATTATATTTACAAATTAATTACACTAATTTAAATATACACAATTTAAATATATACTTATACAAAATATATATACAATTAAATTAATTACATACACTTAATTTTTAATAAAAATAAATACTACACATAAGGTGTTTAAATATTAATTAATAATTGCTATACTTATTTACGTATTTAAAACATTAATTAGATAATACCATTTATATATACGTATATACGTACGTATATAAATATATATATATATATATATATATATATATATATATATATATATATATATATACATATATATATATATATAAACAGGGAAGAGGGAGAGGCTTACTGTGGGCTTGCCGGAGTTGCTGGCCGGCCGCCGGAGTTGTTGCCAGGGTGCAGCGAGAGGAAGGAGGAGATGGGAGAGGTGCAGCGGCTGATGGGGAAGGTCGCTGGCGCCGGACAGGGCAGGGGGTAGCCGCCGGACAGAAGCTCGAGGGGAGGAGGATCAGCCACGGGCTCGGGCTAGGCCGGCCGGTCTCGGGGCTGGCCGCCGGGTGGAAGGACAGCGCCGCCGTGGGGGACTCGGCGCCGGAGCACGGCCGGGTTGAGTCGGCAGAGGTGCAGTCGCCGGGCTGTCGCCGCGGGGAGCCGTCGGCTGGACCGCCGGCGTTGAAGAGGCCGCCGGGGATCGACTTGGCCGGCGGAGCACAGGGTCTGGGGGGAAAAGCACAGGGAACAATGTTCCCCCCAATGTTCAAATATTAAATTTAAGTGAAAAAGAATTTAATAAGGAAGAAGAAGGAAGGGAAAGAGAAGAAGAAAAGAAGGAGAAGAAAAATAGAAGAAGAAAGGAAGAGGGAGAGGAATCCTACGTAGGAGAGAGGATGTGGGGGCTTGGGGAATTTTGGAGGCTTGTGATGTGGTGTTTTCTAGATTGCATAGGGATTAGGGTTTGAGAGTACAAGTCATTAAATAGGGAGAGAGAGAGTGTGGTGGAGGGTTGTGATGGGCCAATTTCTAATGAATGGCTAGGATTGAACATGAGGAATTTATTCATGGGGGATGAGGGTTCTTAATTAAAATTAATAGGCTCCCTCATTGATTTAAAATAATTAGGTGTTGGCACCTACAATTGAATAATTGCCACTTAGCCCCTTAAATTCGGGAAATTGCACAAACACATGAAATGACGAAAATTGGGCAGGCGATTCGGGGTCCGATATTTTGTAGGGTCAGGGGGCGCTGTAAGATGGGTATGGACTGAATTTGTAGGGCACTGGAATTAAATTGGGATTTAAAAATCAGATAAAATGGTATCCTCAATTTAAATAGAAATAAATGCAAGTTGTGTTCAACAATTAATTAGGAGTACCTGGGGCCAAAATCAGGTCAAGTCATCAATACCAATATTGAAGAAGACTCAGAACAGAATATTACCCTAATTTGGGTCGCACGAAAAATAGGTCAAGATGGCTTCCAATTTTCGATTGGAACGCACAACGATAAAAAATAGGAAATTAAAAATAAACGTCCGCGACGATTTTTGTGCGGCCAGAAACAATGTACAGGGAGCAAAATTATGAGTTGCAAAAATAGCAGAATGGAAGGCGGGCATGTCTAGAGCAAGATTGTGAAATTTGTTGGAAGGCAAAAGTCTGGATAGTGCTCCAAATATCGAAGCAAAGGCAATGCGCAAAATATTAAATAAAAATACAGTAATTAATTATAAACACCAAGAATTAAATTCTAAATAAAATAATAAAATCCAGAATTCTATAATTCGGACAAGGGTTCGTCTACTGGGCTTCTAGGTCTAGTCTGCTAGCTAAAATAAAATAATTTAACACTGCATTTAATTATATATTTAATCACACATCGCACAAATAATTATTTAAATCAATATACTATTATACAATTAATTAATTAAAATACATAATATTAAATACTGTAAAAATTCGAAAATTCCCCTGTTTTCAGAATGTGGTAGTGACACTCTCGACTCACTGATAAGAAGGGCAACAAATCGACTTAAAAGTACTATATTTTTTTTGATGGTTTGGGAAGCACATGTCCCAGATATTTATAGCAATTCATACTATAATGACTATATGCGCCCGAATCTAAAATGTCACTATTTTTAGCCTCTGTGCATAAGATATTGCTTGTCGCATAACACTCTACCATAACTTCAGCGCATAACATGTATCTGAACATAGGCGCATAACTCGGTCGGCTTAACACGTAGCATGCGTTACAACTATATACGTTACAACAAAGTGTACAAAAATAAAGCTCTTTTATTAATTAATTGTAGCCGTTATAAAGAATCTCAATAGCCCCATTGAATATGCCAACTGGCTTACATCTCTCTTGCTCACAAAGGATCTCATGGTTCCATACATCATGTCTTCATATATCCAAACACGCATCCCGGCCGAACACATGTTACCAATTCGAGCTTCTAATGCCTTGGTACGACTGTACGGGTCTTCGTACCTGGGGGTTGGATATCAGTACACATCTTATACTTTTGAGCAGGTTAATCCACTCGCCTAAACCGACACTAAGTAGTCATATGAAGCATACAGTTTTATATGGTAATCTTTCTATTTGGAACTAGATGAATATCGGTTCATGATCATGGCATATATCGGAAGAAGAAAAGCATGTACGTATTGTAACGCCCCGCTACCGTATGGTGCATTACGCTGAGTCAGATTGAACGAGGCAATAGCTGATTACATTTTTGATTTGTTGGATTTGGGAACAAGTATTGATTGAGTTGGTTTCATGTGCAGATCGCAAACGGAGTTTGATAGAAATTAGATGTTTGTTCAGAGCAGTACTGGGATAGCGGGATTAGAGCGATAATACCGTCTTTCTTAGTCCGATCGGTCGGATGATTTGGAGAGCACGGCCTGCTCGCACGATTATACCAATTGAGTAGATCGTGCTTTGCATCGGACCACGGGTTCAAGGGATCGGCCGTATCGGCAGGACATGATGCTTAACGGAATCAGACTTGGTGAGTGGGCTCTATCCCTTCTTCTCTACTCCTTCATGCCTAATAATATGGAACACACGTAAAGGCTTGAACACTTGGACTGAAACTTGAAAATCACTGCACTATGGCGTGCATAGAATGTACGTCGTTTGCTTGGATAGATTTGTGGCTTGAGTTGGTTTCGCGTTGGGCCAGTTGGAGCTAGAGTTGGATTATATTTGGGGCAGTTGGAGAAACAGTTGGAATTATACATCTTGGTTGGAACATCAGGCAATTCGGGCGGACGAGCGAGCGTGCATCTGTGCATGAGTATCACTTGGGCGCTTTGTCATGCAAAGCGTGCAGTTGTGGTTCAAAATCGGACAACTGTATCGGTGAGGGCATTGTGCCACTATTGGGGCATTGTGCCATGGGATTGTTTTGAGCGAGGGGTGTTGCACCAATTAGAACACTGTGTTGAGAAGCGGCATAGTACCTATGGGGATAACTTGAGACGGTACCTTGGGCTATAGTTGGAGAATGGTTATGGATAGTTGGTTGGATGAGTCCAGGATCGTTTGGTGGGGCAAGAATGTTCGATCCTCTCGTCATACCTACTTGGTGTCTGCATTGGTCATGGATAACCTGTTGTACACAGGGTTTCGTCTCCTCGAACGAGATATGCTCCGGGGCACCAGGACCGTTCGGCCATGGAGGAGACAAATGATAATGTGCCTTGGACGTGGTGCCGACAGTTCGATGCGACCAGGCGGGCTAGCTACTCAGCGCTGGATCGAGTAGAACTGCAGTTGAACAGTCATTTATGGCTTAGCCAGTGACTTCATATAGATAATAGTTGGTTTACTTTGTGTTGGTTTGGTTTATGCTTTTTGTGTAGGCGGCGGCCACCTTGCCTCGGCAAGAGTGTGTATATCGAAGATTGGATTATAAGGCTTGGATAATAGTTCGATAGGTTCTCGCGTTGCTTGGGTTTGAGTAGGACGATTTGCATGCTAGTTTCCTTTTGAGTTGGATATATATCTGCTTGTATATTGGCTTGAGTTGAATGCTTGCATGTTTAACCTGCTATACAGCTTTCCTTAACATGTCATACATTTGCCATAAAATGAATCTAGGATTCAACTAGAAAGATCGCCATATAACTATTTGCATTCACTATTCTACTTAGTGTCGGTTTAGATGAGTGGGTTACCCCGCTCACCAGTACGGCTGTGTACTGATCCACGTTTGTGGATATTATTTTAGGTACGCAGGTGTAGTGGCGCTGCTTGGATATACAGGACATAATGTATGAACGGTAAGTAGCTTTGTAGGCTAGAGAAAGGGCAAGAGTATTGCATTAGCCAATTATGGCATTCTTCTTGTGGCATTTTAATTTGGACCCTATCGAGAGCTTCGCTGTGTATACTCTGATGTGTGCTTGGTACACAATACTTGACTTTCGCTGCAACTTGGTCATTTCGATGATAACTTTGATGTTTGACAACATCGCCTTGTGCGAGCGCAACTCCAGTCTCGTACGACATCACGTCCCATTGAGAACGATTGTCCTGCGGGAGCGCTGTAATATAGTGATTCACGTTCAGCGGGGACGATTGAGCTTGCGAGAGATTGGGACATGACATATTGGTATCAGAAAGCCCGATTCATTTCCTCGGACTTGGTCATTCGCTTCATCACAAACTCTAAATAGCTTCCGCATGTCGTTTAGCTCTTGGCTCTACTCGGTGTCGCATTGGATGTTTCATACAATAAGTCTATATATTGCTGGTTGTGGCTGCATGTTATTTTTTGTTGCGTTGCTTTCGCTGGTTTTTGGTAGATCACTTAGCATCGTTGGGCATTGTTGTATTTGTGCAGCAAGTTGAGAGAGGTGTCATTATGTTGGTTTAGCTTGTAGTTCGGGGAGTTTCTAATTACATCAGTGGATCAGTTGGTTGGCAGACGAGATTGGTTATGTGGCATATTGTGAGTAGAAGCATTGAATGAGGATGGAGCATTGCACGAGTTGCTCGTGTAGCGAATGTGTTAGAAGGAGTTTGAATTTTTGGCTGGGTATATCACATAGGGCATTGGCTGAGTAGGTTTGAGTTGGCTTGGGGATATCAGGATATCGTTGCACGAGTTACTCGTACAATAAATATGAGGAACAGTTGGATATTGGATTGGATTACTTAGAAGAGATTGTTGCACGGGTTGCTCGTGTTGCGAAAGTATCGGATGGTTTGAGAAATAGTCAGAAGTATTGAGAATGGAACATGGCACAAGTTGCATAGCGAGATTGACCGAAGAGTTAGATGGTTCATGAGTTGGCTGAGTTTCGTGTCAAACATGAGTTGGGGATGGCAGGATCATGCATAAAGGATGGTTCGAATGGATCTTGGATTAGTGCAAGGAATTATGATGCGAGTAGTAACTTGATTCAGAGTGGTATATGGTATACCACATAGTGAGTAAAAGTATTTGAATATTTTGGATAGACATGAATAGAATTGCCGCAACGGACACGGATAACAGGAATACAAGTTGGTTGGTACACATCGACTGAGTTAGAAAGAATAAAAAATAGAGCAAGCGAATGTTGAGTTGAGCAATCGAGAACGAACTTGTGCAAATGGAAGTATCGTTGGACTTGAGTGATGGACAAGAATGGAACAAGCAATAAAAAGAGTGTTTAGAATTTGAAGGATTGATGCGGATAAAGTATTGGAAACAGTTGAGATCGATCAGATGGAAAGCTGAATATCAGAGTTCGCTTGCACGATTTGGAAGTTCGGTAGAGCATTTATGAACGCAAAGAAAGAGTTGAGCATGAGGAACAAAAAATTAGGATACGCTTGAGCGGGCGATGGGTGAATCGAAGGATAGCGAGCACGGACTACGAAATTATAGAAACACATTGGAACTGTTGGTTGACCAATGAAATATGATCTAGTTTTGAGGGGCAATGCGACGGATTCACACGAACTTAAAGTATTTTGGATATTGGTGCTCGGGAAGTTTGACTCAGGTTTAGCGGAAGTAAAATTTAGCGAAATGGTGCAACAATGGTAGACGAATTCTTCGGAAGACGTGAACAGGCATGGAGCAAGTCTAGTTGATGTTAAGTCAGATTGGAAGTTAACACTTGCAGTACTGAGACGGATGGACGTTTGAAGATAGCTAAACGAGAGAGCAATATTGGAGCAAATTACTGTACTGCTCGAGCAAGTTTGACGTGCACTATGAAACATGGCATATGGATAAGAATTTGGAGCAAGCCTTTGGTTTCGGGAATCATTGCAAGTGGTAGTACGAAAAGTCGAACATGGCAGTTTGGAAAATTTGATGGATTCAGGACAGAATGGTGGAATGATGGAAGACGGTTTCAACGAGCGCAGTTCTCGAATTGTGGCTTGGATAGATAGTAAGACTCTAGGTGGTTAAGCGGCGTTTGGTTGACAGATTCGTCAGAGGTAGTGCATAAAGTTCTCGGAGTCAGAAGTTCATTCAGATGGAATGGTTGGATTATGGCTCAGATTTGCAAAGGAGATATAGCATGGTTCATAGTAACTGTCCACCGTGATGACTTACAATTATCGAGCATAGCTTCGGGATAGCTGACCCTAGCGACTTGACCACCAAATCAGAGATGAATATTGTAGACCCATAGAATGACCCTTACGGTGGCACATTTGGAAATGTGTCAAGGGCAGATGTGAGTAGTGTGTGTTGGAGTTTGGCCTAAGTGACTGAATGTTGGATTTGAGAGATCCATGGGATAGCCTTCAGCTGAAGATGCAGTCAAAAGATCGAAGCGATGGTGGGAATGGCCTAAGTCAACTGATAAGATTCGGAGTCGTAGATTTTTGAAGATGGCATCACCTCTGACTCGTCGTGCCCCGGAAGGGAATAGCATTCATATGAATTGACGACTGTGAAACTAGCTTGTGAAGTTAAAGCAGCGGCTCGTTCAGATCAAATTATTACAATACTGGAAGGGACATATGTGCCTCAGATCTACAAGATGCATCAGAACTTAGTCTGGGATGCGTGCTCGTACAGAAGGCAAAGGTGATATCTTGTGCTTCGAGGCAGTGGAAGCAACGCGAAGAACTATTCCATGTGCAACCTAGAAATTATGGCGAGTGTGTCCACGTTGAAATTGTGGCGACACTATCCCTATGGAGTAGCGACAAAATCTTTATGGATCACATGAACCTCAATATAGATGTTCACCCAGTGAGGTATTGAGATTGAGGAAGAGGTATTGGGCTGAGCTGATCTAAGAGCAAAGTTTGACATTTGGATAAGTTGCCTAGTTGGGGTAGTATCAGTTGTGATGATCGTTCAGAGCAAGAGATGATAGTTGGAGATAGTGCATGCAGAACATGGTACGATTGGATTCATGCTTGTGTTTGGTTAGTTGAGTTTGGATGGTGCTAGTATGGATTCAGAAATACTTGGATGGATCGAGTTGGAACACGAACCGATTGGGTCAAGTAGAGAGATCGTCACTGGAAAGTCATCATATTTGAGAATAATGCTTGTGCGAATATATTAGAATGAACGTTAGAATTTGGTTCAATCGGGAGTAAAGCGAATAAATACCTCAGACATAAAGATACCCTTGTAACTTGTTCAAATTCGTTATCGCTAAGCTCGGCTGACGCCTTAAATATGTGTATGATCCAAAACTAAGCGATATGAGGAATTCGTATTTAGCTGCAAAGAGGATATGGAAAAATAGAATTTGTGCGAGCGTTCAGCGTGAGTGAGATGCTGAGTCTGGATCAAGAGAATATGAGTTGCATGGAGTACAGTTATGAATTGGGCAAGCGACATGCTAGTGAGGATGGATACTATATGGTTCGAGGACGAACTTGATTCTAAGTGGTATATTATATAATGTCCCGCAACCGCACGATGCATTATGCTGAGTCGGATTGAACGAGGCAATAGCTGGTTATATTTTTGATTTGCTGGATTTGGGAACAAGTATTGATTGAGTTGGTTTCATGTGCAGATCGTAAGCAAAGTTTAATGGAAATCAGATGTTCGTTCAGAGCAGTACTGGGATAGCAGGATTGGAGCGATAATGTCGTCTTTCTTAGTCCGATCGGTCGGATGATTTGGAGAGCACGACCTGCTCGCACGGTCATACCAATTGAGTATATCGTGCTTTGCATCGGACCACGGCTTCAAGGGATCGGCGTATCGGCAGGATATGATGCTTAACAGAATCAGACTTGGTGAGTGGGCTCTGTCCCTTCGTCTCTACTCCTCCATGCCTAATAATATAGAACACACGTAAAGGCTTGAACACTTTGACTGGAACTTAAAAATCACTATACTGTGGCGTGCATAGAGTGTACGTCGTTTGCTTGGATAGATTTGTGGCTTGAGTTGGTTTCGCGTTGTGGCAGTTGGAGCTAGAGTTGGATTATATTTGGGGTAGTTGGAGAAACAGTTGGAATTATACATCTTGGTTGGAACATCAGGCAATTTGGGCGGGCGAGCGAGCGTGCATCCGTGCACGAGTATCACTTGGGAGCTTTGTCATACAAAGCGTACAGTTGTGGTTCAAAACAGGACAACTGCATCGGTGAGGGCATTGTGCCACTGTTGGGATATTATGCCACGGGATTGTTCTAAGCGAGGGGTGTTGCACCAATTGGAACATTGTGTCGAGAAGCGGCATAGTGCCTATGGGGATAACTTAAGATGGTGCCTTGGGCTATAGTTGGAGAATGGTTATGGATAGTTGGTTGGATGAGTCTAGGATCGTTTGGTGGGGCGAGAATGTTCGATCCTCTCGTCATACCTACTTGGTGTCTGCATTGGTCACGGACAACCTATTACACACAGGGTTTCGTCTCCTCGAACGGGATATGCTCGGGGGCACCGGAACCGTTCGGCCATGGAGGCGATAAATGGCAATGTGCCTTGGGTGTGGTGCCGGCAGTTCGATGCGACTAGGCGGGCTAGCTACTCAGTACTGGATCGAGTAGAACTGCAGTTGAACCGTACTTTACGGCTTGGCCAGTGACTTTATATAGATAAGAGTTAGTTTGCTTTATGTTGGTTTGGTTTGTGCTTTTTGTGTAGGTGGCGGCCACCTTGCCTCGGCAAGAGTGTGCATATCGAAGATTGGATTATAAGGCTTGGATAATGGTTCGATAGCTTCTCGCGTTGCTTGGGTTTGAGTAGGACGGTTTGCATGCTAGTTTCCTTTTGAGTTGGATATATATCTGTTTGTATATTAGCTTGAGTTGAATGCTTGCATGTTTAACCTACTTTACAGTTTTCCTTAACATGCCATACCTTTGCCATAAAATGAATCTAGGATTCAACTAGAAATATCACCATATAATTGTTTGCATTCACTATTCTACTTAGTGTCGGTTTAGACGAGTGGGTTACCCCGCTCACCAGTACGGTTGTGTACTGACCCATGTTTGTGGGCATTATTTTAGGTACACAGGTGTAGTGGCGCTGCTTGGATATACGGGACATAATATATGAACGGTAAGTACCTTTGTGGGCTAGAGAAAGAGCAAGAGTATTACATTAGCCTTTGTGGCATTCCCCTTGTGGCATTTTTATTTGGATCCTATCGAGAGCTTCGCTGCGTATACTATGATGTGTGCTTGGTACACAATACTTGACTTTCGCTGTAACTTGGTCGTTTCGATGATATGATATTTGACAATATCACCTTGTACAAGCGCAACTCCAGCCTCGTACGGCATCACGTCCCGATGAGAACGATTGTCCTGCGAAAGCGCTGCAGCATAGTGATTCATGTTCAGCGGGGACGATTAAGCTTACGGGAGATTGGGGCATGACACGCATGGTAAGAATTGTAGTCTCATAAGCATGTAAGCATGTTATACTCGATTTGGTAAGTAAAACAGGAAACATATATCTATCATGTCACTCGTTCATAACTTATTTCCATAACCAATGCACTCATGCAAGGTGAATACTTACCGCTCCTGCCTGAAATGTTTGATAGCATGTGTCATATCTATATGAAGGTCATTGGTAATATCGACTCCATGAAGGACTAATTCGTGGCATTGCATGCGCCCTCTCAGTCCGTGTCGACTGTAGGACCGCAAGGTCTCGCCGAAGCATGTTCGATAATATGCGATACGTCATCTATCCAAAGGTTGCAACACCTGTAGAAGCATAAAAAGTACAGCTACGAAGGATGCTACATTTAAAGAGGCAGTGGCGTACTACTCATCAGGAGAAGCAGTGCCATACACCGCATATATTACCTCAATGGTGCACTTAGTATGCTTTCAAAGCAGTGGCATACCTCAGCAGCATACTAGACTATTGTTTACCCCACCACAGCAGCATACAAATATTTGTGTTCTTCTCACCTGCGTATCATGGCTGTGTCATTTCCCCCTCTCCCCCCCCCAAATATTTAATGTAATGAACTTGATAGTTGACAGGCCAGCACAACAGTCGAGGAGACTAAGGCATTAAATACATAGGACTTTTGGGCGCGCAGACCCAGGTTGTTGTTTAGCGACCAAATAAAGCCGATTTTCATCCTGGTATGCTAAAGTGGTTACCATGTCTTAGTACGCCAAGGTTGTCACTCCTTTTTCAGTACGCCATACTTTTTACTCCATTTTAATACGCATAGGATGCTACTTTATCCAAGTACTCAGGTGAGCTCTCTTCGCCAGAGTACGCCAACAGGTTATCATTGGCGTAGTATGCTGACATTACCATGTCAAACAAAGCCACCACTGATACAACGATCGAGAAGATCAATCATTTAATGCAGAGGATTTCTTGGCACACCGACCCAGGTTGTCGTTTAACAACCAAAGGTGATATCTCATCTCGAGTATGCCGCCAATGTTACTTTGCTATTATTCACCAATAGTGCTACTTCAAATAGAGTACGTCATTGATGCGATCTCTTTTGAATAAGCCAATATTGATGCTTTAGCAATAGTACATCGACAGTGCTAATGCTCACTGAATACACCAACATTGGTTCTTCAACTTGAGTATGCCAAAATTTATATGCTTTAGCAATAGTACATCGACAGTGCTAATGCTCACTGAATACACCAACATTGGTTCTTCAACTTGAGTATGCCAAAATTTATATTACAACCAGAATACGCCAGCATGGCTATCTTCTTCAAAGTACGCCAGCATGGCTATCCTCTTCAAAGCACGCCAGTATTATTATTACTTTCTAACGATATTTCTATGCCAATATTCGACGGTAAACAGTTATGATAAGATATTTTTTATGCCATATTTTTCATAAACATTGTACAAATAAATGCCTCAATGACCTGGGCCTTCCTCACATATGAAGCCACGTATCAAATCATTAGTAATTTGTGCACCCACTATCCAGAACGTGGGCTACATGTCTTCAAAATATACGTGTACCGTAACAAACACGATATATATTGCTCTTGCATATGCGTGCACACAGATAACCGTTTCCAGTACAAAATATTATAAATATGGGATCGACATATCCATTAAGGGGGACAGAGGACGGAGGAGAAGAAGAACAAAAGCTCTTCATGCAAGTATTGCCAAAGCTTTCTCGTTGGTAGATTCTCCAAAAATGTTCAAATGCTTCCAAAGCATCTCTTCTTGGTGTCCAGTAGTCAAAGGAGTAAAGTAATCGACTGCTGATTAGATCTCCACAGCTATACTTTTCCAGAATTATTGTACTTAGATTCTTGTATAGGATCTCTTGTACTTTCTTTATTTTCATAGTTTGTAATACAAAGTTTTGCATAAACTTTTGTTCATGGCAAAAAAAATGGAGACTCTGCTGGGGATGGCCTTCTTCTCTGACGAGAAGGTGATAGCTCAACAAGACACTGCATTGGTCGGCTCAACGCAAAAAATTTTGGTTATGAAGTTCGACTAATAAGCTTATGAAGAGATACTTAATGCTGGGGGTAGCACAAGCCCCTCATTTGTACCTAAGATGAGGAAGACCCGCAAGATGTGGGTGCCCAAGTCTCACTCCTCCACTCCTGAAGTTTCTACTAACAAAGGAAAAGGCATGATGACCACTATCAATGAGGACTCTCTCGTCAACTCTGTTATTTCATCCCCAGTCTATGACTTGGTGGACACTCCTCTTAGCCACGCCGGCTTGCTAACTAAGGGAACTAGACAATGAACCTCTCATAATAATAGGCGAGAGATGAACCGCTCTTTCCTTGTCAGAGGAATTGTGAGACTCGTCTCAATAATTTTGTATTTATACCCGAGATACGCGTATAATATGTGTATAGCTTGCTTTGTGTTTATTTGCATGCTTTATGCTTTGTGCCATTTATGCATTGTTTAGGTTATTTTTGTATATTTCTCTTAGTTGCATGCTTTGGACCATTGGTCCCTTGGTTTTTATGTGTGTGGCTGTGATAAACCCGGGTGAGGGGCATGGATCATGATCCAATGGCCACAAATCAACCATTTGCCTATATAAGCAAATCATTTCTCTTTCATACACTTTTTTTTTGTTTCCTTTCTCTTTCCTTCTTCACTTCTTCCCCAGCCATGAGCAGCAGTCGAGCTTGGCCTTGGCCATGGGTGACTGTGGTAGTAATTAGTATTAGGCTAGAACTTGAGCATAGACAAGTACATCTTGCCAACCGAAGTGAACTCATTATCTAGGCGTGACTTTGATAACTTAGTTCTTATGATGTTATTTGTTAACTTAATCTTAAGATTTGATATACTTTCTTAACTTAGAATTGAACATATTGTAACATTAGTTTTGTTGCACTTGTATTTGGTCCTGACCGGAGTATTCGAGAAAGAACAAGTTAGAACAAAAAGTGTGTTGGCCAGAGAAGGATGAGCAAGCCTACAAAAAGTGTGCATGAGACCCTTGGCGTATAACGCTACCTTTTGAACTTGAGCGCACTGTGTGTTGTCTCATAAAATGCTTGCGTTCAGCATAGCATTCAAATCCGTACAAAAGTGCACTAGGACTTTATAAGTACTATGGGCACACTTTACTTCTCTTGCATACGTTTTGTACGAATGTCATCTAATCGAATCCTTACAAAAGTGCACCAAGGTTACTAGAAAATTGAGCACACTTTTGAGAAAAATCCTCGGCGGCGCACATTTGAGTGTTCAACCTCGTCAATCAAGAGAGAGTGCGTCAAGCCTCCATTGGCGCATAATTTCTATTTTTTTCTTGATAGGCAAGCCTTGACTTTAGCATTATCTCGACTGTGGTGTCTCGACCATTGTTCCATACCTTGAGACTTGTGTTTTATCTTTTAGTAGACCTTCTTATGCTTGATTGAGTGCCAAACTTATACTGCTGGCTTACTTGGTGAAAGTGCGACAAGTTCATAGCTTGTGTACTTTTATTCTTGTGCCCCAATGATAAGTTTGGCATTTGTGCACCAACCTAACTGCTGGCATACTTGATGAAAGTGTGCCAAGCTCCTGGCTCGCATATTTCCCTTATTGGGTTCCATGGTTGTGTGAGCGTTCTATAGTATCGAAGTGCGCCATCCTTTGCTCGACGTAATTTCGGTATCAATGTGCGCCAAGTCTGTCCTGACTAGTGATTGTGCGACAACTCTATTTTTACGCTTATTTTCCATTGTTCTCTCTAGTAAGGTTTAGTAATTGATGTTTCTCTTATTTTCTTTTATCCAGTTAATTTAGTTAATCTTAATATTGATCTTGACTTCCTAGCATGACTTGATGGTTGTACACTATATCAAGCATGAGCACTGATAATCCTGATAGTGGATCAACGTAGCGACCTCATGACTCGAGAATTCTTGTACTGTGCTGATCAAGGCTATAAGTGGCACCTGTATTGCATGTCCCGTTATTCCCGTAGTTAATTTTGATTATGGTTGTCAAGCTATGGTCCAGTCTTGCATCATGTCTAAGGCAAATTCTTAAGCACCACGGTCAGGAATTTTGAATAAACTGTCCAGGCTAATGAACTAGATTGATAACTAGAATCATTTAGAAAAATTTCCTGGCTATATGCAATCCTGACATCCCAACGACACCAGTAGATTTAGAGCACTCCGTCATGAGGGGCACACTTCAGCACACCATCGAGTATTGTATTACAAGTAAAGTATCCATATATGTTAATTATATTATGTATCACGTACGTCTGGATGATCTGAATAGACTACAGGGTATGTGGTTGTATAGAATTTCCAATTGCATGTATTAGCAACCAAGATTTTGATAACCCTAGTTAGTTAATGACTAGCAAGCCGTTAGACATGCTTGGTCGTGATTGATTGATTGATTGACAGTCCTGTCATATTCAAGGTTATTCCTGTTTATAAATTTTGTGCCATATCCTACAAGTTACTTCGGTTCTTTTCTTTACTAATTTACTTTCACATATTCCATGATATGTTATGATTTGCTGGTTTTAGTTTATAAGTTTGGCTCCCTTGTGGTACTTTGTTGTTTTGGGGTCTGACCACACTATTTTGTATGGCCAAATTTTGGAGCATAATCCGAGGATCTCCCGTACCTTCCTCAAATGGTGACAACCTGGAGCACCCGAGGACATAAGTATGTTTCTCCTCCATCTCCCACTTAATCTTGTATAATTATTCTTTCGAGGCATTTAGCCACCGAGCACGTGTTTAGCTCAGGTTTTGGAACCTTGATATTACAGCCTATGGGCTTAGCATGATCGACATATTCTAGACTATAGCTAAAGTTGATAATGTATGACCTTGCTCTTGCTAGTTCTTCTCTTTCTTATGACTAGCTTCATGATCATCTGTATATGTATAGTTTGGGACGCCTTACTATTATATGCGTAGTAATGATAATCTTGTAACATGTTGCTTGCCTGTTATTAAGACACCTAGGATTGTTTCACCTAGTACTGACTAATAGATTATAGAGTAAACCCAACATATCTTAGACAATCGTGACCGTATTCTTGGGGTATTATTTACTCTAGCATACATAGCTGGCTTTGTCTGCCCTCACTCTCCAGTATTCTGGTTCTGGGACGTGACAAGATTTAAGTGGTGGCCCATGCATGTCTGATATTTCAGAATAGGCGGGGGTTTACCAGTGTTTAGATGTCTCAATCATGTCACCCTTGATCTCTTTTATCCTGCTACTCTATATCCTTGAATCTTGACCTGTTATATACCTGCTTCCTTGAACAATCTCGTCCTTTCAATTTTATCCTTGTGTCCTTTACCTTTCAGGGACACTGTTCCTAGTCCTTCCGATCATCTAGCTAGAGTTTCGCCAGTGGCAGGATAACTACAGGCCGGTCAACAGCTTCAAGAGGTTCAGCCTCAATATTATAGGACAGAGTCAAGAATGGTACAAAACGAGGAACCCCAGGTTCAGTTGGAGCCTCCAGTTGTACCAGCAGTAGCAATCCCACCAGTACCCTAAAATACAGAAGAAGTACCCAGGTAATTATAGGGAACATCAGACAATTGTTAGCATCACAAGAATAACGGGATAATTCTCTCACTTAGTCAATACAGGAGGCTTTGGAAAGAGACGGACATTGTGCCAAAACTCAGCAAGCAACTTCAAGCGCCTCCAACCCTTGTATTTTTATGGAACCGAGGATGAGATTACATCGGACGCTTGGCTTCAGGACATTGAGGCTATTCTAGATATAGCTGGAGTTCCGGGTAGAGAGCAAGTGTCAGTGGTTCGACTGCAGTTGCTATATTTGGCCCGAGACTGGTGGGCAGCACGGATGGTTTCTTTGGCAATGCCCATCCCCTGGGCCGTATTTAGCGAAAGGCTTCAGGTCAGATACTTTGATGCGGTGTCGCATTATGATCTGCAATAGAGATTTAATAACTTGAAGAAGATGGGTAGGATTGTCGATGGCTATGCGACAGAGTTATGTAGGTTGAGTCAGTTTGCTCCCTCTTTGGTGGCCACCGAATTGGAAAGAGTAAGGAGGTTCCAGCAGGTACTTTACCTAGAAATCATCTTGGTAGTGGAACAGCATGAGTTTCAGACGTTTGACGCAGTGATGCGAGAGACGAGGAGGAAAGAGTACACCTCCTAGAGGATTATCGATAGAGTTGCGGGTCGAAAGAGATTTCACACCTCAGGAGGATCTTATACCCAATCTTCTGCACCAGCTCCAGTAGTTCGATCTTTGACGATTGGAATCCCGACAAGGACAACTTCGGCAACATCATTTCAGCTACCAGCTCTGACACGTCCTCAGCAACAGAGATCATCTCCTTCAGTGGGATATTCTCATTGTGGAAAACTAGGACACATTTTATCAGAGTATCGTAGAGCACAAGAGTTATGCCTGATCTGTGGAGCTTCAAACCATAGGGTAGGATCTTGCCCATGTAGAGCTAGTTCATCATCGTCTTCCCCGACAGGTCCATTATATAGGGCACTAGCGCCAGTTCAGCAGTACCAGGGTCCGAGGCCTTTGTCTACCCAACCTCAAGTATTCTAGCACCAAAGGCTATAGCAGTATGCGCAGGCCCAAGCCTAAGTACAGGCCAGACAAGGAGGTCTGCAGCATAGAGGACTAGCACCGAGAGGACGAGGTCAGGCTATGGCACTCACCGTGGAGAAGCAGCTAGCTTCAGACGAGGTGGTGGAAGGTACCATTCTTATCAACTCTCATTCAGGTTCAATATTATTTGATTCTGGTGCCACACATTCATTTATGTCTGCACGATTTACGACATAAGTGGGTTTAGAGCCCGAGTCCTTATTAGTAAGGCTCAATATACTCACTGGTAACGATCTCGTGGAAGTAGATAAAGTTTAAACCTCATGTAGAGTCGTAGTATGTGGGAGATATTTTCCTGCTAGGTTGATAAAGTTTCTGATGAGCGATTATGATGTCGTCCTAGGAAAGGATTGGTTGAGTGCTCAACACGCATCGATAGATTACCATACCGGCATGGTTATCTTTCATGTCCCTGGTGAAGAGGAGTTCTCATTTTCTCAAGGAGACGTAGAATCTTTATCAGTTATCTTGAGAATGGCAGTAGCAGAAGAAGTACAATTCCCCAAAGTTGTTAATGAATTCCTAGAAGAACTTTCAGGCATGCCACCAGAAAGATAAATCGAGTTCACTATTGATTTGATATCCGGGACAGCACCAGTGTCAGAGAGAGTCTACAGGATGACACCATCAGAGTTGAAAGTCTTGTACTGAATGATTAAAGTTGAGAACCAAGGGATTCATTCATATTAGTGGATCACCTTGCGGAGCCCCGATGCTTCTTGTATAGAAGATGGATGGAACATCACGTTTATGTGTTGACTATTATACCCTAAACATGGTGACCATCAAGAACAAGTATCCATTGCCTTAGATTGATGACTTGTTCGATCAGCTTAGTGGGGCAACAATATTTTTAAAGATAAATTTGTGGTCATGATACCATCAGATCAGAGTCAAAGAACAAGATATACCCAAGACGACGTTCAGATAATGGTATGGCTATTTGGAGTTTCTCGTGATGCCTTTTGGAGCAACCAATGTGCCAGTAGTGTTCATGGATCTTATGAATCGTATATTCATGCCCTACCTGGACAAGTTCGTGATTGTGTTCATCGATGACATCTTGGTCTACAGTCGGAGTGAAGCAGAGCATGAGCAATATTTTCGCACAGTTCTTCAAGTACTCATGGAACATCAGCTATATGCTAAGTTCAGTAAATGTGAATTATGGCTCGATCGCATTTCTTACTTAAGTCATATCATTGCTAAAGGAGGAGTTGAGGTAGATCCCCAGAAGATAGAAGCCATCGAGACATGGCCCATCCCAAGCACATTTGCAGAAGTTCGTAGTTTCCTGGGATTAGAAAGAAATTACCGGCAATTTATGACAAACTTTGCTAGACTCTCTGCACCCTTGACGCAATTGACACGAAAGGATGTACGCTTTAATTGGACCAATGCTTGTCAAACTTCTTTCGAGAATCTCAAGCAGAAGTTAGTTACAGCCCATATTTTGATGCTTTCAGATGGATCAGGTGGATTCACAGTTTATGGTGATGCATCAGGCAAAGGATTGGGATATGTCCTTATGCAGTATGGCAAAGTTATAGCTTATGTGTCTGCCAGCTTTGAGACCATGAGAAGAACTACCCAACGCATGACTTGGAGTTAGCAGTAGTCGTATTTACACTCAAGCTTTGGAGGCATTATATATACGGAGAAAGGGTAGAGATTTTTATGGATCATAAGAGCCTGAAGTATGTGTTTACTCAGAAGGATCTCAACATGCGGTAGAGGAGATGGCTAGAACTATTGGTGGATTATGACCTTAACCTTCAGTACCATCCTGGGAAGGCTAATGTCATTGCAGATGCCTTGAGCAGAAGAGCTTGACGGCACAACAAGAAATTTTGGAAGATCTCCAGGAGATGGACATCGTAGTAATATTACCTGGCAATATTGCATTAATGGCTGGTTTATAAGTTTAATATAGTATTGTAGAGAGGATCAGAGCAGCGCAGTCCACGAATACCAAGCTTCAGTGACTCAAAGCATAGTGCGTGGCAGGACGTAGAGCAGATTTGTGTATTCACAGTAATGGAACTCTCCGATTGGTAATCGTCTTTATGTACTAAATGGATATATCCGTCATGAGATCATGTCAGAACCCAAAGTTCTTCGTATTCAGTTCATCCAGGAGGAACAAAGATGTACAAAGATATTCGTCTTCATTTTATTAGAATGATATAAAGAGAGAGATAAGCCAGTTTGTCTCTCAATGTTTGGTTTGTCAGCAAGTCAAGGCTGAGCACCAGAGACTGGTTGGACTTCTTTAACCTTTACCAATTTTGGAATAAAAGTGGGATCATATTACCATGGATATCATGACCAGTCTTCCTAGATCTCCAGCTGGCAGAGATGCTATTTGGGTAATAGTAGATCGACTTACGAAGGTTATACACTTTCTTCCTTTCAGAGTAGAACAATCTATAGAGCAGTTGGCACAGATGTACATGAATCAGATTGTCAGACTTCGTGGAGTACCAGTCAGCATCCTATCAGATAGAAATTCCAAATTCATATCTCACTTTTGGTAGAGTCTACAACAAAGCTTGGGTACCCATTTGAAGTTCAGTACAGCATACCACCTACAGAAAGATGGACAATCAGAACGTACGATCCAGACTCTTGAAGATATGCTTCGATCATGTACCCTTGACTTTAGTGGTTAAAGAAAGATCACTTATACTTGGTAGAATTCTCCTACAACAATAGTTTTCAAGCAAGTATCCAGATGGCATCCTTTGAGGCATTGTATGGCAGGAGATGCAGATCACCGTTAGCTTGGGATGATGTGGGAGAAAAAAAAATACTTGGCCCAGAATTGATAGCCCAGACAGTATAGGTAGTCAGGCAGATCAGAGAACATCTGGGAGTGGCTCAGGATTGTTAGTGTCATTGGGTAGATTCGCATCATCGTTCTCTTGAGTTTTCTATCGGCGACCATGTATTCCTTCGAATTTTGCCTACCCGTGGAGTTATTAGATTTTGAGTACGGGAAAAGCTTAGTCCAAGGTTTATTGAACCGATCTATATTCTCGAGCGAGTAGGAGATGTTACATATCGTCTCACTCTTCCGATGTCGCTTCGTGAGATACATAATATTTTCCATGTATCCCAGTTACGACGGTATATACCGGATTCAAGCCATATCCTGGATTATTCAAAATTGGTCGTAAGTACTGACCTTTCGTATGAGGAGAGGCATGTATCCATTTTGGATCAGAGAGAGAAGATTCTCAAGAACCGAATCATTCGTTTAGTCCGAGTTGCTTGGGGGCACCACTCACCGGATGAGTCAACCTGGAAACGCGAGGATGATATCCGATCTTGTTACCCATATTTATTTGACTTGTGAGGTATACTTACTCGTATATCTCGTATCCTGATCCTGTCTTATGCTGGGTTATTTTGTGGTAGATAGCTCTTAGATTGTGATTGCATGATTTTATGTCCTTATTGATTTCTTGTGCCTTATTGAAATTTCGAGGATAAAATGTTTCTAAGGGGGAGAGAGTTGTGAAACTCGTCTCACTAATTTCATATTTATGCCTAAGATATGCATATAATATGTGTATAGCTTGCTTTGTGTTTATTTGCATGCTTTATGCTTTGTGCCATTTATGCATTATTTAGGTTATTTTTGCATATTTCCCTTAGCTGCATGCTTTGGGTTGTTGGTCCCTTGGTTTTTGTGTGTGTGGCTGTGATGAACCCGATTGAGAGGCATGGATCATGATCCAATTGCCATAAATTGACTATTTTCCTATATAAGCAAATCATTTCTCTTTCCTTCACTTTTCTTTTCCTTTCTTTTCTCTTTTCTTCTTCACTTCTTCCCCAGCCGAGAGCAGTAACCGAGCTTGGTCTTGGTCGTGGCTGATCGGGGTAGTAATTGGTATTAGGCTAGAACTTGACCGTAGGCAAGTACATCTTGCCAACCGAAGTAAACTCACGATCTGGGCGTGAATTTGATAACTTAGTTCTTATGTTGATATTTGTTAATTTAGTCTTAAGATTTGATATACTTTCTTAACTTAGAATTGAACATCTTGTAACTTTAGTTTTGTTGCACTTATATTTTGCCATGACCGAAATATTCGAGAAACAACAAGTCGGAGCAAAAAGTGTGCTAGCCAGAGAAGGATGAGCAAGCCTATGAAAAGTGCATGAGACCCTTGGCGTATAATGCTACCTCTTGAACTTGAGCGCACAGTGTGTTGTCTCATAAAATGCTTGCACTCAGCACAACATTCAAATCCATGCAAAAGTACGTCAGGACTTTATAAGTACTCTAGGTGCACTTTACTCGTCATGCGTATGTTTTATACGAATGTCATCTAATCGAATCATTGCAAATGTGCACCAAGGTAACTAGAAACTTGGGCACACTTTTGTGGAAAATCCTCGGTGGCGTACATTTGAGCGTTCAACCTCGT
The DNA here is from genome assembly GCA_036927795.1 of Iris macrosiphon. Lineage (NCBI taxonomy): Eukaryota > Viridiplantae > Streptophyta > Magnoliopsida > Asparagales > Iridaceae > Iris > Iris macrosiphon. Next base: position 130,511,649 of record JAYESA010000012.1, read on the forward strand.
CAATCAAGAGAGAGTGCGTCAAGCCTCCGTTGGCGCACAATTTCTATTATTTTCTTGATAAGTGAGCCTTGAATTTTGTATCGTCTCGACTATCGTGTCTTGACTGTTGTGCCATACCTTGAGACTTTTGTTTTATCTTTTAGTAGACCTTCTCATGCTTGATTGTGCGCCAATCTTAAACTGCTGGCATACTTGGTGAAAGTGTGCCAAGTTTATAGCTTGTATACTTTCATTATTGTGTGCCAATGATAAGTTTGGCATGTGTGCACCAACCTTACTGCTGGCATACTTGATAAAAGTGTGCCAAGCTCTTGGCTCACGTATTTCCCTTATTGTGCGCCATGGTTTAGTGAGCGTGCTTTAGTATCAAAGTGCGCCATCATTTGCTCGACGTAATTTCAGTATCAAAGTGCGCCAAGTCTGCCCTGACTAGTGATTGTCAGCCAACTCTATTTTTACGCTTATTTTCCATTGTTCTCTCTAGTAAGGTTTAGTAATTGGTGTTTCTCTTATTTTCTTTATCCAGTTAATTTAGTTAATCTTAATATTGATCTTGACTTCCTGGCATGACTTAATGGTTGCACACTATATCAAGCATGAGCACTGATAATCCTGATAGTGGCTCGATGTAGCGCACTTGTGACTCAAGAATTCTTGTACTGTCCTGATCAAGGCTATGAGTAGCACCTGTATTGCATGTCCTATTATTCCCGTGGTTGATTTTGATTATGGTTGTCAAGCTATGGTCCAGTCTTGTATCATGTCTAAGGCAAATTCCTAAGCACCACGGTCAGAAATTTTGAATAAACTGTCCAAGCTAATGAAATAGATTGATAACAAGAATCATTTAGAGAAATTTTATGGCTACATGCAATCCTGACATCCCAACGACACCAGTGGATTTGGAGCTCTCCATCGTGAGGGGCACACTTTAGCACAACGTTGAGTGTTGCATTGCAAGTAAAGTATACATATATATTAATTATATTATGTATCACGTACGTCTGGATGATCTGGATAGACTGCAGGGCATGTGGTTGTATGGAATTTCCAATTTAATGTGTTAGTAACCAGGATTGTGATAATCCTAGTTAGTTAACGACTAGCAAGCCGTAAGACATGCTTGGTCGTGATTGACTGATTGCTAGTCCTGTCATATTCAAGATTATTCTAATTTAAAAATTTTCTACCATATCCTACAAGTTACTTTGGTTTATTTCTTTACTAATTTACTTTCGCTTATTCCATGATATGTTATGATTTGCTGGTTTTAGTTCATAAGTTTGGTTCCCTTGTGGTACTTTGCTATTTTGGGGTCTGACCCCATTGGTTTTGTATGGCCAGATTTGGAGCAGAACCCGAGGATCTCCCGTATCTTCCTCAAATGGTGACAACCAGGAGTACCCGAGGACATGAGTGGGTTTCTCCTCCATCGTCCACTTAATCTTGTATAATTATTCTTTTGAGATATTTATCCGCCGAGCACGTATTTAGCTCGGGTTTTGGAAACTTGATATTACAGCATATGTGCTTAGCATGATCAACATATTATAGACTATAGATAGAGTTTATCATGTATGACCTTGCTCTTGCTAGTTCTCCTCCTTTTTATAACTAGCTTCATGATCATCAGTATATGTATAGTTTTGGACGCCTTACTATTATATGTGTGGTGGCGATAAATCTTGTAACATGTTGCTTGCCTGTTATTGAGACACCTAGGATTGCTTGACCTACTACTGACTGATGGATTATAGAGTAAACTACATATGTCTTAGACAATTGAGACCATATTCTTGGGGTATTATGTACTCTAGTATATATCGTTGGCTTTGTCTGCCCCCGCTCTCCAGTATTCTGGTTCTGGGGTGTGACAGGAATTCATTACGATGCTAAGGGGGTGGTTCATTCTCAACTAACCGGTCATGTGCATGTTCAGTATAACGCATGAAGCAAAGACGATGTACTCGCCAACTCACAGCCCAGTAAAAATGCGTGCTCTGAGTGTACAAGTCCTGGCTGCCAATGGCATGTAGAATAAAAGTCAGTGAAGACTTCTCCAGCACGTAGTAGCTGATTTTCTGGGCCACTGCAATACTCCAACATACGCCGCAGAGTGACGCTGTCACTACCCGATTCTAGAAGATAGGATTATTTTCTTTTATTTTTATTTGATAAATTATGTATTATTTATAATTAATTATATTTATATTTAATTGGTGATTGTATTATTTTTTGTTTGATTATTTTAGGGTTTTGGCTAGTCTGGACCCATGTCAGACCCTAGTGGACCCATGTCCGACCCAACCAACACCCTTGTGAGACCTATTTTGGGATTTAGAATATTTTTTTTAATAAGTTAGTTGGAGTGATTGGGAGTTAGTTTGAGTGCATTTGGAACCCCAAACCCAAAAACCAAGTTAGGAGAGGGCATTTTGGTCTTTTGGGCATTATGTAAACCCTTTAATGCACCTGGCCGGTTCCCCCAACCCCTTTCCTAGCCGAACACAGTAGCCCCCTTCCCCATTCTCTTTATTCATTCACTTCTTCTTCTCTTCTTCTCCATTCTCTACTCTTTTTTCTTCTTTCCTTCTTCCAACTTCAAGTAAGTTCTCCATTTCTCCTCTTTCTTCTTCTATTCTCCATGGATGTAAACCCTAACATTTTGATTTTCCCTAACCTAGGTGGGTAGAGCCTAGACTTAGTGTAGAGGCTTGGGTTGGAGGCTTGGAGCTTGAGGGAGGTAATTTCAAGAGATTTGGAGACTTTGGCCTTGGAATTCCAACTCCCAAGAGGTAAACCCTAACTTTCTTCTTAGTGGTTGCTATTATATAGTGTAATTAGTGATTTAGAACCTTCCTAGACCCTAAGCCTACCCGTTGGAGGAAGTTAGTACAAGTTTGGTTGTGTTTGGAGACTTTGACATTAGATTTTGTGGCAATTTCGGGTAAAATTCGAGATTGGCCCAATTTTTGGTGATGCCCTAGGTTAGACGGACCTAGGTAGACGTTGTCAGGTGTCTTGAGGGTTAGTGCGTGCCTCCGTTCGGACACGTGAAGTCATGTCGCGGAGAAATGGATATTTTGGGGTTTTCGTCGTCGCCGATTCTATGTACGTGCACGTTTTTGCCACGGACCTAGAATCGATGAGTTAGCATTTTTTCTAGGATCTAGACATCGTTTAGAACCCGTGGGTAAATTTTGGGCCGATTCCGAGTAGGTTTGGTGTGCGTTCCAGGAGATTTTGTGAACCGCACACCACGTGTTCGTCGAAATGATCGAACGACAATTTCGACTTGGTTTCTTAGTTTCGGGCTTATGCGCATGTTGGGTTAGTTTCGGGGAGTGTGTGCTAGAGTTCTCGGGTTATATTTTATATATATATATATGTGTGTGTGTGTTTTTGCGTGTAGGGGTCGTTGGGCGTGCGTTGGTGAGTGTTGTGAGTGTTGTGTTGTGTGTGTTGTGTATTAGAGTGTGTATATATGATTATATATATATGTATGTGTGTCTCTATATATGTATATGTATATGTATATATGTATGTTTGTATATCTATATGAGTGTGTGTATTTATATATATATATGCTTGTGTATATATATCTATAAGTGTTTGTGTGTGTGTGTGTGTATATATATATATATGTATGAGTGTGTGTGTTTATGTATATATATATATGTGTGTGTATGTATATGTATATATATATATATATATATATATATATATATATATATATATATATATATATATATATATATGAATGAGTGTGTGTGTTTATGTATATATATATATATATATATATATATATATATATATATATATATATATATATATATATATATATATATATATATGTATATATATATATATGTGCGTTTGTATATAAGTGTGTGTGTGCTTGCGTGTTTGTATGTGTGTACTTATATACATAAGTGTATATATGTGTGTAAGTATATATGTATAAGTGTGTGTGTATATATATATATATAGTTGTGTGTATATATATATATATGTATATATGTTCTTGTGTTTACATATATATGTGTGTGTGGTCGTGTGTGTGTGTGTGTGGTGTGTCGAAGAGGGGGGAAGTAGCGAGGCAGCGAGGGGGGAGCGTGCCGCAGTGAAGCACACAGCAGCAGCTGCCAGCAGTAGCAGCGCCGTGGCAGCGCTGCAGCGCAGCGCAGCAGCAGCAGCAATCCAGCAGCAGCGAGGCAGCAGTTCGCAGCCAGCGCGGTGCCGCGTGGCAAGGCTCTAGCAGTATCAGTGAGAGAGGTATATGTATTACCTAGATAGATAGATAGATAGATAGATAGATAGATAGATAGATAGATAGATAGATGGATAGATAGATAGGTAGTTAGTTAGATATATCTATCTATATGTATAGATATATATATACATATAGCTAGATAGATGCATAGATATAGCTAGATATATATATATATATATATATATATATATATATATATATATATATATATATATATATATATATATATGTAGGTGTATATGAGTATATGTGTTAGATATATATATATTCTAGCCTAGATTATTACAGTTTGACCTAGTGTTGACCATAATTGTCCTCGTTGACCGTAAAAGTCAACGTTTGACCTAGTTTTGACCTAGAGTTGACTTTTTGGACCCTTGGTTGACTTTTTGGACCCTGGGTTGACTTTTTTGACCCAACTTTTACCAGTTTGACCCGTTCGACCTAGAATACCCCTAGAATCTTGTTTTTAGTTATTTTATATCAATTTAAATCCATAGAACCCTGTTTAATCTTGCTTTTCGCAGTAGGTCCTTGCGATGCCAGTCCGGATCTCGATCCTCATCAGTTGCTCAGGACGTCAGGCGAGTACCTACCTCTGATAGTTTCTATTTCATGATAGCATTTATATCACCTATTCTAGAACTGTAATACTTGATTCTGACACATTGTTACACGAGCTGGTACTAGTAGATCCCGTCGTGAGATGATATCCCCCTTACCGTGTTCAGCGGGTACTCTATCACGTGTATTTCATCATGTGCTTCGGGTATTGATTCTCATGTGCTATCATGTGCTTCTTGTGCTCTCGCCTTCGTGTGCGCAAGCTATTTATCATGTATATAGCGTGCCGTGGTTGGATCCAAGAGTATTAGCGGGGGAGAGGAGTAGGAGTTGGTTATGTGATCAAAGCCAAACAGTATTCATGTGTATGTCGGTTATGCAACTCACGCATAACGGAGTTATCGTAGATTATTCATGTGTAACCTAAGCCGATCACATAACGAACTTGTGCTCAAGGCACTTAGCTAGTATTCATGTTTTCTCACATGTAGTTACTTCTCTACTACTTGTATTGTTCTCCAGTTTTATATTACAGCTACTTTATCTGCTCCACCATGTATTTATTTCTTGTGCATCTTGTATACTTTTCTATTGCTAGTCATATACACCTTACCGTGTATTTGGAGTTGCTTTCAGAGTTATGTACTTTGCTCCAGTCCTGACTGGGCATATTTTTCCAGATGATCCTGAGAATTTTTGCTCGACATTCTACGGGCCGGGCATCGAGGAGTGTTGTGACCCCGAGACTGAGGAGGAGCCCGTCAAGGAGACGCCGTTAGCGCCCTAGTTAGCTAGGTGGGTTTTTCTGGGTTGTTCCCAGTTGCTATTTTGGATTATTGTACTTATTATTTTGCTGCTGTGAGATATTATAGACTTGGACTGTATATTTGGATATTGTATTGCTCTTTAGTTCTTGTTTCCTTTTGTTATCTTATCGTGCTTTTACTCTTCCCTTAGTTATTGTGATTAAGGCATATATATATTGCGTGGTTGCCCTCCTTTTGGAGAGGTTATATTGATAGGTTTTGTGAGTTATAGATTGTGACCTAGAACGAACCTTTACAACGTTCTACCACCGATTCTACGGCGTAGGCTGGACGTACCCGCAACTCATGCCCGATTTTTCGGGTGTGGGTCGTGACACATTTTTGGTGGTGGCCCATGCAGGTCTAGTTTTTAGGTTTACCTGCAATAGTATATAGGCTGAGAGAGAGTGTGCTCAATCACAACTAGGACCCTTCCTGATTTCTTTTGTTATCTTCAATTTTTTCTGAAATTGTTTTCTTTTACAATATTATTGTCCTTCTTTGATGATATTGTATCTTGCACCGTATTGACTTCTTTTGATCTGTGTTCAGGATGCCTCCGAAGACACGGTCTCAGCGCACCATTCTAGCAGACTCAGCAGCACCAAGGTCAGGGTCGTACGCCCTTCCGACAGGCGCCCCAGTAGTAGAGGCAGGGACAGCAGCATGGTCAGAGGCAGCCCATCATTTGCCCTTTCTGTAGGAAGCCGAGGCACGGATGGGACATTTGCAGAAAGAGGCTGGGCAGATGTTTGTTATGTGGCGCAGCAGATCACCAGCTGAAGGATTTCCCTTCAGCACTTGCTCCTAAGCTCAGGGCGGAGGAGCCGCTCAGAAGGGATCAGTCAGAGCACCTACAGCACAGCAGAGAGGACAGCCTTTACCGACTCAGCAGCAGAGGTTTGCTCAGCACCAGCACCAGCACCAGCACCGAGGAGGACAACAAGGGCGAGCTTTTGCCCTGACCGTAGACGAGGCCGAGCCCGTTGGTGATGTGATCTCAGGTTCTGTTCTTCTTGATTTTATTCCAGCACTTGCTTTATTTGATTCCGGGGCTTCCCATAGCTTTGTGTCTGTATCTTTTGCTATTAGACACCATCTTGTTGCTGAACCTTTAGCTAGACTCTGCAAGATCACGACCGGGGGTGGCATCATCCTAGTCAGTGATGTCTGCAGAGACTGGAGAGTTACCTTGGGAGGCCGGGAGTTGAGTGTGTGCCTACTCATAATGCCACTTCCGAGCTACGACATTGTAATCGGGATGGATTGGTTGAGTATGTATTGTGCTAGTATAGATTATCGTGGAGGCAGAGTGTTGTTTAGTCCGCCGGGTGAGCCAGAGTTTCAGTTTGCCAGAGGAGCAGCGGAGTAGAGCGAGGGAGTCTTCTGCGGAGCCCTGGTGGTAGAGCTGAGGTTGCTACATCTACTGATAGCGGAGTACATGGATGTCTTTTCGGAGGAGTTGCCAGGGTTACCTCCGGACAGAGATATGGAGTTCTCTATAGACTTGGTGCCAGGTGCGGAGCCGATATCCCAGCACGTCTATAGAGTCAGCAACAGTGAGCTGATAGAGTTGAAGAAGCAGGTGGATGAGCTTCAGGACAAGGGATTTATCAGATCTAGTTCTTCTCTGTGGGGTGCTCCGGTACTTTTTATGCCGAAGAAGGATGGGTCGATACGGATGTGTATCGACTACAGGGCTCTGAATAACCTCACAATCAAGAACAAGTATCCGCTGCCGCATATTGATGATCTTTTTGACCAGTTGAGCGGAGCGAGGGTGTTTTCCAGGATTGATCTGAGGACAGGCTACCACCAGGTGAAGGTCAGGTGGGAGGATATTCCGAAGACAGCTTTTTGGACCAAGTATGGACAATATAAGTTCATGGTGATGCCGTTTGGGTTGACTAGTGCCCCGACAGTGTTCATGAATCTGATAAACAAGGTGTTCCATCAGTATCTGGACAGGTTTATGGTAATGTTTATAGATGACATCTTGGTGTATTCGAAGACCCCAGAGGAGCACGAGGAGCATCTGAGGATAGTGCTGGAGACTCTCAGGAAGGAGAAGCTTTATGGAAAGCTTTCGAAGTACGAGTTCTTCCTTGACAAGGTTGAATTCCTTGGTCATGTGGTGAGTGGAGAGGGGATCTCGGTGGATCCAAGAAAGATCATGGCAGTTGAGGAATGGAGTACTCCGAGTTCAGTAGCAGAGGTCAGAAGTTTCCTGGGGCTGGCAGGTTACTACAGGAGATTTGTTCAGGATTTTTCCCAGATTGCAGAGCCGTTGTCTAGGCTGACCCGAAAGGACGTGGAGTTTGTTTGGTCAGAGGAGTGCCAGATCATCTTTGATGAGCTAAAGTAGAAGTTGATGATAGCTCCAGTGTTGATGTTGCCATCAGGATCTGGAGGATTCACTATCTATAGTGATGCATCAGGGAAGGGACTGGGTTGTATGTTACAGCAGAATGGGAGGGTGATTGCCTATGCTTCTAGGCAATTACGTCATCATGAGAAGAACTACCCTACCCACGATTTGGAGTTGGCAGCGGTCATCTTTGCTCTGAAGTTGTGGAAACACTATTTATACGGAAAGCGTGTGGAGATCTTCACAGACCACAAGAGCTTGAAGTATTTGTTTACCTAAAAAGCTGAACATGAGACAGAGGGGATAGTTGGAGTTGATGAAAGACTTTGACATATTGTTGCAGTACCATCCAGGGAAGGCAAACGTAGTTGCGGATGCGCTGAGCAGGTATCCGGTAGCTATGTGCCTGACTACAGATCGTTATCTTCTAGCAGATCTAGAGAGCTTGGGCATTGAGGTGATAGTGCCTAGAGTTGAGATGTAGATGTGGGGACTGTAGATTCATTCAGAGTTGGTAGACCGGATCAGGGCGACACAGTTTGAGGATGAGTCCCTGAGAAGCATCAGGGCGCAGGTTCAGATTGGATTATCATATGACTTCACCATTGCTGAGGATGGTTCATTGCGGCACGATACCAGGTTGTGTGTGCCGAGTGGGTCGTTGCGCGAGGAGGTTCTTCAGGAGGCATATCGATCCCAGTATTCTATGCATCCAGGTGCCAACAAGATGTATAGAGATCTGAGAGAGCATGTATGGTGGTATGGGATAAAGCAGGAGGTATCACGCTTTGTATCCCGATGCTTAGTGTGCCAGCAGGTGAAGGCTGAGAGGCAGAGGCCAGGAGGGTTACTCCAGCCGTTACCCATTCCAGAGTAGAAATGGGAGCATGTGACCATGGATTTTGTTTCTGGACTTCCCCGTTCTCCAGGAGGGAAGGATGCGATTTGGGTCATCGTGGACAGGTTGACCAAATCGGCCTACTTTCTACCATTCAAAGTGGGTACGTCTACAGAGAGACTAGCAGAGATGTATGTACGCCAGATAGTCAGACTGCATGGAGTTCCTGTGAGCATAGTATCAGACCAGGACAGTCGCTTTACTTCATATTTCTGGAGGAGTATGCAGGCTAGCTTGGGCACCCAGCTCAAGTTTAGTAGTGCATATTACCCACAGACAGACGGTCAGTCAGAGAGGACCATCCAGACACTTGAGGACATGCTTCGCACTTGTGTTCTGGATTTCAGAGGCTCTTTGGAGGATCACTTGCACTTGGTAGAGTTTGCTTACAACAACAGCTACCAAGCCAGTATCGAGATGTCACCATTCGAGGCGTTGTATGGACGGAGGTGTCGCACTCCGTTATCATGGGATGATGTAGGCGAGAGAGCTTTGCTTGGCCCAGAGATGGTGGTTGATGTAGCGGAGAAGGTCAAGCTCATTAGAGATAGACTTCGGGTGGTGCAGGACAGGCAGCGGCATTGGGTCGATAGACACCGGAGACCTTTGGAGTTCGAGGTATAGCTTAGAATTTAGATTTTGTTCTTGTGTTTGCTTGTGATTACTTGTTTTAGATTAAGTGCTGAGACCTTGTTTGTGCTAGGTTGGAGATCTGGTGTTCCTGAAGATTTCTCTGACGTGGGGCACTATTCGCTTCGGTGGAGGCGGGAAGCTTAGCCCACGTTTCGTCGGACCCTTCAGTATCCTTGAGAGGGTCGGCGCCGTGGCGTATAGGCTAGATTTGCCGCCTACGTTAGAGGGAGTTCATGATGTGTTCCACGTGTCGCAGTTGAGACAGTACGTGGAGGATCCCAATCACGTATTGGATCACTCAGAGATCATGGTGGGCCCTACTCTTAGCTATCCAGAACAGCCGGTGGAGATTCTGGATCGGTGGAAGAAGGCATTGAGGAACCAGACTATTCTCTTGGTTCGCGTCGCGTGGAGGCATCACTCTCCAGTTGAGTCAACCTGGGAGAGGGAGGATGAAATGCGCGAGCGATACCCCTATCTTTTCGAGCCCTGAGGTATGGTTCTTTTCTTTTCCTTGCATTCCTGTCCTAGTTTCGTCTTTTAATTTCGAGGACAAAATTATTTTAAGGAGGGTAGGCTTGTCACTACCCGATTCTAGAAAATAAGATTATTTTATTTTATTTTTATTTGGTAAATTGTATATTATTTATAATTAATTATATTTATATTTAATTGGTGATTGTATTATTTTTTGTTTGATTGTTTTAGGATTTTGGCTAGTCTGAACCCATGTCAGACCCTAGTGGACCCATGTCTGACCTAACCAACACCCTTGTGAGACCTATTTTGGGGTTTAGAATATTTATTATTTTTTTAATAAGTTAGTTGGAGTGATTGGGAGTTAGTTTGAGTGCATTTGGAACCCCAAACCCAAAACCCAAGTTAGGAGAGGGTATTTTGGTCTTTTGGGCATTATGTAAACCCTTTAATGCACCTGGCCGGTTCCCCCAACCCCTTTCCTAGCCGAACACAGCAGCCCCCTTCCCCATTCTCTTCATTCATTCACTTCTTCTTCTTCTTCTTCTCCATTCTCCACTCTTTCTTCTTCTTTCCTTCTTCCAACTTCAAGTAAGTTCTCCATTTCTCCTCTTTCTTCTTCTATTCTCCATGGATGTAAACCCTAACATTTTGATTTTCCCTAACCTAGGTGGGTAGAGCCTAGACTTAGTGTAGAGGCTTGGGTTGGAGTCTTGGAGCTTGAGGGAGGTGATTTCAAGAGATTTGGAGACTTTGGCCTTGGGATTCCAACTCCCAAGAGGTAAACCCTAACTTTCTTCTTAGTGGTTGCTATTATATAGTGTAATTAGTGGTTTAGAACCTTCCTAGACCCTAAGCCTACCCGTGGAAGAAAGTTAGAACAAGTTTGGTTGTGTTTGGAGACTTTGACATTAGGTTTTGTGGCAATTTCGGGTGAAATCCGAGATTGGCCCAATTTTGGATGATGTCCTAGGTTAGACGGACATAGGTAGACGTTGTCGGGTGTCTTGAGGGTTAGTGCGTGCCTCCGTTCGGACACGTGAAGTCCTGTCGCAGAGAAATAGGCGTTTCAGGGTTTTCATCGTCGCCGATTCTATGTGCGTGTGCGTTTTTGCCACGGACCTAAAATCGACGAGTTAGTATTTTTTCTAGGATCTAGACATCGTTTAGAACCCGTGGGTAAATTTTAGGCCGATTCCGAGTAGGTTTGGTATGCGTTCCAGGAGGTTTTGCGAACCACACACCACGTGTTCGTCAAAATGACCGAACGACCATTTCGACTTGGTTTCTTAGTTTTGGGCTTGTGCGCGCGTTGGGTTAGCTTCGGGGAGTGTGTGCTAGAGTTCTCGGGTTATATTATATATATATATATATATATATATATATATATATATATATATATATATATATATATATATATATATGTGTGTGTGTGTGTGTGTGTGTGTGTGTGTGTGTGCGTGTAGGGGTCGTTGGACGTGCGTTGGTGAGTGTTGTGAGTGTTGTGTTGTGTGTGTTGTGTATTAGAGTGTGTATATATGATTATATATATATGTATGTGTGTCTCTATATATGTAAACCCCCTGATTTTTAAAAACAATTTTTACACAATTTTCTGTAATTTTCTAGAATTAAAACTAAGGTATTTTACAATTAAATAATTTTTAATAGATATTAATTAATATTAAAATATTATAAAAATAATATTTTTTGGTGTAAAATAGAAAAGTGGACATAGGATAATTTTCTGTGAATTTATTGGACTCCGAAAATATTTTTAAAGCCCTAAAAACTAATGTATTTCTAAACCAAATTAAACTATGCCTGAACCCGATTTATTTAGAAATAAACCAAACCAAACCGACCCAAACTCAAACCGAACCGGACCAACCCAGACTTAACGGGTCGGGTCGGATCCGAATCGAACCCAACCCGGACCCGAAACCCTAACCGAACCCTAATTCTAATTCCCACCGGATTTACTGTTCCGACCGCCTATTTAGGTCTCGAATTCCGCGCCCCGCCTCGCCTGAACCCTAGTTATCTTTCTTCCCCGTCCGGCGGTGCACCCCGCACCCAACGTCACCCCCGCGCCGCTCCGACGACGTTGTGCAGTTGTGCACCCCGCTCCGGCCGTCAACAGCAGCTATCCCGACCAGCCTGTGCACTCCTCCGCCGACCCGGCTGTATACTTCACCCCCGCCGACTGTGCATCCGCCGACTGACCCATGTGCACCTTTCTCCGGCCTCGTCCTGACCGGAGCTCCCCTGCCTGATCAACCGGCTCGACACAGCATATGTCCCCTCTGATCGACCCTGGCCTAGCTGTACCCCCTCACCGCCGCCGTAAGCCTCTCCCCTACGCCTGCCTTCCTCCTCGACGAGCCACCCCGCTGCACCTCGCCACACCCGAGTCCCCTCTTCCTCGTCGACTTCTCCTTCTCCTCCTTCCATCTCCGGCTAACCCGAGCCGTCGTCCCCGAGCGTTCATCCTCCCTCCGCCGTGGCCATCTGACTCCGTTCCCGCTGCCTCTTCTCCGGCCTGCACCCCTCCATCTCCTTATCCCCGTCAACAGATCTCACCACCCCCTATTCCCCATGACAGTCCCGCCGGAACCCGACACCATGGCCACTGTACCGAGCAGCCCGAGTCTCCCCCAAGCCAGCCGGAGCACGACCCCGACTCAAGCAGAAACCATCAACCACCATGATGGATCGCATCTCCGGCCGCCCCCTGACACGGGCACAGCAGGATCCGACACAGCAAAACCCTAAACCCTAACCCAGGACACAATAACCGGATACGGCAGACTCGACCCGGACACGAGAAACCCCGTTCCACGAAGCCCTGTTCAGGTAACCCATTCTCTCTCCTCGTTGCTCCGATTTTCGTTCCATCAGTTGTGACGCGTAGACTGTGTAACCCCCTCGATGCCCGTGCAACTCGCTCGGTGCGTCACGTCCTGTGGCGATCGCGAACTGCGATCCAAAAACAGGAAAAATAATACCCTGTTTCACCCCGGAACTGAGTGCGCTCCGCCAAATAGGACGACTTGGTCGCGTGCGGTCTTCACCAAAATGTGCGCGCCGTTGATACGGACGTACGGGATTTCACAGAAGTTGATTTGGATGTGCGTGCACACCGGAATCAACGCGTATCCGCCGACAACGCCCCGTATCCGTATTTTCTGGAACACGTCGTAACTTTGTGTACACACGTCGGATCGAGACAAAACTTGCGCCATCGGACTCGTAGCAATACGCTGGTCCTATGACCCAAGTTTGGTTCGATTCTGAGAACGTTGACAAAATCGCGTATCGTGGGCCCCACAGCTCCACTTGACGGGCGATTTTGTGATCGGCTCATCGGAATCCAATTCTGGAAGTTCCGTTGGGTTCGTATCATCGTTCTGGACTTGTTGACACTAAATTGAACGAATTTGGAGACCTCTGACCCTGACACGCTTTTCGGTGCAAAGTGGGCCACACGTGGACCCCACTTTGGCCCAAAATTACGGTTTTGCCCCTGTGTCCAAATTGGACGAAAGGGAAGTACTTTTTAGCTATTTTGCTTATTCTGGGAATGTTGGTGATATCTATTTCAGCATCCGGAGATATTTGTTCTGAGGCCATAGCTTCTGGTCTTGTGTATTGGACATCTGGACGTTACATTTTGCAGCTTCTTGCCAGGCAAGTATACCTTGCCATTGTACTGTTATTCGTATTCCAAATGTTGCATACATCTTTATTTTCTGTCTTTAGTTCATATATTTTAACTGTTATATAAATTGCAGCGACGGTGTCGTCGTGGTATGTTTTTATTTATGTATTTGCATTAAGCTTGTTTATGAGACTACCCCATTATCATGTAGCATCATTAGGTTCATTGGCCAGGACACAGTTGTTACACGAGTTGTGAGTCTCATTTAGATCGCGGACTTGCGTACAGGTTTGGTCTCCTGTACGTGTGGTTCGTGCGTAGGAATAACTGCTGTTAGAAACTTTGTATGCTAGTAGACTTAGCAGTTATTAGAGGTCTAGGAACATAGCCTATTGTAGTATGGTGGTCCCATCCTTGTCCTTATTTGGTTGCAGGATTGGGCTAGGGTACTAAGAATAGGCTATGAACCATATTGTATCATGGATGTGACATGCTTAGAGCATGGGGTGGGGAGAACAACAAGTACCGCATTTGAGCTCCTTCGTACTTTTTTCTGTGCTCCCGAATTCTCCGCCGGAGATACGGGTGGTGATGACCCATATATATATTATGTACATTGGCGGGCCTCCACCGTTCAAAAGATGACGTGCCTTTGGTCCCCTGGATCCCCAAAAGGGAATCATGCCAAATCCCAGTTTTCAGCCAAATAGCTCACTTGTGGAGAAAGTTGTTCTTAACTGCATTCACTTAGACGGTTAGGCGACCCCTTTGGATATTTATTTCAGTACGTTATTGGCATGTGTTTAAGTATCTTGTTATGTCCCTCTGAGGACCTGGTCCCCTGCCAGGTGTATCTGTTCTTGAGTATTTGTAGGAGCGCAGATTCGGATGGTTACAGATATTTTGAGGATGTCTTCTCTTCGAGCCCGTGATTGTTAGCTGGTATTCTCATATTGTGCTTATTGTGTTGTACTTTTCCATTCGAGTTGGTAGTTGATTTGTTTCCATCCAACTATCATCCTTAGATGCTTCTTATTGAGATCTAGTTTCATAGATACTGGTTATTTATTTATATTTGATTTTCTGTAGATGAGATTTAGATTATACCCGGTAACTTGTGACATATGTTATACCACTGTGGATTTGATGTTCATATTACAGCGTACGTGTGGATTTGGTTTCCATATATTGGAGTTGTCATATTCATACGGCTGGCATGCTTACGTGTTCCTAGTCCTACGTATTTTGGGACTGGTTGTGACATGTTTTTGTGGTGGCCCATGCAGGTCGAGAGCATATTATTTCGATTACGTTACTATACCGAGCAAGCCTGTAAATAGGATTAGAGTATAGGATCTCATCCACATTTGACTATGACTCATCTTTCTTCTAATCTGTTCTATTTCGAACAATTATATCCTGCTTGATTCATGTACTTCCCTAATAGTTCTTTGAGTATAGCCTTCTGCTAGAATATAGAAGTCCCTGTTGTTAGATGATAAGTAGGGTAACCTTCCTATTAAGAGTACAACTAGAGTGTTGACACACCACTAAGTTTAGAATATCTAGTGAACCTTAGAATTCCTTATCTATAAATTGGTTTACCATTACCCTTTGATGTATTATAAGGACTTGAGAGTAGTATAGACACTACTAGAGTTAGTTAGAAGTATTACCATAATGTTTGACCCTAGTATTGAGGAACCAATAGAAAACCAAAATTGAATATTAGGACTGAACCTAACCTTCATAGTTATATAGTATTGGAGAACTACAAACTTAGATCATTGTCTTATTATTAGTAGACAGCACTTTAGGAAGCCTAGAGGAATGTAATCAACACTTCTCCCTTGATCATACCCCGAACATGGCAACTAACACCCCACTTCCCTTAGAGAACCATGATGCTATCTAGAGCCTCTATCTTAATTTTATATATTGTTCCCCTGCGACCATAGCGCTCGCTATTTTGCGACGACTAATTACGTTTCTTCTCTTCATCTTTCAACTCGTGCCATCTGATACTTCGGATAGTAGGCCAAGTAATTTTATTCTTTGTTAAGGACACATAGTTTGCTAGGATTATAGTTGTAGTCTTGAATTTGAACATTTTGTACTTGGTAGTTAAAGTTTGATAAGTTTGAGTTGTTCTTGCAGACTGCTACCCGATGATTATCCCTTAGTGTTAAATCGCATAATTTGTACCCTCACCTCGACACAAGCTAGATCCCTTTTCCCTTGACGGCCAGTAACTCTTCTATCCTTACTATTGACACTTGTTCTATAAGCACTATGACTAAGACTTAAGATGACCATGACCTATGTAATAGAAGAGGATACCCCAATAAAGTACCAAGACCCCTTCTCATATACCTTAACAGGAGCTTTTACGGTATCCTTAAGACAATACAATAGTAGTTAAATTATTTTAAGTTGGGTAGTATACCTCACCACCTAGTATCACATAGTCCTTGTGATCCATTGATGAGGTATAACTGAATGACATTAATTGTATGCTAGCAAAGACGACAATGTTTATTCAGACAATAGAATTTAGAGGTCCTTGCCCCCATTTGGTCGACTAACGACATAGACAAGGAGGTTGTATGATAACTATAGAGATTTGTAGAGTCTTTATTATTATTGCTTATTTTGTTTTTTTGTTTTGTTTTTGTGAACTTGAATTGACTTGTACCTCCTTTCATCATCATCTAGCGTACTTATAATTGTTGTACCACCTTGACTTATGCCGCTATTATAGCCTAGTTTTGTAAGCTTATTCTTTCATCAAGCTTGTTCACTATATATGTATTAGTGGATGCATACATTAATATATTTCAGAATCAGTATACTACGGTCTGATCAACCATAGTGCGCGTGGTTCGCCCTTCGTATAACTACTTTACGTGGATTGAGATATCTAGTGATTAGTAGATGAATGAACTTGCCCTCTAGATATGTCTGAGCATATCGTATCCGTTACATAACTGTACTGATGCGAGTATGTGAATAGGCATTACCCAAAATAAGATTTTAATCCACAACTGCCTTGACAATTCCTATTGAATTCTTTAAACGCCTTGACCCCCATACTACTAATCGATTACCTCCCCCTTGAACTCTTTATTATTATTTTTCGTCTTCCCTTATTTCGGAAAGACGAAACCTCGTGCTGGGTATAAAGTTTGATACACAGAGAGTACTAGATATACCCCATAGGCCGATCACATACTTGAGGATTATTCTTTCTTAATTAAGGCATATCATATAAGATATAATTGGCATGGAAGTTTTGAGGATTGAATGACATGAGTAAAACAAATTAAGGAATATTTTCTTAAGGTATATAGCCTTAGGAGATAGATGGGTAAATTCTAAGTTGGGTAGCACTGCATTGTCAACTCGAGAGGAATTTCTTTTAGATTGTGATCGAGTAAGATTAGATTGGGAGAGGTTCAAGCCATTTTAATTTTGAGACATTAGAAGAATGACTAAGATGATGAGGATTAATGAATTGATATTGAGGACCCAATATTTATACCTTAAGTACATGATTTAAATTTTTGAACAATGAAGGTAGAATCATCAATTTGAATTTGGAGGATAAATATAGAATTTCAGACTCGAACATTGGTGGACTGCATTTAAATTATTTTTCAATTTGATGATTTAAATTAAGAATTAAAATTTGATGGTTGGACTACCTATTTGAAATATTGAGGATGTGAATGGAATTTAAAAAGTTGAAGAATACAAAAAAAAAATTATAAGTAAAAATAGGAATAAATTTGGACTCGAATTACTTCTAGAGGAAATTATAATAGTTGGAGATCGTGAGGCAAATTTATATGCGTATTTAAACCTTGAAGATGTTATATGGATTTAATTTAAATTTGCCTGTGGGTAATTTGAGAAAGTGAGAAGAGATAACCATAGGTTGAATTTGGATTGGAACAATGATCACCTTAACCTTAAAGTGATTACGATGGATATGATTAGGATTTTAATTATCGCAAGGAGATTGCGATTGACTTGCCTTATGTATATGAAGGATTAATGAATTATGCCTTTTTTTTAGGACGAGATTGTTCTAAGTTGGCTGGATTGTGAAACCCCCCTCATCCAAGAATTAGAACTACTTGGCTTAGATAGTGAGACTGAGGCTAGCTCGAATCCACTTAGAAATAGAACACGGTATTTTTATTTAGTTTTACAATATGGTATCACTTAGCACACCTTACCATTGCTTCAATAATTGAAGCACCTCACTAGTCACTGCCTTTCTATAAATTCCACATCCTTGTCCTAGACATGCCCGTCTTTCATTTCCATCTTTGTGCAACGTTTCAATGGTTGGGCATTTTTATGCAAAAGAGCAATTAGGGGTCCACATCATTGACATGACACATGAAGAAACCTATTTTCGCTTATGTGGATTTTTCCCATGATTTTTGGAATGTGTAACGTGCAACATCGCCCACTCCGTTAAACCTAGCCTTGCATTTTAACCAATGTAAATCTTAGACCATCCTTGCCTGCTACCGTGGCTTAATTTTAATTTCGAGGACAAATTTTTTATAAGTTGGGTAGATTGTAAACCCCCTGATTTTTCAAGGATTTTTAAAAACAATTTTTACACAATTTTCTGTAATTTTCTAGAATTAAAACTAAGGTATTTTATAATTAAATAATTTTTAATGGATATTAATTATTATAAAAATATTATGAAAATAATATTTTTGGGTGTAAAATAGAAAACTGGACATAGGGTAATTTTTTGTGAATTTATTGGACTCCGAAAACATTTTAAAAGCCCTAAAAACCAATGTATTTCTAAACCAAATTAAACCCTGCCTGAACCCGGTTTATTTAGAAATAAACCAAACCAAACCGACCCAAACTCAAACCGAACCGGACCAACCCAGACTTAACGGGTCGGGTCGGGTCGGATCCGAATCGAACCCGACCCGGACCCGAAACCCTAACCGGACCCTAATCCTAATTCCCACCGGATTTACTGTTCTGGCCGCCTATTTAGGTCTCGAATTCCGTGCCCCGCCTCGCCTGAACCCTAGTTATCTTTCTCCCCCGTCCGGCGGTGCACCCCGCACCCGACGTCACCATCGTGCCGCTCCGACGACGCTGTGCAGCTGTGCACCTTGCTCCGGCCGTCAACAGCAGCTATCTCGACCGGCCTGTGCACTCCTCCGCCGACCCGGCTGTATACTTCACCCCCACCGACTGTGCATCCGTCGACCGACCCCTGTGCACCTTTCTCCGGCCTCGTCCTGACCGGAGCTTCCTCGCCTGATCAACCGGCTCGACATAGCATATGTCCCCTCTGATCGACCCTAGCCTAGCTGTACCCCCTCACCGCCGCCGTAAGCCTCTCCCCTACGCCTGCCTTCCTCCTCGACGAGCCACCCCGCTGCACCTCGCCACACCCGAGTCCCCTCTTCCTCGTCGACTTCTCATTCTCCTCCTTCCATCTCTGGCTAACCCGAGCCGTCGTCCCCGAGCGTTCATCCTCCCTCCGCCGTGGCCATCTGACTCCGTCCCTATTGCCTCTTCTCCGGCCTGCACCCCTCCGTCTCCTTCTCCCCGTCAGCAGATCTCACCACCCCCCTATTCTCCATGACAGTCCCATCGAAACCCGACACCATGGCCACTGTACCGAGCATCCCGAGTCTCCCCCAAGCCCGCAGGAGCACGACCCCGACTCGAGCAGAAACCATCAACCACCACGACAGATCGCATCTCCGGCCGCCCCGCTGACACGGGCACAGCAAGATCCGACACAGCAGAACCCTAAACCCTAACCCAGGACACAGTGACCGGACACGGCAGACTCGACCCGGACACGAGAAACCCCGTTCCACGAAGCCCTGTTCAGGTAACCCGTTCTCTCTCCTTGTTGCTCCGATTTCTGTTCCGTCAATTGTGACGCGTAGACTGTATAACTCCCTCGATGCCCGTATAACTCGCTCGGTACGTCACGTCCTGTGGCGATCGCGAACCGCGATCCAAAAACAGAAAAAATAATGCCCTGTTTTACCCTGAAACTGAGTGCGCCCCGCCAAACGGGACGACTTGGTCGCGTGCGGTCTTCACCGAAACGTGCACGTCGTTGATACGGACGTGCAGGATTTCACAGAAGTTGATTTGGATGTGCGTGCACACCGGAATCAACGCGTATCCGCCGACAACACCCCGTATCCGCCTGTTCTGGAACACGTCATAACTTTGTGTACACACGTCGGATCGAGACGAAACTTGCGCTATCGGACTCGTAGTAATACGCTGGTCCTGTGACCCAAGTTTAGTTCGATTCTGAGAACGTTGACAAAATCGTGTATCGTGGGCCCCACAGCTCCACTTGACGGACGATTTTGTGATCGGCTCATCGGAATCCAATTCTGGAAGTTCCGTTGGGTTCGTATCATCGTTCTGGACTTGTTGACACTAAATTGGACGAATTTGGAGACCTCTGACCCTGACACGCTTTTTGGTGCAAAGTGGGCCACACGTGGACCCCACTTTGGCCCGAAATTATGGTTTTGCCCCTGTGTCCAAATTGGACGAAAGAGAAGTGCTTTCTAGCTATTTTGCTTATTCTGGGAATGTTGGTGATATCTATTTCAACATCCGGAGATATTTGTTCTGAGGCCATAGCTTCTGGTCCTGTGTATTGGACATCTGGACGTTACATTTTGCAGCTTCTTGCCAGGCAAGTATATCTTGCCATTGTACTGTTATTCATATTCCATATGTTGCATGCATCTTTATTTTCTGTCTTTAGTTCATATATTTTAACTGTTATATAAAATGCAGCGACGGTATCGTCGCGGTATATTTTTATTTATGTATTTGCATTAACCTTATTTATGAGACTACCCCATTATCATGTAGCATCATTAGGTTCATTGGCCATGACACAGTTGTTACACGAGTTGTGAGTCTCATGTAGATCACGGACTTGCGTGCAGGTTTGGCCTCTTGTACGTGTGGGCCGTGTGTAGGAATAACTACTGTTAGAAATTTTGCATCCTAGTAGACTTAGCAGTTATTAGAGGTCTAGGGACATAGCCTATTGTAGTACGGTGGTCCCATCCTTGTCCTTGTTTGGTTGCAGGATTGGGCTAGGGTACTAAGAATAGGCTATGAACAATATTGTGTCATGGATGTGACATGCTTAGAGCATGTGATAGGGAGAACAATAAGTACCGCATTTGAGCTCATTTGCACTTTTTCCTGTGCGCCCGGATTCTCCGCCGGAGATACGGGTGGTGATGACCCATATATATATTATGTACATTGGCGGGCCTCCGCCGTTCAAAAGACGACGTGCCTTTGGGCCCCTGGATCCCCAAAAGGGAATCATGCCAAATCCCAGTTTTCAGCCAGATAGCTCACTTGTGGGGAAAGTTGTTCTTAACTGCATTCATTTAGACGGTTAGGCGACCCCTTTGGATACTTATTTCAGTACGTTATTGGCATGTGTTTAAGTATCTTATTATGTCCCTCTGAGGACCTGGTCCCCTGCCAGGTGTATCTGTTCTTGAGTATTTGCAGGAGCGCAGATTCGGATGGTTACAGATGTTTCGAGGATGTCTTCTCTTCGAGCCCGTGATTGTTAGCTGGTATTCTCATATTGTGCTTATTATGTTGTACTTTTTCCATTCGAGTTGGTAGTTGATTTGTTTCCATCCAACTATCATCCTTAGATGCTTCTTATTGAGATCTAGTTTCATAGATACTGGTTATTTATTTATATTTGATTTTCTGTGGATGAGATTTAGATTATACCCGGTGACTTATGACATATGTTATACCACTGTGGATTTGATGTTCATATTACAGCGTACGTGTGGATTTGGTTTCCAAATATTGGAGTTGTCATATTCATGCGGCTGGCATGCTTACGTGTTCCTAGTCCTACGTATTTTAGGACTGGGTTGTGACATATTTTTGTGGTGGCCCATGCAGGTCGAGAGCATATTATTTCGATTACGTTATTGTACCGAGCAAGCCTGCAAATAGGATTAGAGTATAGGATCTCATCCACATTTGAGATAAAATTGAGTTATTACACCACAATTTTCATCCAGAAGCGTAACACTCAAATTTTATAACCCAACTTTCGACAGTCAAAGCTTTTACGCCCAATTGCGAAAATTTGGAGTTTTTGCGCTGACACATTAGAAATGTGGGCGTAAAAGATGAAACGTCTCTGTGCATCATCTTCCTCAAAGAGGCTATCAGCACAGAAGATGACCTAGCGCGGTCATGTACAACGTGTGCGAAGGATTTTCAGTCGTTCTTTCTCATCCCAAAAGCTCTACCTTGAAGGCCGGGTGCACTGCTCGTCGGCGGGATACTTCGCTCAGAATGAAGTTCGCCTTGCCCGCCCGAAGATGCTCTCACTTGAGCAGAAGAACGAGAAGAAGAATCAACCTTCTTTCCCTTGGTGGAGGAGGATTGTTTCGAGGTCATTACTGGAAACTTTGAAGACTCGGAGAAAAAACGAAGAAAAACTCGAACAGTCGAAGGCTTTCTCTCACAGAAGACGGGTGAAAAGTTTTTCTTTCAGAAACTTGGGGTATATATAGAGTTCGGATGGACTCCTCGAATCTCGAACCAAATCTCCTAATTAATATTCGGTTATGATTGGGTACTATGTCAGCCTATTTACTCAGAGAAGGCAGACAGTCAGCGAATTCGAAAAGTTTTCACGCAAAGCAGATTCTGGTTTCTTACGCTAAGGAGCTTTCTACGCTCGACAGCTACAGATCTACGGTTTTACGCTCACAGGCTATAAGTCTATGGTTTTACGCCCGGATGCCTTTGTGCTTGGTAGCTTTTATGCTCGAGAGGCTACAAACCTACGACTTCACGCTCAGCAGCTACAAATCTATGATCTCACGCTCGGTGGCGTTTAGTTTACGTTCGGAGGCAACAGATCCATAATTTCACGCTCGGAAGATTTTCTTTTCAGCAGCTACAAATCTACAGTTCTACGCTAAGGAGCTTTCTACGCTCGACAGCTACAAATCTACGGTTTCACATTCACAAGTTACAAGTCTATGGTTTTACGCCCGGATGCCTTTGTGCTCGGTAGCTTTTATGCTCGAGAGGCTACAAACCTACGACTTCACGCTCAAGAACTACAAGTCTATGATTTCACGCTCGATGGCGTTTAGTTTACGCTCAGAGGCTGCAAACTTATGATTTCACGCTCTATGACTTTCCGCACATCTGAAAGATACGCGGGCCAGTACAATACATCTGAACAGCTATCGAAGGTGGTCAATTGCGGGAGTTCACACAGAAGATACTCCTTCTTGACCTCAAGATATCCTAAGTGCCCGAAGCATACAGAGTTCAACATTGAAAAATTACTCTTCTTCGTGGGTCGATTCGAAGTTCATCCAGAAATTCAGTCTGAATATTTTGTCTGCAAATTCAAGGTGGCAACTCAGTTCTTGACAGCCATTTCTCGCCCTGTTCCAAGGAATTTTTGAGAGATCATTCTTGAAGATATAGTCTGAACAAAAAAATTCTGTTTATCAGAAGTAAAAATAACAGTTCAGAATTCTACGCGGTTCCTCACTCCTAAACAGCAGGACAGTTCGAACACTCGAATGCTAAAGCGACTTTCTACGCATCCCTAGTTATGCATAAAAGACAGGACAGAACCTAGCACTCTTTCTAAACAGAGTCGGCGTAAAGAATCAAACGTGTCGAAGCTACACATATTCAGACTTTACAGCAAAGTATGGTAAGATGATCATATGCAAAGAAGAAGACGATTTTATTAAAATTAAAATCATGATTACATATGAGGGAAATCCAGTCTACAAGGGTTTTCTTCATTTTCATGATTACATATGAGAAAAATTCTGTCTACAAAAGACTTCCTCATCGTCGCCTGAAGATCGCTCCCCGAATCTTTTCTGCCAGGTTCTCGCATGGGCGGCGTTCTTCATCCATCTTCAGCAGTCAGTCAGTTGCCGCAAACTGACTGACATATTGGTCAACGGCGGGAGGATGCAAAACTGGGCGTAGACCCAGCCGTCAACAGAAGAAAAGCAGAGTAAATCTGCTTTCTTACATCCAACGCCATGACAGATTGAGTTGAGATATTTCACCCAACTCAATCTTGGACAGAGCTAGGCTATCTGCTCCCGTCCACGGAGGTAACGGGAGAAGGTGCCAATTGCAAGCTGCATAGCGAAATGCGACTCTTCTTCTCTCCCAAAGAACCACCATACAAAGTTGTTGATTATCCCGAGCAAAGGAGGCTATGATATCCTTCAATGATCCATCATTGCAGAGGACATTTGCTCAAAGACGTCATCTTTTTTGGCTCCTTACATGCTGGAAGAGCATGATCTCCTTTTTCCTCAAGTCGACCCGACGAACTCCGGCCATCATCTCTGTGTGGTAAAGGAAATGTGGGAAGAACAGGTTAACTCCTGAGCCATTTTATAGGCGAGAGAGATCACACCGATCCCCAATAACTCCGCCATAAAGTCAGCCATGAAAGAACGTGTCAGGCTTGACCGTTTCAGGCTCCATTCAGAGCGTTTCGAGTTACGAGGAACGGTTCATGCTTCATTCAAAGCGTTTCAAATTATGAGGAATTTAAAAGCTTTGGAGGGGGTCTTGTAGAAGCATGAAAAATACGCAGGATAGCTCTACGCAACATGTGGATGCAGGGCAGCATAAACAGAAGACCTCAGAGCCATCAAGCATGCAACAGAGCTTTTCTGCTGAGCACGGCGTAAAATATGAGCTCGAGGACCATCCGCATAAAACAGTATGTCCAGGCTACTTCAGCATAAACAGGGTTCTTTATCGCCTTTATGGCGTAAAGTTCATCCGCTTTTAATACAGCATTGAAGTGTACGAGGGACGCTTCGTATTCTTCGAAATAAACCTGTCAGATCGTACAATGAACCTGACGTCTGGACTTCTGACAAAAAGTACTGCACGACTACCCAAGCGACGGCTATAATGATGGCGCGGCACTGTAACCCAGGCTGTCATTTACCGCCATTTCCTTCACGTAAACCGCTTTTACGCGTACAAAGGGATACGCTGCCTAGCTTTACACAGGCAGATGTGAGCTGTTTAAGCTCCGCAAAAGACAAACCGCCTGCCACGTCAAAAGCTGTACCTCGTACGGGATTCGAGGCACGTCTCTGCATTTTATGCACAGAGCGGTGACAGGTTCTCGAGGTACGTCTCTGCATTTAAAGCACCGAATACTGACAGATGCTCGAGGCACGTCTCTGCACCTTGCGCAGGCCAAGTGACAGACCTTCAAAACACGCCTCTGCATTTAATGCACAGGATAATGGCGGATCTCCACATTTAATGCTGGGGATTTGATTAAATATCACCGAACCGTCGCTTAGTGTCATCCCCTTTGCGTAAACTACTTTTACGCAGATAAGGGGATACGCTGCCTAGTTTTACACGGGCAGACGTGAGCTTCTTATGCTCCGCGGAAGACAAACAGGCTGCCACGTTATCAGTTTCTCTTCGTACAAAGTTTGAGGCGCGTATCTGCAGAATGATGGTAAATCTGCGGGACAGCAAAGCTTCAAAAACACACCTCTGCATTTAATGCGCAGGATGGGGGCAGATCTCTACATTTAATTCATGAGATTTGATTATATCTCCAAAATCCGTAATTCTGGCTAAAGCATCCACATCAACTCGGCTTCTACGCCTGCTCGGCTTCTATGTCCACTCGGCTTCTACGCCTGCTCGGCTTCTATGCCCACTCGGCTTCTACGCCTGCTCGGCTTCTATGCCCACTCAGTTTCTACGCCTGCTCGGCTTCTATGCCTACTTGGCTTCTATGCCATGGTGACAGTCATTTGACTTATACGCCAACCTCTTCTACACAAGGGATAACTACCTACGTGGCTTCTACGTCGTGATCTTCGCAGCAGCTATACGCATTTGTCCCTTAGTTGGACACACGTCACATGCTCACTCAGAAGGTCATCTATACGCAGGCATTGGTTATTTTAAACCGTCGTGTAAAAGGGTGTTGTACTTTCCACTACTCGGTTTTTACGCCGACTGTGTGGTCACTGTCACTAAAAACTCTATAAATAGAGACCTCTATCAACGGAGGAAAAGGTCGACAAATTGAAAGGAGATTAGGATCGGAGAGAGAGAGAAGAGTCCAGAGCTCAGGCAAAGAGAAGGGATCGACGACTTTGGCATCGGGCATCCACCCTCTTTAGCAACCCTCGAAGCTGCTTTCTGTCTTCTACGGCACTTCTTCAAAATATCGTGTGGTCTAAGGGCTAAAGTGATCGACCGTAGATCAGACACCTATAGCAATATTTACCCAGATTAAATAAATTGTACTCGACATCCTCGTATAGGATTAAATTGTACAATCTTGTTTGTAAACATAAAAGAAGGCGGGTTTTCATATAAAACCTCGTTTTCTACATACTATCTTCTCCGTTTATTTTATCAGACAACAAGATGGCGACTCTGCTGGGGACATCTTTCTCTTCTGATGAGGAAGCTATTGCTCAACACGATGCAATATCCGTGGGATCCGTGAAAAAGATGCTGGTCGTCCAGTTCGACCAGTCTGCCTACGAAGATATGCTTTGAACAGGGGGTAGCTCTCACTCCCTCTCTGTCCACAACAACAGGAAGTTGCGTAAGGTCTGGATGCCCAAGACATCCTCTACCATTCCTGTGGACTCTCCGATCTCTCCGATCTCTCCGACCAATGAGGTTGTAGCGTTGCTCCCTCTGTGCCTCGCGCGTAAAATTCAGTCGCCTGTCTCTGGTAGGACCGACAAAACTTCTGGCAATGCCTCAGCGCTAACCCAGAAGTATAATCCGCGCCTTATGCATAAAATTCAGTCGCCTGTCTCTGGCAAGACCAACAAAACTTCTGGCAATGCCTCAGCGCTAACCCAAAGTATAATCCGCGTTCTGTACGTAAAATTCAGTCTCCCGTCTCTGACAGAAAAAACGAAACTTCGGACAATGCCTCAGCACTAGTCTAGAAGCCTAATCCGCGCTCTGCGCATAAAATTCAGTCTCCCGTCCCTGGCAAAATAGACAAAATTTCTGATAATACCTCAGCGCCAAATCAGGAATCCCAAACGTGCTTCGCGTGCAAAAATGCATCTGCCTTCCGCGGAAAAGCAGATGACCCCTGCAAACTACGCAAGGGAAAGCAAGCGGAGGACTACTCAACTTCTCGGCCTTTACGCCAGCGAGGGGACAATTTGCCCGCCCTCCGGATTATGCGAGAAGCTGATGGCCGACTGAGGACATCCTCAGCTTTACGCCAACTAGAGCAGAGCTCCAAATTACGCCGGGAGAAGCCCCTCAGCGTAAATAAGGCTCAATTTACGGGAAGACACCCTCATCGGGGATTATCCGCCACCCAGATGGCCAACCTGTTGTATACGGGTGGCACAGGAAAAACTGTGGTTCCCAACATCCGCATGCCCACTGAAGTAAACAGAAGGAACAAGCCATCATCTTCTTCTTCTATAACTCCTCCTGACCTGCGCAATTATCTGATCCAGAAATGCAAGGAGAGGGGATCTTCCAGCATGTCTATTACGCCTCCTAGCGAGCATTGTTGTAATAGTCATAGGATTGTAATTAATTATTGCTGTTCTAAAGCAAAACGGTTGGTTTTCGACCGGTTGAGCTACTCTCCATCTCTCCAGGAAGAAGAGCCCACGCATGCATCTGTGAACATGGCTTCATATATACCTAGAGGAGGATCGGGCTCAAGACGTCATCCCTCTAGAACTCCGAGCCGAAGGAGATTCAACATGCTCCTTAGGAACACCGAAGCTGGGGTGTTCCAAAATACTCGTTCGAGGTCGCAACAACCGGCTTCGTACTCTTCTGATTCCGATGCTGGGGGTTGCCAGTCTCCCGAATCAGATGCCGAAAGTATAGAGTCATCTTCTACAGAGACCTATACTAGTCTTTCAATGACACCCAGGGAGATGGGAGTTTATGCCATTGGAGATGAACGCGAGGAAGCTTCCCCGTCCGGGAGCGCTGAGCAACGCATCACTACACTGGAGACGTCTCTGAAGGAGATACAATACATGATGGAGAACATGCACCAGATGATGCTAACTCAACACACAGCTGCCATGGCTCAAGCATCGGCTCCTCCAACCCAGATAGGTGTGGGGGTAGACTTACCACCATCCAACACGATCCAAGAGCCCGCACGAGATCAAGAGTCAGCAGTTCCTCCGCTTCCTCACTCGGAGAATGTATTACCTCCCGCTGGAGTCGCAATACAATCGATCCCTCACTACTCCGTGGTCCCGCTACCGGCTGAAGATCTGATGCAGGCAGTACGGGAGTTGAAAGCCCAATTTGATGCCCTGAAGCACAAAGATCAGCTTAAGAAATTAGGAATCAACCAACCTTACCCGGCTATCTGGGAAGATGTCCCTTTTCCTCCTAGATACAAACCACAGACGATGGCTTTGTTCGAAGAAAAAATGTCACCAAGTCAGTACATGAACTACTTCAGTATGATGACGGTATTATTACAAGGGAACGGCGCCCTCCTCACTCGGGTGTTCAAAGGCTGTCTCTCGGGGGTAGCTTACTAGTGGTACCGCAGCCTGGCGGACAACTGCATTACTTCTTTTGAAGACTTCAAGGCTTTATTCTTCATACGATTCTATGAAGGAGGGATGGACATGTCTATGTCCTCTCTCATCGAAGTCAAGCAGAAGGAAAAAGAGAATGTTCGCACTTTCATCGAACGTTTTCGTCAAGCCACTTTGCAAATGCCTCCAGGAGTTCCGGACTCGGCATTGGTGGACATCTGCAGGAAGAACCTTCTCCCCGTGATCTCGGTGTTCACAGGACCATATAAGTTCCATGATTAGCCCTCGTTCATCATCTCAGCGGTGGCCGCGGAGGACAATAGTCAAAAGGCGCGCGATAATGGCATCATGATCTCAGCCTCTGATAAAGGCAAAAGGTCATCCTCCAACAATGACCATCCTCGCAGATCCAAAGAAAAAGAAGCTCTGGCGATCAACACGTCCAGGCAAAAGACTGTGGCTACCACACAAACGAAACCCGGGACTACCAGGCCCATTGAAGTGTACTCTTTCGACGACGACGATATTCCAAGCATATTCGAATGTCTCGTCAAAAGCGACAAGATTACCCTTCTTGAGGTGAGACGGCCCAATGAGGTCGACAGTACCAACAATCCCAAGTACTGCATCTTCCATAGGTACATACACCACCCCACAAAGGCGTGTTATATACTGAAAAGGAAGATCCAGGAGCTGATCGATGCTAAGGCCATCACTTTGCGCAACAGCGAGAAGACGGTCACGGCCAAGATGATCTCTCTGCAATTTGGCGATCTGCCTCCCCAAGAAGTCTCGGATGGCGTTACACCTATTTTCCGGACGACGATGAACATCGTTAATCTTCCTCCTGCTAGAGGTCAAAATCATGACCTGCTACCACTAACCACCCAACGGGGCGAGACTATGTGGGTTCATCCAGATCTGGTGCCAGAGATCGAGAAAGAGACTCAAGCTGCTAAGGCTAAGGCCAAAAAGAACTCAAAGCACAAGCCGTGTCACATGATTACGGTGCACTCAGCATCAGAAGATGAGGTCTTGACTACTGGAACCCGTTCAGGGAAAGCTTACCTCTAGGACTATGGAGCCAGCAAGAAAGATGCACTGGCAGACGCTTCAGCTGCCAAGCCTTCAGAACCGAAATCCGTCGTACCGGAAATCGGTCCTTTGAGACCAACTTCGGCGGACAAAGGGAAGCAAAAAGAAGTGCGCTTCGATAAACCTGTGAAAAATATTCCAAACAAAGGTTTAGAGAAGCCATACAACTTCGACATCCTGGCCCAACTGGCTAATACACCAGCCAAACTGTCTATCTTCGAGCTACTCAGGCTCTCTCATGACACCTGTCAAGCCCTGAGCGAAGCATTGATACAGGCGGATGCATACTTGACCCAGCTCAAGTCCCCTGACGAAGAACCCGTGGCGTGTCCTCAATGCCACAGTGTGATGGAGGTGATCCCAAACATCACTTTCACTCAAGATGACATGCTGTTAAAACATAACAGGCATGACAGACCCCTCTATTACACCGGGTACATCGGTTCCATGGAGGTCGACCGGATTCACATAGATCTGGGATCGTCAATCAGCATCATTTCTCATAGTCTGCTTAGACCGCTGAGGATTCCTACCAGCGAATTGGCTTACACCACCACTACGATCGTGGGTTTCAACGCCGGAAAAAGTAAGCCGTTGGGGAAAATTTGCCTAAGGATCCAGATTGGCAACCTCAGATTGGTGGCAATATGTTACGTCATTGATTCAGAGGTGTCCTACAATATTTTGCTGGGAAGACCTTGGATCCATGACCACAACATCGTTCCTTCAACTCTACACCAATGTTTTAAATATGTAGACGCCCGAGGAACAGTACAAATTGAGATTGCTGACCTGAACCCGTTCAAAGGAGTAGAATCCTACTACTCTGATGCCGTGTTGTACTCTCAAGACTACACGGAAGAGGTGTCAGCCGAAGCGGAGAAAGAATCCCACAGGGAGCCAGAAGAACCCTCTGCCAAGCAACCTTTGACAATCAAGGTGAAAGGACGGACTACTCGTCCAAAAGCCATGGAGCCTATGGCCATCCACCTGAACAAGACCAGGTCAGGGAAAGGGGGTGATCCTCTAGTGATCACTCTGAACCAGAAGCCTCTACCCTTGGTCATCAAACTCCGACGCAACAGGCAGCCGACTGATGTAGATACAACCGGGAACGAAGTTTCAGATGATAATAAACATACTTTTTTCCAGTATATTGACACCCAAATTCCAAATCAGGAATCCTCCCCCTACGACGATATAGAACCTATAGTGCAAAAATTCTTGGAAGCTATAGATTTCTATCATCCGTATGTATGGGAAGTGGCATCATCATCCAATGTCACCACGACATATGGACCGCATGAGGATTCAATCTTCATTGTCCCACCTACTTGCAGCAGTCAGCATCCAATAGTCTTCGGCCGCGTGCGCGATTAACCAACCATGCAAGAAGATTCTTCCGATGACGATACCGATAAAATACAGGTTCACAGATACAGCCCGCAAGCCTTGAAGATCATACAAGGTATGGGATATAACCTGAAGCTGGAACCGGGTCTCAACTACGAGAAAGGCAGACGAATGCCGCTGTACGACGATCCCTACTACCAATAAACTCATTTCGGGTTAGGGTATGCCATCTCCCTTGAAACTTTCGAGTCAAACAAGGATACCTTTTTCTCTTTTCAAGACAGCTCGTCGCCCTCCGACTCATCTCACGCTCTCGAGCAAACATTATCAGCAAATATGGTAGTGACGAATTCCTTCGAATCAGACGAACAAGAATTCGAACTGTTTGAGAATGACGCTTGGGCTCAGCAAATGGATACATAATGGGAGCTCCGCTTCGAGCAGAGAGAACCTCCTACCGAAGACAAAGTTATCCAGATTGACGTTGGGGATGAACTTTCGCCAAAGCCGATATTTATCAGTAATAATCTTTCCCCAGCTGAAAGGAAAGAAGTTATCCAGCTAATAAAAGAATATATCAACGTCTTTGCATAGAATTATGAGGACATGCCAGGCCTTGATCCAAAGGTGGCTACTCATAAGCTCAATATATTGCCCGATTCAAAGCCTGTGAAGCAGCACCAACGCCGGTTCCGTCCGGATATGATGGACTCCATTGAAGCTGAAATCAAGAAGTTGATAGCCTGCGGCTTCATCCGTGAAGAACAACATCCCGACTGGATCGCCAATGTTGTCCCGGTCATGAAGAAAAAAGGAAAAGTATGGGTCTGCATCGATTACCGAGATCTGAATGCAGCCTGCCCTAAAGACGAGTTTTCTCTTCCCATCACAGACGTCATGATTGACAATAAATGCAGTTTTGAACGTATGTCTTTCATGGACTGATTCTCAGGATACAATCAAATCAAGATGCATCCTGAAGACGAGAAGCATACTGCCTTCCGGACACCACTGGGGGTATATTGCTATACGGTCATGCCCTTCGGATTGAAGAATGTCGGGGCTACGTACCAATGGGCTATGAGTAACATATTCCATGAGCATTTATGCAAGACAGTGGAATGTTATGTGGACGATGTAGCTGTCAAAAGCTGCCTCAAGGATACTCACATCCAAGACTTGAAGACAGTATTTGACTTGATGCGCCAACATCAACTCAAAATGAATCCTACAAAGTCCTTTCTGGGTGTATCCAGTGGCAAATTCCTGGGATTTGTCATTACCGCCAAAGGCATTCAAGTGGACCTTGATAAAGTCAAGGTCGTCTTAGAAATGCGACCGCCCCGTAATCTGAGAGAACTCAGGGGATTTCAAGGTCGTCTGGCTTATATCCGGAGATTCATATCCAACCTCTCTGGGAGATGTCAACCTTTTTCTTGCCTCATGAAGAAAGGAGTATCCTTCGTATGGGACGAAGCCTGTCAGCAAGCATTCAGCGACATCAAACATTACCTCACTAGTCCGCCAGTTCTGGTGCCTCCCGTCATAAGAAGACCATTCGTGCTGTATGTTCGAGCGATGGATCATTCTCTGGGAGCTCTTCTCGCACAAAAGAATGATACGGGTCACGAACAGGCTATCTACTACCTCAGCAGGATGATGATCGGAGCCGAACACCGGTACAACCCAGTAGAGAAAGAATGCTTGGCTCTGATGTTCGCTATCCAGAAAATACGGCACTATGTCACAGGCCAGACCATTCACATCATCTCCAGGATCAATCCTCTTCGGGTACTGATGAGCAAGCCAAGTATTCTTAATTCCTGATTCGCGACTTGGGCGATGCTATTAACACCATATGACATGGTGTATGTCCCTCAGAAGTCCATCAAAGGCCAAGCATTGGCTGACTTCCTAGCTGCTCATCTGATCCCGGAGGCCTCCAAACTGTATGAGGACATTCCCGACGAAGTTACAGAATGTAATTTCGTAAAGGAAAGTAATGCATGGCAACTATTCTTCGATGGTGCCTCCAGAACTGGTCCCAGGGGAAACGTAGTTTCGGGAGTAGGAGTTGTCCTGGTTAATCCTGATAAGCTCATCATCT
The DNA here is from genome assembly GCA_036927795.1 of Iris macrosiphon. Classification (NCBI taxonomy): domain Eukaryota; kingdom Viridiplantae; phylum Streptophyta; class Magnoliopsida; order Asparagales; family Iridaceae; genus Iris; species Iris macrosiphon. The sequence goes on from JAYESA010000012.1 coordinate 130,544,529, forward strand.
ATCGAGCATATTCTCTTAGCGAGCCCTATTCTAACAATGTAGCAGAGTATAACGCTCTACTAATCGGGCTCCAAGTCGCTAAGGAATTGGGCATTGAATCTCTGGAAGCTTTCGGTGATTCTCTGCTAATCGTCAACCAAGTCAGAGGAATATATGAAGTCCGAAATCCAGACCTATCACCGAGCAACGGTCGAGATAGCCATGACATTTAAAGGATTCTTCCTAGAGCATGTACCTCGATCTCAGAATCTAGAAGCTGACGCTCTAGCCAGTCTAGCTGTAGATTTAGCTACCCCTATAAGAAGGCAGAATTCGGTAATCCTTCTTAACAGAGATTTATTTTGTGTGAAAAATAACTTTCACATAGAACACAGCTACGCGCTGGACACAGATCTTCCAAAGAGAGACTGGAGAAGTCCCTTTATAGATTTCGTAGCATACAGAATCTTGCCAGAGGATCCTAAAGAAGCAGTATCCGTCAAGAGACGATCATTGCGCTTCTATCTTGATGCATCTTCACAATGTCTATATCGCCGGTCTTATGACGGACTATTATTATAATGTCTCTCCGGTAATGAAGCACAGCGGATTATCCGTGAAGCCCACGACGGCGTATGCGGAGCGCATCAACCCGGTCCTAAGCTATAGGATCGCATCAGGAGAATGGGCTATTACTGGCCTACTATGATCACAGATACAATAAAGTATGCAAGGCGATGCAGAGCCTGTCAAGTCCACGCAGACTTTATCCATCAACCTCCTGAGTATCTACATCCTACGGTTGCGTCCTGGCCTTTCGAAGCATGGGGTATGGATATCATTGGTCCTATTCACCCGTCTTCTTCCAGAGGTCACCGGTTCATACTGGCCATCACGGATTACTTCTCCAAATGGGCAGAGGCGATCCCCCTTGCTGAGGTAAAGGTATCTAATGTGATCAGCTTCATCAAGCATCACATCATTTATCGCTTCGGGATACCACGAAGGATAATCTATGACAATGGGCCTCAATTCATCAGCCAAGCATTTTATCGATTTTGCGATAAAAATCGGATACAAAATGTCGCCTCTACGACGTATAATCCTGCTGCTAATGGTTTGGCGGAAGCTTTCAACAAAACCATTATCAAGCTCTTAAAAAAGTTCATCTCTTCGAACAAGAGGGATTGGAATGAGAAGCTGGGAGAGTGTCTCTGGGCATATCGCACAATGGTACGAGCACCGACAGGTTGTACCCTATTCTCATTAGTTTACGAGAGCGAGGCAGTTCTCCCCATCGAGATCCAAATTTTGTCACTCAGGATAGCCGTGGCTAATGAGCTGACTCAAGAAAAGAATGACCTGTTAAGGCTTCAAGAGCTAGAAGGATTAGACGAGAAACGCCTCCAAGCTCAACAGCGCATCGCGCTCTACCAAGCACGCATTTCTAGAGCTTTTAATCAAAAGGTAAAGGAAAGAGTATTCAAAGTCGGCGAGCTAGTTTTAGCCGTAAGAAGGCCGATGATTCTTACTCACAGGAGTAAGGGCAAATTCCAGCCCAAATGGGAAGGCCCTTATGTGATCGAGACAACGTTCTTAAATGGCGCTTACAGGTTAGCGCAGCCTAATGAAGACCTGCTAATGGCTCCTATCAATGGCAAATTCCTGAAAAGGTACTACGCTTAAACTCATTTTGCTCAAATGAAGTATGGTGAAGGTCTTATTCTGACAAAACTACTTCCAAAATGAGACTAGTTGGATCATATTCTATCATGTTCATATTACCTCTGAATAGATATGTTTAACTAATTTGGAACGTCCAGACCTATCACGTCCATACTACCTCTGATAGTGTTTTGTGTACAAACTAGTCAAAGCATATTCTATCATGTTCATATTACCCCTGAATAAGATATGTTTAACTAATTTGGAACGTCCAGACCTATCACGTCCATACTACCTCTGATAGTGTTTTATGTCCAAACTTTAGTCCAAGCATATTCTATCATATCCATATAACCTCTGAATAGATATGTCCTGTTAAAGCATATTCTATCATGTCCATATAACCTCTGAATAGATATGCCCTGCTAAAGCTTACCGAGAGTATATCACGTCCATATTACCTCTGATATCACTTTCACCCCAACCTGTCATTTACATTCCGAAATGATGGGTCCACAAAGTCAGATGAAAGCCTCTTTATTATTCCCAAAAAAAAGCAAAAGTACATCATGGAGGGGGAGCGGTTAGGTCGCGAAGCTGCTGCGCCAGTACGGCCATCTTCTCCGCCCTGGAATCCAAGACATCAGTGCGGACCCGCTCCAGCCGTCCCTCGTCATCTAGCAGGAGGGACAGTTCGGCTCTGGCCCGAAAGAAACCAGCACGGGCGACTCCTGCACTCGCCAAGTTCTGTTGTGCTATGACCAATCGGCCATTCGCCACATCTAGACCTTTCGACGACTGAGAAGCCCACTCCTTTGCCTGAGCAAGCTTTCTCTCCAGTTTACGGACCCCCGCTACATTTCCGTCATGCTCGGCCTGGCACTTCGTTTAAAGAGCAATAGTCTCCTCCAAGACGACTTTTCCTTCATCTATCTCCTGCTGATTAGTCTGGATGAATTTATTCAGACCTTCCATCTTTTCAACAAGATGCGCAGTCAAGGAGTCGTATCTAGCCTGGACCAGAGCTTCAATGTTGCCTCGAGCTAGCTGCAAATATTCGTTAATGGGATGCTCCAGACCATTAACCATCGCCTCCAGGGTGTCAGCTACCCCACTGTCGCCGAATTCCCTGACCGCCTCTATCGAAAACCAAGAGGACCTCTTCAGCGATGCAAAGCCCAAATTCTTCGCCAATACCATTGATATTAACGTTTTTAAAGTAGTGTAGAAGATGCCAGTGTACTGCTCGGTCAGCGCGGCTAGATCCGAATTGATGCCGGGAGTAGCCTCGATATTGGCGAGTCCCCCTCCAGGAAGAACCTCAGACGATGTTGCCACGGCCGTCGCCTCAACAGGTGGTGCGACGAAAGAAGAAGCGCCAACACCGGACGAAGATACCAGCGTACTCGAAGGAGGCATTATCGCAATGACAGGCTCGTCCTCCTCTTGAGATATCAAAATTTTGTCGACAGGCGAGCCGGCACCCGAAGATGTTTCCTCTCCAAAATCAGCCACCTCCGTGTCGCCGCCAGGACCTGACACAGAGCCGAAGAGAGCATCTACACTGCCCTCCCCGAAGAGGTCTTCCCCTGAAAAGAAGGCCAAAGGAAGTTAGTATCGAAACGATATTAACTTTTCTAAAAAAAGGCGTGGAGACGACATTTACCCATGGCAGATGGCATATATGTCGCATTTGCGGCCTGTACAGCTAAATCATTTCTTAATCATGCTAAGCAAGCTATCATACCTGGAGAAGGGGGTCTGCTAACTGATACTAGCAAATAGTCTTCCAGGTCCTCGTCAAATTCCAACCGAGGCTCATCGGCTGGAATCTCGCCAGGTGCGCTTACAGGCACGGCAGGGGTCCCTCCCGACGCCGATCCGCATAAAGGTATACGGAGTCTTGTTATACTTAGCCCCGAAGGCGACCTCGTTCTACTACCTGAAGAAGTAGCAGCGACGGCAGCCTCCAGCAGAGTTTCTCCGACACCACTAGCCGGAACTGTAGAGGGTCCCTCTCTAAAAGGCGAGGAACCCCCAATCGAAGAATCATCCCCAACATGGGGAGATGCAGACTCACTTCCAGGAGCCTCAATGCCAGGAATCCGGAGAGGACGAGCAACCGTCTTCTTCTTCCTCTTGCGAGGAGAAGTTTCCTTCAGGGCAGGAGCCCTTCGCTTTCCGGAGATTACCAAAGCCCCTGCAGGCAGAGGTACTTCACCCCTCGACACCGCCAACAGAGGCTCATCTGGAGTAACGGATTCCTCACCCTCGTCGGAAGAAACCGAGGGGACTTCGACTCTTCCCCCAGACTTGGAAGACGACACCCTAAAACTTCCATGCATATCAAAATCGCGATGGAAAGTATTCATTGCCACATAGAACTGGGCATACGAGTGCAGGATGTGCAGCTCCGTGGAGAGGGTAATGACCGATACAGTAAAAATTGCTCCAGTGCAACCCATGAGGAAGTATCGCCAGCCTCTCGCTCCATCGATGAGTCCACCCCTGGACCAGAAGCTAGTAACGGCGTTGCCCACGTACAACTGATCATACCCAAACTGCCTGACAAACCGACTAGGCAGGTAGGGCTCCAAGAAGCAATGATCTTTACTTTTGTACAGCAAATGGGAAGGCCTAATGCAGACCAACCAATTAAAAGCTTCAAGAGAAATATTGGTCTTCTCTCTACCTGAATCCTCAAGCCTAATCCCCGATTGATTACGATGTACAGAGGGGACAGTGCAGAATAGCTTCCAGCGGTGACTAAGGCCCAGCGCCCGCCGACAGTCTATAACTGTGTTCACATTCCAGGAAGACTTCTGGTAGTTCAACAAGAAGCTAGCCCCCGAGCTACTGCCAGACCCGGGAGACATAACCCTGGGGTTATGGAGAATTAACCACCCCATCAAATATAGGTATGGTAATTCTACCCTGGGAAAGCTATCACACCGGGTTTCATCGGCGAGCAGCCCGTCAGTCATGGCCCTCAGGCCAGCTTGTATACGGCACACCATGGCAGGGAGCAAGCCCAGTCTTGCCCCAAACACCAGACGTATTGCAGGCCATAGCGTGTTGCGGTGAATGCGGTCCGCAGATGCGATGCCGGGCACTACTACTCGACGCAGCTATATGGAGAGGAAGCCAGCCAGTTGAGCTTCCCTGGACAGAGGCCTGCGATAATGCCTCAAATAACTATAGGCCTTAGTGCCTACAGGATACTTTCCCGTCCCTTCGTCGAGGAGCCGGTCCGGAGCCCCATCATCTACCATGAGATCGTCGACTACCTGAGCATTAAGCACGCTCAAAGGATTCACAGGCTGATCCTTGCCCTCCAATACCTTCTCCGGCTTAGCAGTCCTGGACCGGTGAAAGAAGAGGTAGGACGTCCATTTATTGATGTGAGCCAAATCTGAGGGCTCACCATAAAAAGTGGTGCAAACAAGGTAGTGGCACATCAGTTCCTGGTACACTTCCACCACCAGAGGGTCTGTATCCCCCAGCTCCCAGTTCGTGGGAACATACTCTTCATATGGAGTATCCCCCATCGGCAGTCTCGAGATGGTCGCCATCTCATGAAGGGCCAATCCTAGCTCCCCCAGTGGAGTGGCGAAAGTCCCGGTAAGCGAAATATATCGCTCCATCAATGCCAGAAATAGGTTGGGGTTGGGAGGTAACCCAACACTAGTGGCACTCACAGCTTCGTACAGACCAATGCCCTCCAGCTCAGTCTGAAAATGCTTCAGGGCCCAATCAGCTACGCGAGCCCATCGAAGATTTGTAGGGGTGATCCACCCACCGCACCGAGGGTTCACCTTGGGGTATACCCCCCCGTGCCCCATGAAATCATTGCAGAAAGTCGGTAATTACACCGGCTGGATCACTAGACTGTCTTCACTCGGGACGCTGCCCGGGTACAGTCCCCTGAACATCGTCACATTACCGGTAGGGCAGCTGACAAACGACCCCTGTTCCGCTCCTTTCAGATGAAATATCTTCCCCGGCCTGCCGTGAAGATCAGGAGTCAGCGTCCACGATATCCTCCTGGGATGTGTAGCATGGAAGAATGCCGAGATGGGATAGTCTCTCGACATCTTGGGCAGATACAAAACCAAGTTCCCAGCAGGGAAAACCCAGAGTTCCCTCTTGGGCTTCGTCTGGGACTGCTTATCAATCATGTCCCCGAAGAGGAAAGCCGGCTTTATGTACTGGTCCGCATCTATGTACGTCAGGGGCTCTCCGTTCATCATGCTCAGCAGCATCCGTTCTCCTTGAGCCGATATCAGGATCTCCCTTCCTTCGGGATACTGGAGCCCAAAGATAGGAAATGTCACGTGTGACAGATCCTCCAGATAGTTGGAGTGCAGCATCCCGGCGGCAGAACCCATCACCTTGGCTAGCGGAGATGCATGCAAGTTAACTGCAAGAGTGCAAGAAAAACGCATCAGTCCCTATAACTAGACATTGCAGATCTTGCAGCATACGCCAGAAATCAACAGTCTGTGCTTTACGCCAAGACTGTGAAACTTGAGTTTTTACGCTGGAATCCATTTCCTAAAACGTAAAATTCAAGATCGGCAGCATACGGTCTGTGCTTTACGCCAGACTGATAAAATTGAGTTATTACGCCAGAATTTTCATCCAGAAGCGTAACACTCAAATTTTATACCCCAACTTTCGACAGTCAAAGCTTTTACGCCCGACTGCGAAAATTTAGAGTTTTTGCACTGACACATTAGAAATATGGGCGTAAAAGATGAAACGTCTTTGTGCATCATCTTCCTCAAAGAGGCTATCAGCACAGAAGACGACCTAACGCGGTCACGTACAACGTGTGCGAAGGATTTTCAGTCGTTCTTTCTCGTCCCAAAAGCTCTACCTTGAAGGCCGGGTGCACTGCTCGTCGGCGGGATACTTCGCTCAGAATAAAGTTTGCCTTGCCCGCCCGAAGACGCTCTCACTTGAGCAGAAGAACGAGAAGAAGAATCAACCTTCTTTTCCTTAGTGGAGGAAGATTGTTTCGAGGCCATTACTGGAAACTTTGAAGACTCGGAGAAGAAACAAAGAAAAACTCGAACAGTCGAAAGCTTTCTCTCACAGAAGACGGGTGAAAAGTTTTTCTCTCAGAAACTTAGGGTATATATAGAGTTCGGATGGACTCCTCGAATCTCGAACCAAATCTCCCAATTAATATTCGATTATGATTGGGTACTACGTCAGCCTATTTACTCAAAGAATGCGGACAGTCAGCGAATTTAAAAAGTTTTCACGCAAAGCAGATTCGTGGTTTCTTACGCTAAGGAGCTTTCTACGCTCGACAGCTACAGATCTACGGTTTTACGCTCACAGGCTATAAGTCTATGATTTTATGCCCGGATGCCTTTGTGCTCGGTAGCTTTTTTGCTCGAGAGGCTACAAACCTACGACTTCACGCTCAGCAGCTACAAATCTATGATCTCACGCTCGGTGACGTTTAGTTTACGTTTGGAGGCAACAGATCCACAATTTCACGCTTGGAAGATTTTTTTTTCAGCAGCTATAAATCTACAGTTCTACACTAAGGAGCTTTCTACGCTCGACAGCTACAAATCTACGGTTTCACGTTCACAAGTTATAAGTCTATGGTTTTATGCCTGGATGCCTTTGTGCTCGGTAGCTTTTATGCTCGAGAGGCTATAAACCTACGACTTCACGCTCAAGAACTACAAGTCCATGATTTCACGCTCGGTGGCGTTTAGTTTACGCTCAGAGGCTGCAAACTTATGATTTCATGCTCTTGACTTTTCGCACATCTGAAAGATACGCGGGCCAGTACAGTACATCTGAATAGTTATCGAAGGTGGTCAATTGCGGGAGTTCACACAGAAGATACTCCTCCTTGACCTCAAGATATCCCAAGTGCCCGAAGCATACAGAGTTCAACATTAAAAAATTACTCTTCTTCGTGGGTCGATTCGAAGTTCATCCAGAAATCCAGTCTGAATATTTCGTCTGCAAATTCAAGGTGGCAACTCAGTTCTTGACAGTCATTTCTCGCCATGTTCCAAGGGATTTTCGAGAGATCCTTCTTGAAGATATAGTCTGAACAAAAAAAATTCTGTTTATCAGAAGTAAAAACAACAGTTCAGAATTCTACGCGGTTCCTCACTCCTAAACAGCAGGACAGTTCGAACACTCGAATGCTAAAGCGGCTTTCTACGCATCCCTAGTTATGCGTAAAAGACAGGACAAGACCTAGCACTCTTTCTAAACAGAGTCGGCGTAAAGAATCAGACGTGTCGAAGCTACACATATTCAGACTTCACAGCAAAGTATGGTAAGATGATCATATGCAAAGAAGAAGACGATTTTATTAAAATTAAAATCATGATTACATATGAGGAAAATCGAGTCTACAAGGGTTTTCTTCATTTTCATGATTACATATGAGGGAAATCCCGTCTACAAAAGACTTTCTCATCGTCGTCTGAAGATCGCTCCCCGAATCTGTTCTGCTAGTTTCCCGCATGGGCGGCGTTCTTCATCCATCTTCAGCAGTCAGTCAGTTGCCGCAAACTGACTGACATATTGGTCAACGGTGGGAGGATGCAAAACTGGGCGTAGACCCAGCCGTCAACAGAAGAAAAACAGAGTAAATCTGCTTTCTTACATCCAACGCCGTGACAGATTGAGTTGAGATATTTCACCCAACTCAATCTTGGACAGAGCTAGGCTATCTGCTCCCGTCCACGGAGGTAACGGGAGAAGGTGCCACTTGCAAGCTGCATGGCGAAATGCGACTCTTCTTCTCTCCCGAAGAACCACCATACAAAGTTGTTGATTATCCCGAGCAAAGGAGGCTATGATATCCTTCAATGATCCATCGTTGCAGAGGATATTTGCTCGAAGATGCCGTATTTTTTGGCTTCTTACATGCTGGAAGAGCATGATCTCCTTCTTCCTCAAGTCGACCCGACGAACTCCGGCCATCATCTCTGTGTGGTGAAGAAAATATGGGAAGAACAGGTTAACTCCTGAGCCTTTTTATAGGCGAGAGAGATCACACCGATCCCCAATAACTCTGCCATAAAGTCAGCCATGAAAGAACGTGTCAGGCTTGACCGTTTCAGGCTCCATTCAGAGCGTTTCGAGTTACGAGGAACGGTTCATGCTTCATTCAAAGCGTTTTAAATTACGAGGAATTTAAAAGCTTTGAAGGGGGTCTTGTAGAAGCATAAAAAATATGCAGGATAGCTCTATGCAACATGTGGATGCAGGGCAGCGTAAACAGAAGACCTCAGAGCCATCAAGCATGCAACAGAGCTTTTTCGCTGAGCACGACGTAAAATATGAGCTCGAGGACCATCCGCATAAAACAGTATGTCCAGGCTACTTCAGCATAAACAGGGTTCTTCATCGCCTTTATGGCGTAAAGCTCATCCGCTTTTAATACAGCATTGAAGTGTATGAGGGACGCTTCGTATTCTTCAAAATGAACCTGTCAGATCGTACAATGAACCTGATGTCTAGACTTTTGACAAAAAGTACTGCACGACTACCCAAGCGACAGCTATAATGATGGCGCGGCACTGCAACCCAGGCTGTCATTTACCGCCATTTCCTTCGCGTAAACCGCTTTTACGCGTACAAAAGGATACACTGCCTAGCTTTACACAGGCAGATATGAGCTATTTACGCTCCGCAGAAGATAAACCGCCTGCCACGTCAAAAGCTGCACCTCGTACGGGATTTGAGACACGTCTCTGCATTTTATGCACAGAACGGTGACAGGTTCTCGAGGCACGTCTCTGCGTTTAAAGCATCGAATACTGACAGATGCCCGAGGCACGTCTCTGCACCTTACGCAGGCCAAGTGACAGACCTTCAAAACACGCCTATGCATTTAATGCACAGGATAATGGCGGATCTCCACATTTAATGCTGGAGATTTGATTAAATGTCACCGAACCATCGCTTAGTGGCATCCCCTTTGCATAAACTACTTTTACGCAGACAAGGGGATACGCTGCCTAGTTTTACATGGGCAGACGTGAGCTTCTTACGCTCCGCAGAAGACAAATAGGCTGCCACGTCATCAGTTTCTCTTCGTACAAAGTTCGAGGTGCGTATCTGCAGAATGATGGTAAATCTGTGGGACAGCAAAGCTTCAAAAATACGCCTCTGTATTTAATGCGTAGGATGGGGGCAGATCTCTGCATTTAATGCATGAGATTTGATTATATCTCCAAAAGCCATAATTTCGGCTAAAGCGTCCACATCAACTCGGCTTCTACGCCTGCTCGGCTTCTATGCCCACTCGACTTCTACGCCTGCTCGGCTTCTATGCCCACTCGGCTTCTACGCCTGCTCGGTTTCTATGCCCACTCGGCTTCTACACCTGCTCGGCTTCTATGTCCACTCGACTTCTATGCCTGCTCGGCTTTTATGCCCACTCGGCTTCTACGCCTACTCGGCTTCTATGCCTACTTGGCTTCTATGCCATGGTGACAGTTATTTAGCTTCTACGCCAACCTCTTCTACACAAAGGATAACTACCTATGTGGCTTCTACGCCATGATCTTTGCAGCAGCTATACGCGTTTGTCCCTTAGTTGGATACGCGTCACATGCTCACTCAGAAGGTCATCTATACGCAGGCATTGGTTATTTTAAACCGTCGTGTAAAAGGGTGCTGTACTTTCCACTACTCGGTTTCTACGTCGACTGTGTGGTCACTGTCACTAAAAACTCTATAAATAGAGACCTCTATCAACGGAGGAAAAGGTCAACAAATTAAAAGGAGATTAGGATCGGAGAGAGAGAGAGAGAGAGAAGAGTCCAGAGCTCAGGCAAAGAGAAGGGATCGACGACTTTGGCATCGGGCATCCACCCTCTTTAGCAACCCTCGAAGCTGCTTTCTGTCTTCTACGACACTTCTTCAAAACATCGTATGGTCCAAGGGCTAAAGTGATCGACCGCAGATCAGACACCTATAGCAATATTTATCCAGATTAAATAAATTGTACTCGACATCCTCGTATAGGATTAAATTGTACAATCTTGTTTGTAAACATAAAAGAAGGGCGGGTTTTCGTATAAAACCTCGTTTTCCACATACTATCTTCTCCGTTTATTTTATCAGACAACAATGAGTATATATGTTAGATATATATATATTCTAGCCTAGATTATTACCTAGGTGTATATCTATAAGCATAGTTAGTTAGCTAGAGGGGTAGTTAGTGAGGTATTGGAGGATATCTCAATACCTTGAGATATCAAGGTATCTCAATACCTTGAGATACCTAAGGTATTGAGTATCGGAGTGGGGTTTTTGAGTGATTGCCTAGGAATAGGTTTAGAGTTATTTTTATATGTATTGGTATATATAATTACGCGTGCTAGCATAAGTTTTAGCGGGTATAGGCGGGGTGCATAGCCTAGGTCGAGGTATCGGATACCGAGGGTATCCCGGTATCTCGAGGAGGCGAGGTTGTAGGTTTACTAGCTTAATGAGCTAGTTTTGACCTAAAATTTTAGGGGCACCCTAGTTTGACCTAGTGTTGACCATAATTGTCCTCGTTGACCGTAAAAGTCAATATTTGACCTAGTTTTGACATAGAGTTGACTTTTTGGACCCTGGGTTGACTTTTTTGACCCAACTTTCACCGGTTTGAGCCGTTCGACCTAGAATACCCCTAGAACCTTGTTTTTACTTATTTTATATCATTTTAAATCCATAGAACCCTGTTTAATCTTACTTTTCGCAGTAGGTCCTTGCGATGCCAGTCCGGATCTCGATCCTCATCAGTTGCTCAGGACGTCAAGCGAGTACCTACCTTTGATAGTTTCCATTTCATGATAGTTTTTATATCACCTGTTCTAGAACTGTAATACTTGATTCTGACACATTATTGCACGAGCTGGTACTAGTGGATCCCATCATGAGTTGCTATCCCCCTTACCGTGTTCAGCGGGTACTCTATCACGTGTATTTCATTATGTGCTTCGGGTATTGATTCTCATGTGCTATCATGTGCTTCTTGTGCTCTCACCTTCGTGTGCGCGAGCTATTTATCATGTACGTAGCATGCCGTGGTTAGATCCAAGAGTATTAGTGGGGGAGGGGAGTAGGAGTTGGTTATGTGATCAAAGCCAAACAATATTCATGTGTATGTCGGTTATGTAACTCACGCATAACGGAGTTATCGTAGATTATTCATGTGCAACCTAAGCCGATCACATAACGAACTTGTGCTCAAGGCACTTAGCTAGTATTCCTGTTTTCTCACATGCAGTTACTTCTCTACTACTTGTATTGTTCTCCAGTTTTATATTGCAGCTACTTTATCTGCTCCACCATATATTTATTTCCTATGCATCTTGTATACTTTTCTATTGCTAGTCATATACACCTTACCATGTATTTGGAGTTGCTTTCAGAGTTATGTACTTTGCTCCAGTCCTGATGGGGCATATTTTTTCCAGAGGATCCTGAGAATTTCTGCCCGATATTCTAAGGGTCGGGCGTCGAGGAGTGTTGTGACCCCGAGACTGAGGAGGAGCCCATCAAGGAGACGCCGTTAGCGCCCTAGTTAGCTAGGTGGGTTTTCCTGGGTTGTTCCCAGTTGCTATTTTAGATGATTGTACTTATTATTTTGCTGTTGTGTGATATTGTAGACTTGGATTGTATATTTGGATATTGTATTGCTCTTTGGTTCTTGTTTCCTTTTGCTATCTTATCATGCTTTTACTCTTCCCCTAGTTATTGTGATTGAGGCATATATATATTGCGTGGTTGCCCTCCTTTTGGAGAGGTTATATTGACAGGTTTTGTGAGTTATAGATTGTGACCTAGATCGAACCTTTACAGCGTTCTACCACCGATTCTGCGGCGTAAGCTGGACGTACCCACGACTCATGTCCGATTTTTCGGGTGCGGATCGTGACAGACGCCCATCTCAGTGACGCACTTTATACGCAGGGCACCAAGAACTTAGGTTCCAAGTCAACTGTAACCAATGTAAGAGGGCATAGTCTGCCTTCCTCTTCTTCTCCCATTTCTCTTTCTGATTTATGCCAAGTTATTGTACAAAAGCGTAAAAAAAAGAGTCCTTCGTGCCTGCAATGGTGCTCCCTAACGAGCATTATTCTAGTTGCCACAAGATTATAATCAATTATTATTGTGCACCAGAAAGACGGTATGTGTAAACCCCCTGATTTTTCAAGAATTTTTAATTTAGAATTTTTCACAATTTTTTGTAAATTTCTGGGATTTTTCTGTAATTAAAACTAAGGTATTTTGAATTTAAATAATTTTTAAATTATGTTAAATAATATTAAAATATTATGGAAATAATATTTCTGTTGTAAAATGAAAAATTAGACATAAGGTAATTTTCCGAAAATTTATTGGACCCCGAAAACATTTTTAAAGCCCTAAAAACCAAGTTATAATTAAAATAAAATAAACCTAGAATTAAACCCGGTTCAATTGAACCAAACCAACCCGAACCAACCTAGACCGGTTTAGCTAAACCGAACCAAACCTTAGCGGGTCGGATTCGGGTCTAACCCGCGACCCGAAACCCGTTAACCCGACCCGCATTCATTTCTTATTGGATCGGGCCGGATCCGCCTGACCTGACCTGACCCGACTCCGCCCGACCCGGCCAGCCCCTCCCTCTTCTCCCCGACGTTTCAGCCCCCGCCCGCCGCGTAACGGCCGCCGCTCCGACAGCCCGCGCTGCTCCGGTTCCCCTTCCGCACCGGCCGCCTCTCCATCTCCTCCCTCTCTCCATCTCCAACCCTCTCCCCCTCTCCTCCCCCTCCTTCCTGCTCCTCCGTTCCCGGCGTCCCCTCGCCCAGCCCCATTCTCTCTCCGCCTCCCGCAGCAACCCGCAGAGCCGCCCTCGGCCAGCCTCCCTCGACTCCCTCTCTCCCTCCGCCACCGCCTCTAGTGAGCCGCTCCGCCTCCCTCCCTCGAGCAGCAACCCCTCCAGCAGCCCCCTCGACAACCGCAGCCCCGGCCGCCCACCTCCACCAACGCAGCCCGCTGCCAGAACCCCTCCGCTCCGCTCTGCCTCCGCCAGCGCTGCCCCTCCTCTGGCGAAGTTTCGGCCTGCACCGACGAGCCCAGCCCTAGCTACTGGCCGCCTGAGCCCAAAACCTTAGCTCGAACCGGACACGACTCAGCCCGGATGCAGGACACAGCTCGTGTCGAGACGACACGCGGACACGTAAAATCCTTGGTTCACGGAGCCCTGTTCAGGTAACCCGTTCTATCTCCTTGTTGACCCATTTTCGGTTTCGTCAGTTGTGACGTATAGACTGTATGACCCTCTCGATGCCTGTGCAACCCGCTCGGTGCATCGCGTCCTGTGGTGATCGCAAACCACGATCCAAAAACAGGAAAATATACGCCCTGTTTCATCCCGGAACTGAGTGCGTTCCGCCAAACGGGATGACTTGGTCGCATGCGGTCTTTACCAAAATGTGCGCGCCGTCGATACGGATGTGCGGGATTTTGCAGAAGTTGATTTGGATGTGCGTGCACACCGGAATCAACGCGTATCCGCCGACAACGTCCCGTATCCGTCTGTTCTGAAACGTATCGTAACTTCGTGTACACACGTCGGATTAAAATGAAACTTGTGCCATCGGACTCGTAGCAATACGCTGGTCCTGTGACCCAAGTTTGGTTCGATTCTGAGAAAGTTGACAAAATCGCGTATCGTGGGCCCCACGGCTTCACTTGACGGGCGATTTTGTGATCGGCTCATCGGAATCCAATTCTGGAAGTTCCGTTGGGTTTGTATCATCGTTCTGGACCTGTTGACACTAAGTTTGATAAATTTTGAGACCTTTGGTTCTGACACGTTTTTCGGTGCGAAGCGGCCCACATATGGATCCTGCTTTGACCTGAAAATGTCATTTTTGCCCCTATGTCCAAATTGGACTCAAGGACAGGAGTTTCTAGCTATTTGATATTTTCTGGATCTGATGGTGATGTTTATTTCAGCAACTGGAGCAGTACCTATAATTCCCACTGAGGTCAGAGCTACAGTTGGAGACAGAACCCCAGGCAAGTGTAGCTTGCCGAAGCTTGCAGTTCTTGTTACATAATTCCTTGTCTTATTTATCTGTTATATATACTTAACCTAGGACCGTGTGACTTACTTAGCATCTGATTATAGTCAGGTGCCAACACTGTACGCGGAGTTGTGTAACGTCACCTAGAGATGGATATCGTGACATTTACATTCTCGTACTTGCTATATCAAGTACATTATACCCAGGACACCTGACACGAATCATGAGACAGAATCTTCCTGAAATATTCAAGGTAACTCTATATAGGATACAGGTTTATGACATATACATTTTTACATGCTTAGAATTTATTCAGACTTATTGCATTAGTTTGATCTTGCATGTCATGGATATGAGACGTGTGATTACATTGGGTAGAGAGAGTATTACCATATCAAAGGCTGATTATATTATATATATATATTATCATCTGAAGGTGTCTTAGTCTCTGATACAGAGCTTTGGCGCAAGTTCTGGCCCTTCGAGAAAATACTGCTATGGGTTTCTCCGACACTGATCCTATAGTAGTCTCAGCCCGAGTATGAATAAAACTCTCACTTGCATATCACTTAGCTGGTTTAATTATTTATCCTATTATTTCATTTATTACTGCACTGCATTATTTTGGCTTGAGTTATTTTGTAACTTGCTATGTCCCCTGAGGACCTGGATCCGGATTATGTTCCCAGGATTAGCAGAGGAGATCCACTCTGAGGTTTACAGGACAGGAGCATTAGCAGGAGCCGAAGCAGGATCAGGTGCATACAGTGGAGCAGAACCAGGAACCGAGGACTAGGTGATTGCCATGGATTTTTCTAAGTATATGTTTCTTCCATACTCAGTCTGGATGTTCTTTACATTCTTGTTTAAATGAACAATTGTATCAGACTTGATTATCGGATTGTTCCTCGAGTTTAATTACTTGTGTCTGGATGATATTTATTTTTCTTTTGTTGATATTGTTGTATTCATTCTGTGGATGAGATTAGTAAACCCTGATCTTTGTTATACAGCTTAAGTATGCCCCGATGGATCCATTAAATTGGGTTTGTCCATCGGTGTGTGCTGCTGGCCATTGCCACGTGTCTAGTCCCTCGATATTTTGGGACTGGGGCGTGACAGTATGTGTTTGACCAGTTGACTTAAACTATGCCCATTAGACAACAGGCAGGAAAGGAAGGTAAAAATCAAGAAGATGAACTTCTGTGTGCCCCAGCATATATGGCCTCATGCCTTCCACAAGATAAGAGACGTTCAAGATGGCATACCTCGAGGACGCCAAGTCAGAGAAGGTTCGACCAGCTTGTCGAATCCTTTGAAGGGGTATACCGGAATACCCATTACCGGAGACGAGAACTATCTCTCTCCCAAAATCCTCACTCCTCAGAATCTGATGCTAGGGGTGGCAATCCCCCTGAGTCAGAGACAGACGGTGTAGACTCCAATTACACAGTGCAATCTAGTAGCCCTTCTGTCGTACACAGAGAGGTTAGTATATATGTTGTCTGCGATAAACAAGAGACTTTCCCATCGAGAAATATCGAGCAATGTCTCAACTCGTTGGAGGCTATGCTCAAAGACATGCACTCTATAATGAAGAATATGCATCAGATGATGATGGTCCAATACTCTACCACAATAATACCCATTCAAGCGACTGTGTCCATTTTCGCACAACCCATTCCAGGAATGACACATCCTCAAGGCGATGCAAATTCAGATAAAATTCATAATCAAGACTCGGTGGCACAAACTCTTAACCCTCTCAACACTGGAGGTAGGCCCCCACCAATAGTTGTACAGGTTCAACCAACATCACTTCAGATCGATGCACCTCCTTAAATTGAAAATCCACATGAAGCTATTCGGGAGTTACGTGCCCAATTTGACGCTTTGAAGAACAAAGTCCAACTTCAGAAGGTGGGAGTAAAACAACCTTATCCACCTCACTGGGATAATGTTCTCTTCCCTCTTAAATACAAGCCTCAATCAATTGTCTTATTTGAACCAAAGACGTCTTCATGACAATATATAAACAACTTCAATATGATGACGGTTCAGTTATAAAAAGATGACTCTCTCCTCACCAGGTTATTTGTTGGATGCATAGCTGGGGTAGTGTCACTACCACGTTCCGAAAACAGGGGTATTTTCGACTTTTTATAATATTTAATATTATGGTAGTTACAATTAAGTAATTTCATGATAAGTATATTTAATTTAAATAATTATGTGAGATGTATAATTAAATATATTATTATATACAGTGTTCATTTATGTTCGAGCTGGTAGACTTAACCTAGAAGCCTAGTAGATGAACACCTGTCCGAATTATGGGATTATGTGGTTAATTGTTTTATTTTTAGAATTAATTTATTTGAGGTTGTAATTAACTACCGTAATTTATTTAATTATTGCGCCCTGCCCTTGCTTCGATAATTGGAGCGCTATACTAGCTTTTGTCTTCCAACAAATTTCACAATCTTGCCCTAGACATGCCCGCCTTCCATTCTGCTATTTTTTACAACTCATAATATAGCTCTCTGTACCTTATTTTTAGCCGCACAAAAATCGTCGCGGACGTTTATTTAATTCCTAAATAAATTTATATTTTGTATCGTTGTGCGTTCCAATCGAAATTGGAGGCAATCTTGACCTATTTTTAGTGCGGCCCAAATTAGGATAATATTCTATTCTGAGTCTTCTTCATTAATGATATTGATGACCCGACCTGATTTTGGTCCCATGTCCTCCTAATTAATTTTAGAACACAACTTGCATTTATTTCTATTTAAATTGAGGATACCATTTTATCTGATCCCGTAAATCCCGGTTAATTCCAGTACCCTGCTATTTGAGCCCGTACGACACACACAACGCCCCCTCACTCTGCCAAAATGCCAAACACGAATCGTCCACCCAATTTTCATCATTTTATGCATCTGTGCAAATACCCAAATTTAAGGGGGCTAATTTGCAAATTTGCGTTTGGTGTCAACACCCCATTGGTTCAACTAAATGGAGAAGCCCAACATTGACTAGTCAACACCCTCTTTCCCACATGAAAATTCATTTATGTTTAATCTTGGTCATTCATTAAATGGGTCAATCCTCACCTTTCATTCACATACCCTCTCTCCCTATTTAAAGTCACCTCATCATCACCCTTCCCATCACAAGCCCTAATCCCCAAAAACCTAGGTTTCCCCACCTCCTCACAAGCCTCCACCCTCAAACGTAGGCTTCCCATTTTTTCTCCATTCTTTTTCTTTTTTTCTTTTCTTCTTCTCTTCTTCTTCTTCTTCTTCCCTTCTTCTTCTTTCCTTTAGATTTTTAAAATGTGAAAGAGAGAGGGAAACCATCACCACTCCACCCACTATGCCCTTTGCAACCCCGGCGGCCCTCTGTCTGCTCCGGCGGCCAAGCTCGGCCCGCTGGCTGCAGCTCCGGCCCGCTGCTCAGCCCCGTCGGCCACCAGGGCGACGACAACTCCCCAGCCGACTGCCCCCGACCCAGCCGAGTCCCCCTCCACTGATTCTTCACCCCTCCCGGCCACACTTCGGCGGCCAACCACTACTCCTCCACCTGCTGTTCACCCGAAGCGACCACGGCATTCAACCAGACCAGGCCCCGACTACAGCCGACTACTGCTCCGGTCAGCCAAGCCCTCCGGCCCCGCTCTTCCCCACTGTCAACTCTCCTCTTCGACCTGCATTTCCTCCATCCCCTTGCACCCGACCTCCGGCCCTCATCCCGGCGGGCTGCTCAGTCCTCCGACCCGACCCCGTTGCTAGCTCCGGCGAGCCGTCCACGTTATCTCCCCCACCACTGAACTCTGGCCCGGAGCTCCCGCTGGCCTGCTCACCTTCTCCGGCGACCCTCACTATCACCACCACCACCATCTACAACCACCTCCATCACCATCTTCATACACCATCACCACCACCAGTGCGGCCACCCCCCGGCCAGCTCCCCCTCCGGCCGGCCAGCCAGCCGACAGCCACCCTGTGAGCTCCTCCCCCTCTTTCCTCCTTCACTAATTAATGTATATGTATATATAACTAATGTATATGTATATATAACTAATGTATATGTATTTGTATATATTTAATTAATATGTAGATATATGTAGGTGTATAATTAAAGTATATGTACATATACGTGTATAATTAATGTATATGTATATATAATTAATGTATATGTATATGTATATATTTAATTAATGTGTGTGTATGTGTATGTTTTTAATTTAATTGGTATATATATATATGTATATATGTACTTATATACTAGTATATAGTATTATATTTTCAATTGGTATATATGTATATATAATTTGTATATGCATTAAGTATATCTGGTATGTTTATGCAAACATATATATATATAGTATAAGTATTTATCTGGTATATGTACTAATTAATATATATATATATATACTTTAAAACGTATTTTTGTATATATATGATGTATCTATATATATATATATATATATATATATATATATATATATATATATATATATATATATATATATATATATATATATTGGTATATGGGTATAATTAATTGGTATGGTAATAATGTACATATTTAATAGGTGTACATTATTCAATATGATGAATATAAATATATATATATATATATATATATATATATTTATATATATATATTTATATATTTTTATATATATATATTTATATATATATATTTATATATATATATATTGTAAGTATTAATGCTAATTAATAATATGTATATTTATATATGTATCCCTACTAGATGACCCTAGTTGACTAGTGACATGCTTGGCATAGCCCTAAGGCCAGTGTATTTCTATTATATGTTAGTGTAGCATCTGATACAAGTGTTATATTTATGATATGTTTATAGGACTGTTGGTTCATCCAGGAAATACTCTGGAACAGGACATCAGTAGTTACCAGCTAAGGACCCAAGGCAAGTACATTTCTCTGATAATTTCCAATTGTTGATAATTTTTATAAGTTTAATAATCTAGAAATATTATATCTAAATCCTTGACACTGTGCTACACGGACTAGTATATAGCTTGGATCTGCAGTCATGAGATGTTACATTGATTATCGTATTGACATTGTACATGACATGTATATTAGACATCGTACATAATAGATTGGACTTGCTCGTGTATCGTGACGTGTCATGGTTGGATCCACAGTACTAGTTGGGGGCGGGGAAGTAGTTAGTAAGAAATATGATCATACCCTTTATACAGTATAGAACAATGTAAGTGTTAATCATGCTCTTCACATATGATTAGCCAGGCCCTATAGCTCTCGTACATGTTCCCAAGCCGATCACATTTCAAAGCTACTATTTCAAATACTTAGAATAGATTACAGTTCTCTAGTTAGATCATATACTACATCATCCGTATATGATACTGTACCTTGTTTCTCTCTATTTCATATATGCACTGACTGTATCACATTGCCTATTTTGCATGTCTCTTTACATTGCATGTCTCTCTATTTTGCCATTACATTATTTTACTGTCTTCTCAGTATCTAGCATCATCTGTTTATTACTTTATAGTCCTTATCAATTAAATAGAACTATTATTTGAGATTGTACTTTGCTCCTTCCTGACTGGAAATATTTTTCCAGACTATGCTTTAGAGGACCCGTGTCCGACACTTTATGGACCATATGGTGAGTAGCTGCAACTTGGGCTTGGTAGTTTAGTTGTGATTTCGGGAGGTCTAGCCGGAATCACTAGTTTTTCTAGTTAGTTCTTTTAGTAGACTATTTGGTATCGGATTTGTCTCCGGCATACTTGTTGAGACTTGGACATTTGTTGAGTTAGATTTTACATTTAGACTGGTGTTGTATTTAATTTTATTTGTTCGATATCTTATCGTGCAGTAGTCATGTGATTGAGTATGTGTTTGTATTATTTTATGTCATCTGTGCCTCCTTATGCAGATTGGATGCTTGTGTGAGTTTGGCTAGATAGTATCATAACCTTGACAGCGTTCTACCGCCGATGCTGCGGCATAGGCTGGATGTACCCTCGTACTTGTGCCCCAATTCCGGGTGCGGATCGTGACACGTTTTTAGTGGTGGTCCATGCAGGTCAGACTTCGTAAGTTGAGCGATGTCGTGGTAGTGTGGCATCTTTGTTACACTACTGCGTGCCTGCGATAGAATCTAGGACATAGGATACTAGGATGAGAGCGAATACTCAATCACAATTCCTTGAGAGATTCCTGGGATGACCCCTGAGAATCTTGTTAAAAATTTCCAATTTAAAATATTCCCTTGTATTCCGTCCCTTCTCACTTATTGATATTGAATTTGATTATTGTTGATTAGTTATTAAATTAGGATTTTGGTTTCATTGTAGAGTTTGATTTCATATTAAGATAAATTTACAGACTAATTTATGGTATTATTTGATGACACACGTCGATGAGGACAGTGAGAAAGATAACACTAGGGCTATTGGATTATAAGATATGGATTTAAATTATAATTTGAAGCTTGAAAATGAATTACAATTTTGAGAAGTTGAGATATTGTTATAAAAATTTTGAGGATTCAGATTCGATTCAATGAACCTAGACAAGTCTGTAAGAATTTTTTTTGAAGTGATTAAGTTTTCATTTTAGTATTTAAATAATTGACCTTGAGGAAAGTATATGCATTATTCGAGGAGTTATTTTGAGGAATTTATTTTAAGGATAAAAATCTTATAGTGAGAGAGATATATTAGTATATAAGTAGATGAGGTGCATGTGTAAGGATCTGTTGGCTAGAACATGATTGAGATCTCACTGCCAACTGACTTGGGTGTCCATCTAGGGTTGCATTAGAGAGAGCAGTACTTAGTATGGTGTGTTGCATTTGATATGCACTTAAGTGATAAGAATAACTAGTATCAATAATTTCAGTAAGTAAGGAAGCTAGTAGTGAGTGTGCTTGTAGTAGAACTGTGGTACCTAAGGGGATAGAGGTATCAAACCTTGGATGCATCTTTGACCTATGCAATCACAACTAGGAATGTTATTCCAATCTATTTATCTTGAATGTTGCTTCTTTAGAACTTTACTGTCCTTCCTTGGTGATATCGCATTTTGCCTTAAATGATTCTTTTGGATCTGTCTTCAGGATGTCACCGAAGACACGGTCTATGAGAGTGGGAGCACCAGCTTTAGAGGGGTCTGCCACCTCTCCACCTGAGGGACAGACAGCCGTAGTTCCTCCTATATCTCCGATGCATGTAGGAGTGTCTGCACTTTTCGGGGATCCTCCTCCCCCACCTGTCCAGAGGATTGTCGCAGTTGTGACAGACAACCTTCCTCCTCCACCGACTCCGATTTTCGGAGGTTTGCCCATTGACGGGGCACAGATGTTTACCTTGATCCAGGGCATGGTAGATGCCCAGAGAGTGACGGCAGACGTTCAGCGAGTTCAAGCTGAGGCTCAGAGGGTGCAAGCAGAAGTGCACCAAGCATAAACCGAGCTGATGAGAGAGAGCATGGAGAATGCTCATCAGGTGACTCTCCAAGCTTTGGAGAGAGTAGCACAGTACCAGCAGTTTCCTGGCCAGCAGCAGCAGAGATCAGGCACTATAGTGGACTTCAAGAGGATGATGCCTCGAGAGTTTAAAGGCACCGAAGGGATACTCTACGCTGACGACTGGCTAGAGGATATAGAGAGGAGCCTGCGATTGACCCAAATTCTGGAGAACTTGCAGATAGAAGCCGCTGGCAGTCAGATGTTCGATATCGCACTCACGTGGTATCGCACGGAGCCGAGGATTACTGCGCAAGGACTTACTTGGGAGACCTTCAAGGACCTCTTCAAGGAGAAGTTCTTTCCCGACATGGCATTGGGAACCTTGGAAAGTCAGTTTCATGACTTAGTTCAAGGAAACATGTCGGTCGACGAGTACGCTGCAGAATTCTGTAGATTGGGCCATTTTGCATCGTCTATGATTCGGGACCCAGGAGATCGAGCCCGAAAATTTAGAAAGGGGCTGACGAGAGAGATTAGGTCACGCACTTCTGGTCGTCATACCACTGCCTTTGAGGGTATCTTGATGGATGCCCAGATTGCAGAAGAGGATCTGGATCTCAGGCCTAAGAAGAGTCACTATATTTTTGGAGATACGAATGGTAGCGCAGGACCGGCCAAGCGTTCCCGTATTCAGTACCAACAGCAGTATCAAGTACCAGTTCATATTCAGCCATGGACATTTCAGCATCCACAGTAGTACCTGGCACCAGTTCATATTCAGCAACATCCATGGGCATATCAGTATCAACAACAGTACCAGGCACCAGTCCACGTTCAGCAGGATCAGCAACAGCCTTCGAGAGAGACACAGCAGACTTGTCATTTCTGTAAGAAGCCAGGTCACCTTTGGGAGAGCTGTAGAACGAGGCTAGGACTTTGTTTGCACTGCGGCACTGCGGAACATCGAGTAAGGGATTGTCTTCTAGCCCCTTATCTTCCCGGCCAGCGCGCAGCTTTAGATTATAGAGATCCAGTTAGGCTACCCGTGGAACCGTATATTGCTCAGCACCCGCGAAGGGAATCATCCCAGCAGGGCGGGGCATTTGCGATGACGGTCGAGGAGACCGATACTGCAGGTAATGTGTTAGCAGGTTCTGTTCTTTTCTTCCTTCTGTCCCTCTCTATTTGATTGAATGATTGATTCCTTAGTACAATAGTTGTATGTATGATTTTCTTGTTAGAATATAGTTAGTAGTACACCCTAATACAGAGACTGCAATACCATGACAAAAGACACCATGACTGTATATATTTTTTCTTAGATTACAGGTTGTATGACTATAGGTAGAATTTTCTCAGACCATGATTATTGGGGTTTGACCATGACGAAGATTCACGAAGGGGTTATGACTTGACAAGAGAGACAAGATGATTAAAATTCGAGGATAAACATCGATTTAAATAAAGGGTCAAGAATTTAACATGGCAAAATTGATGATTTATAAATTTTAGGAAGGATATGATATGATTGAGGTTATTATTAGAATTTGAGAAAAATTTGGGAGATTATCATTATATTTATTTGACTGCAAGTTATGAATTTTTAAATTTTATATTATGGACGATATTTGGAGAATCCATAAGTATCGCATTGTTGAGTACTTTGAGGAAAAGGGAAACCGAGGAATAAGATCATGGATGGATTAGTGTTTGAATTCAATTTTAGGACGAGATTAAATTTTATACATATATATGCATTGATTAAAATCAAATTAGAGGAGTGAATATTAAATTCCGAGTATTGAATTATTAACTAAAAATTTTGGGAAAATTTTTGATAAAAATGGACTTTGATTTTATTTCGAGGATTTTTCAGGAATGCAATAATTTCAGAATTTTTGAAAATTGTGAAAAGACATTGTGGATTATTATCTGATTTCGTGGTTGATGAATTTAAACTTTGAGGAAAAATAATAATGTGTATGAATAAACACTACTATGAGAATTTTAAATTTCGAGGACGAAATTCTTTTAAGGAGGGTAGACTTGTCACTACCACATTCCGAAAACAGGGGTATTTTCGACTTTTTATAATATTTAATATTATGGTAGTTACAATTAAGTAATTTCATGATAAGTATATTTAATTTAAATAATTATGTGAGATGTATAATTAAATATATTATTATATACAGTGTTCATTTATGTTCGAGCTGGTAGACTTGACCTAGAAGCCTAGTAGATGAACACCTGTCCGAATTATGGGATTATGTGGTTAATTGTTTTATTTTTAGAATTAATTTATTGGAGGTTGTAATTAACTACCGTAATTTATTTAATTATTGTGCCCTGCCCTTGCTTCGATAATTGGAGCGCTACCCTAGCTTTTGTCTTCCAACAAATTTCACAATCTTGCCCTAGACACGCCCGCCTTCCATTCTGCTATTTTTTGCAACTCATAATATAGCTCTCTGTACCTTATTTTTAGCCGCACAAAAATCGTCGCGGACGTTTATTTAATTCCTAAATAAATTCCTATTTTGTATCATTGTGCGTTCCAATCAAAATTGGAGGCAATCTTGACCTATTTTTATTGCGGCCCAAATTAGGGTAATATTCTATTCTGAGTCTTCTTCATTAATGATATTGATGACCCGACCTGATTTTGGCCCCATGTCCTCCTAATTAATTTTAGAACACAACTTGCATTTATTTTTATTTAAATTGAGGATACCATTTTATCTGATTCTGTAAATCTCGGTTAATTCTAGTACCCTGCTATTTGAGCCCGTACGACACACACAACGCCCCCTCACTCTGCCAAAACGCCAAACACGAATCGCCCACCCAATTTTCATCATTTTATGCATCTGTGCAAATACCCAAATTTAAGGGGGCTAATTTGCAAATTTGCGTTTGGTGTCAACACCCCATTGGTTCAACTAAATGGAGAAGCCCAACATTGACTAGTCAACACCCTCTTCCCCACATGAAAATTCATTCATGTTTAATCTTGGCCATTCATTAATTGGGTCAATCCTCACCTTTCATTCACACACCCTCTCTCCCTATTTAAAGTCACCTCATCATCACCCTTCCCATCACAAGCCCTAATCCCCAAAAACCTAGGTTTCCCCACCTCCTCACAAGCCTCCACCCTCAAACGTAGGCTTCCTATTTTTTCTCCATTCTTTTTCTTTTCTTCTTTTCTTCTTCTCTTCTTCTTCTTCTTCTTCTTCTTCCCTTCTTCTTCTTTCCTTTAGATTTTTGAAATGTGAAAGAGAGAGGGAAACCATCACCACTCCACCCACTGTGCCCTTTACAACCCCGGCGGCCCTCTGTCTGCTCCAGCGGCCAAGCTCGGCCCGCTGGCTGCAGCTCCGGCCCGCTGCTCAGCCCCGTCGGCCACCAGGGCGACGACAACTCCCCAGCCGACTGCCCCCGACCCAGCCGAGTCCCCCTCCACTGATTCTTCACCCCTCCCGGCCACACTCCGGCGGCCAACCACTGCTCCTCCACCCGCTGTTCACCCGAAGCGACCCCGGCATTCAGCCCGACCAGGCCCCGACTACAGCCGACTGCTGCTCCGGTCAGCCAAGCCCTCCGGCCCCGCTCTTCCCCACTGTCAACTCTCCTCTCCGGCCTGCATTTCCTCCATCCCCTCTCACCCAACCTCCGGCCCTTATCCCGACGGGCTGCTCAGTCCTCCGACCCGACCCCGTTGCTAGCTCCGGCGAGCCGTCCACGTTATCTCCCCCACCACTGAACTCTGGCCCGGAGCTCCCGCTGGCCTGCTCACCTTCTCCGGCGACCCTCACTATCACCACCACCACCATCTACAACCACCTCCATCACCATCTTCATATACCATCACCACCACCAATGCGGCCACCCCCCGGCCAGCTCCCCCTCCGGCCGGCCAGCCAGCCGGCAGCCACCCTGTGATATCCTCCCCCTCTTTCCTCCTTCACTAATTAATGTATATGTATATTAAACTAATGTATATGTATATATAACTAATGTATATGTATTTGTATATATTTAATTAATGTGTAGATATATGTAGGTGTATAATTAAAGTATATGTACATATAAGTGTATAATTAATGTATATGTATATATAATTAATGTATATGTATATGTATATATTTAATTAATGTGTGTGTATGTGTATGTTTTTAATTTAATTGGTATATATATGTATATATGTACTTATATACTAGTATATAGTATTGTATTTTTAATTGGTATATATGTATATATAATTTGTATATGCATTTAGTATATCTGGTATGTTTATGCAAACATATATATATAGTATAAGTATTTATCTGGTATATGTACTAATTAATATATATATATATATACTTTAAAACGTATTTTTGTATATATATATATATATATATATATATATATATATATATATATATATATATATATATATATATATAATATTGGTATATGGGTATAATTAATTGGTATGGTAATAATGTACATATTTAATAGGTGTACATTATTCAATATGATGAGTATAAATATATATATATATATATATATATATATATATATATATATATATATATATATATATATATATATATATATATATATATATATATATATATATATATATATTGTAAGTATTAATGCTAATTAATAATATGTATATTTATATATGTATCCCTACTAGATGACCCTAGTTGACTAGTGCCATGCTTGGCATAGCCCTAAGGCCAGTGTATTTCTATTGTGTGTTAGTGTAGCATCTGATACAAGTGTTATATTTGTGATATGTTTATAGGACTGTTGGTTCATCCAGGAGATACTCTGGAACAGGACATCAGTAGTTACCAGCTAAGGACCCAAGGCAAGTACATTTCTCTGATAATTTCCAATTGTTGATAATTTCTATAAGTTCAATAATCTAGAAATGTTATATCTAAATCCTTGACACTGTGCTACACGGACTAGTATATAGCTTGGATCTGCAGTCATGAGATGTTACATTGATTATCGTATTGACATTGTACACGACATGTATATTAGACATTGTACATGATAGATTGGACTTGCTCGTGTATCGTGACGTGTCATGGTTGGATCCACAGTACTAGTTGGGGGCGGGAAAATAGTTAGTAAGAAATGTGATCATACCCTTTATACAGTATAGAATAATGTAAGTGTTAATCATGCTCTTCACATATGATTAGCCAGGCCCTATAGCTCTCGTACATGTTCCCAAGCCGATCACATTTCAAAGCTACTATTTCAAACACTTAGAATAGATTACAGTTCTCTAGTTAGATCATATACTACATCACCCTTATATGATACTGTATCTTGTTTCTCTCCATTTCATATATGCACTGACTGTATCACATTGCCTATTTTGCATGTCTCTTTATATTGCCTGTCTCTCTATTTTGCCATTACATTATTTCACTGTCTTCTCAGTATCTAGCATCATCTGTTTATTGCTTTATAGTCCTTATCAATTAAATGGAACTATTATTTGAGATTGTACTTTGCTCCTTCCTGACTGGAAATATTTTTCCAGACTATGCTTTAGAGGACCCGTGTCCGACACTTTATGGACCATATGGTGAGTAGCTGCAACTTGGGCTTGGTAGTTTAGTTGTGATTCCGGGAGGTCTACCCGGAATCACTAGTTTTTCTAGTTAGTTCTTTTAGTAGACTATTTGGTACCGGATTTGTCTCCGGCATACTTGTTGAGACTTGGACATTTGTTGAGTTAGATTTTACATTTAGACTGGTGTTGTATTTAATTTTATTTGTTCGATATCTTATCGTGCTGTAGTCATGTGATTGAGTATGTGTTCGTATTATTTTGTATCATCCGTGCCTCCTTATGGAGATTGGATGCTTGTGTGAGTTTGGCTAGATAGTATCATAACCTTGAGAACGTTCTACCGCTGATGCTGCGGCGTAGGCTGGACGTACCCGCGTACTCGTGCCCCAATTCCGGGTGCGGGTCGTGACAGGTAGCCTATGACTGGTACTGCAGTTTACCTAATAACTGCATTATTTGCCATTGAAAGTGAGTTTGGAAAACCTTCATTAAATAAAATACAAAAAGTATAAAGAAATCCTAGACAGAAAATTTAAGTACAATATTTTTGATCTGGGTAATATGACGATGGAGATCAAGTACTGTAGCGACTATTTTACTCCGTTGACGGTCCAATGAGGGAATAAGGATGCTCTCTTATCTCTTCTATCTCTTGAGCATGTGTGCACATACGTAGCTCGCCTGGAGGGGTGTGGTCTCTGAAGCAGAAAACCCAGCCATTGGAACATCCAAGTTGCTCATATTTATAGCCATCTTGCTGGTGGACTATAG
Source organism: Iris macrosiphon (assembly GCA_036927795.1). NCBI lineage: Eukaryota > Viridiplantae > Streptophyta > Magnoliopsida > Asparagales > Iridaceae > Iris > Iris macrosiphon. The sequence continues at coordinate 130,573,107 of JAYESA010000012.1, forward strand.
GGCCGCATATGCTTCTGTTTTGTGGTTGTAGGGGGGCTTCTTTAACAGAATGTGGTTGCAACTATAGGTGCATGTTATGGGCAGGCTGTCACATGTACATCCTTAATAATATGTAGTTAAGTCCATGTCAAGATTCCATGTGGACGTTTATTGCGATTTGTTGTTTCTGAATATCTGGGCAGTTCTCGTCTTTTGTTTGCGTGACTTAGTCAGCTTGACACATGGCCTACATTTAGTTATAGAGAATCACTTTAGTCGCAACAAAAATATTTTGTCTCAGGGAACCCTGTCATGTTGGACGCATGGAGTCTGGGACACAAAGGACGCATGGAACACATGGAGTCTAAAATGTATGGGGCCAAAGACACATAGAATGCATGGAGTCTGAAATTAATGGAGCAAGAGACGCATGGAATACAGGGAATCTGGGATGCATATGGCCTCGTACACGTGGTGCTACACGCCTGTCAGGAGTAAAGTTTATGTTGACGTAAGATTTTGTCATTTAGCATGCTCACGTCTTTCAAGCCGTTCAGAAAGTCATTTTGGTCAGAATTCTGCGTCAGACATAATATTTATGCCAGGCCTTTATGTGGCCAGTATTGGGGCTCCTAGATGCTTGAGGGAGTAGTGGCGCATAGCACTGCTGGCGCATGAGGACACTAGTTTCCTTAGTGGCGCATGGCACTGCTGGCGCATGAAAATACTAGTTATGAAGCGGTCGATGCATAGTAGCTACTTTTTTAGGCCACATAGTCGTTCTGTGACCTGATTTCTTCTGAATTAATCCTGGATCGCATGTTTGTTGGATGCATGGAATTTTTCATGCTTCTACAAGACCCCCTTCAAAGTTTTTAAACTGATAAGTTTTGGAATACTTTAAATAAGAAGCATGGAGGATAGGACCTTGGGCCGCATCTGAGTTACATGTTGTCACGCCACAGTCCCAAAATACGTAGGACTAGGAATACGTAAGCATGCCAATTATATGTATATGGCAACTCCAATATATGGAAACCATAACACATACATACGTTGTATTATGAACAATAATTCACAAGTGGTATATATTTATCATAAGTCACAGGGCATAACTAAATTTCATCCAAATTATAAAGAAATAAATAATCTAATATGTCAATAAACCAAATATGAACTAGTCGAGAAGAACTAATAATTGGACGGAGACAAATCCACTACCAACTAGAATATAAGAGAAACAAAATAAGTACATCAACTAATGACCAGAGAGGCTCGAAGAGAAAACCTCCTCGAAAGAGAATGGAGTATCAAGTCCTGATCCGTGCTCCTGTAAATACTCATGATCATCTACACCTGGAAAGGGACCAGGTCCTCAGAGGGACATAACAAGATACATAGAAGCATGCCAATAAAGTACTGTAAAATAAATATCCAAAAAGGGTCGTCTAACCGCCTATGTGAATGTACTTTGATAACAACTTTCTAACACGTGGGCTATCTGGCTAAAATGGGATTGGCATGATTCTTTCAGAGAATCAGGGACCTACAAAGCATGACGTCTTTTGAACGTCAGAGGCCGCCTGATAATAATAATATATGGGTCATCATGACCGCGCATCTCCGACGGAGCATACGGGTTACACAAAAAAAGTACAAAGGAGCCCAAACGCCTTACTTGTTGTCCTTCCTACCCCATGCTCTAAGCATGTCATATCCATGACACGATGAAACCTCTAATAACTGCCAAGGCTTCTAATTATGCAAATTCTATCAGCAGTTATCCCTATCCGTCGTATGTCCCATACGCACCGATGATCAGCCGAATACGCAAGTTCGTGTCCTACATGAGACTCACACTCATGTAACAACTATATCATGGCCAATAAAATATAAGAATGCCTCATGATCATGTGGTGGTCTCGTAAAACTAGGTGGACATGCATAATATATAATAAAGACAAAATACGACGCCACCGTCGTTGCACCCAAGTTATTCTTGGACGCGCAGTTTATATAGCAGTTTAAATATATAAACTAAATGACAGAAATAAAATGCATGCATCATATAGAATGTAGATCATAGTACAATGGTAAGGTATACTTGTCTGGCAAGAAAACTGCATAGTAGAAGCGTCCAGACGTCAAGTATAGAGGATAAGAAACTATGGCGTCCGAATAAACGTCTTCGGATGCTAAAATAAATATCATCAACATTCCCAGAATAAGCAAGATAGTCAAAAAAGTCTACCCTTTCGTCCAATTTGGATACAGGGACAAAACAGTAATTTTGGGTCAAAGCGGATTCCACATCTAGGCCACTTTGTACCGAAAAGTGGGCCAGAGATAAAGGTCTCTAAATAGGATAAATTATAGGTAAAACAAATTCTAAATGTCGATACAAACCCAATGGTATGTCCAATTTTGGATTCCAGTGAGCCGATCACAAATTTGCCCTTAAAGTCAACCGTGGGACCCACAAATAGGCGGCTTGGTCAACTGTCTCAGAATCGTGTGAAACTTGGGGCACTGGACTAGCGTGATACCACGAATCCAATGGCGCAAGTTTCGTCGTATTCTGACGAGCGTACACAAAATGGCAGGATATTTTACAAAAGTTGCGATACGGGAACTTTTTACGGATACGGGTTGATTCCGATGCGCACACACGTCCGAATCAGTTTTCACGAAAGCCTACACGTCAAGATATACCATACACGCCTTTCGGTTCAATTGGTATGCGACGGAGCGGTCCCGTTTGGCGGGGCGCACTCCGTATCATAAATTTTAGTTTTAAAATAACAAGTTTTTTGTCGTTTTGGAGGCCGAATAATTTAACACATAGAATGAATTAATAAAAACTAAAAGAACAGAAAAATTCTCGGTTATATTGTGAAGAGAACCCTTCAATTAGATTTTGAAAATATTGAATAGGTTGGCGGCAAATTGGGCGTGAACATGGAGGGTTTGGGTTGAAATTTTTGGACTATTTTGGTCAATTTTCGGCCATTTTCGGTCGATTGTTCGACCAATTTAGGGCACGAAAACTCGTCCCGCTTGAATAAAAATCCTAGAGGGTTAGGTTATGAACATACACGGATAAACCGCTCAAGAAAATGATAAGAGACGAGGGAGATATGTTACCTTGAAGAGGGGCTTGAGGCTGCAGCTGCTGTGCATTCGTGCGGTGCACGAACGAACGGCGGCGGCGCCGGGCAGCGCGAGGAGGCCCGGGGTGACGGCGGTCGGCTCCGGGTAGTCGTCGGCGTTGGTCGAAGGCCCGGGTTAGGGTTTTGAGTGATTAGGGTTAGGGTTTAAGGTTAGAGTTTTTAATATGTGTGTGTATATATATATATATATATATATATATATATATATATATATATATATATATATATGTAGAGAGGGAGAGAGGGAGAGCTGCGCGGGGGCGGTCTGCTGTGAGTTGAAGGGGGGAGTTTGCTCCTGGGTAGATTAGGGATAGGGTCTGGGGTTTGTTAGTGAATAGGAATTAGTTATTATTAGTTAGGTTTTTATATCCTTTTTATTTTATTTTATTTTACTTTATTTTATTTTTCTTTTCCTTTTCCTTTTTCTTTTCTTTTCTTTTCTTTTTCTTTTTCTTTTATTATTACTATTACTAATACTATTATTATTATTATTATTATTATTACTATTACTATTATTATTAGTATTATTATTATTATTATTATTATTATTATTATTATTATTTTTATTATCATCATCATTATCATTATCATTATTATTATTATTACTATTACCAATATTATTATTATTGCTATTATTATTATTAATAATAACTCTATATATATTAACATATATATATTTACATTTACAAATGAGGTTAAAATATCCGAAAATAATATTTGCACACAAAATAAATTCTAAAAAATTTACTTTATAAAGCTTTAATAAAATCTTACACTCAAAATATTTTATAAAATATTTTATAGTTAATAATTAGATATTTATCTAATTATAATAAATCAAATAATTATATTATCTAATTAAATAAGTAATTAATTAAATGGTTATCCACAAAATATGTTAATAGTAAATAATATGCAATCTTACAAAAAGGGAATGTACCAATTTGGCACGAAAAATTATGGGATGCTAATTGTAGGAAGTTGGGATTGAAAAATACCCACAATTAAATTAGATATATAAAATATCTAAATACTTAATAATTAATCTATGGTCGTTACACTAATATCATACTAACACCAAGGGATTGAATTTTTGTGCCACGAAAAGATCCTACAAGTAGTACCTCCTATGTAGACTACTTCCTATGATGGGCGATACAGATTTTGGGGCCATCCTATATCATTAATGTCCAAACCATGGTGAAGTATCCTAATAAAATCATTGAGTTTTATTTGATTAAAATAATCTAAAACAAATACAAGAAATATAAAATACACACAAGATACCTATTTTTTGGCGAGGGGGTTTACACATGCCGCATAGGCGCTTTCTCCAGGCTGTCAGATATTAAATGCCGAGATTTGGCTCGATCTTCTGATTGGATCTTCTTAGGAATTCTGAGTCAATGGTAGTTTTCAATAAGATAAATAAGGATCACATAAATTGAGGCATCAAGTTTATCCTCATAACTATCTGGTTTATAGCCTCGATCTTCTCACGTTCCCTAGGAGCCTATAAATAGGCAGGCTAGGGAGGAGAGAGGACTTTTGTCTCTTGTCTTCCCCCTATTTTGTAAAAGAAGATATCGAGGGCTGTTATTTATCTCGCCGAGGGGTTTGTCAAGAGTGGCGTTGACCCTTGGCCCTCTGATGCTAACATTCTTTTTGGAGGTATGGGTGTGCCATGATGGCAGGGACACAGAGACACAAGTACACGACCTCGCAGCGTAGATAATAAATCATCTAGAATACGCCCCCATAACATTCTTTCGCATATATGAGCAATCATCTACAACATGTGCACAGAGCCTATATGTGGCTTGGTTGTATGGATGAAAACTTATCTGCATCATGCACGCAGAGCCTATCTGTAGCTTGGCCGCATGATAAGGAATCACCTGCAATCATACGTGTAGAGCCTATGTGTGGCTGGGTCTCCTGGATGAAAACTTATCTTCAATATGCACACAGAGCCTATCTGTAGCTTAGTCACATGGATGAGCCATCATCTGCTCATGTGTGCAGACTTAGTTATCTCGAGATGTCCCCTCTCGCATGTGGCTACGTTCTGCTTATGGCATGTGGCCATTGTACACTTTTGCAATCTTTGTTGAGACTGATAAGTGTTCTCTTTATGTAGGTTTTACAACCCTCCGCGGTGCCCATGATGGAGCATGGAACGATATCATAGAACCCTTCATTCGAAGATAATGCCAATCTTACACAGCAGTTTTTTGTTAAGAACTGATCCAGGAGACGAGGGTGAACATCCTGCATCATACGTGGAGCTGTCCCTATTTATGCAGCGCGCTAGCTGCATTTCTCCCCTTTATGCGGTTTGCTATCGGTTGGGGGCCTGCGGCGTCAATGATAGGATTTAAATTAATTTCCATTCCTGTCTTGGGTCTTCCCGCATGGTTGTAGAGTGCCTGCTCCTGCTCTTCCCTTGATATCCATCAGTATAAGTTTTTTTTTATATATACTGAGGTTTGCACTATGGAGGGATGATCTATAAAGTATTGAGCTCTGATGTTGGCTCTACTTGTGTCGGTAGAAACAATAGTACAGAGGGGCGCTTCTAATAAAAAAGGTTCATGTCAGCAAGACTTTATGGAAATCCTTAAAAATGAGTTTCCATCATATATACTCATGACCTTGAATATTAATAAAAAACTCTTAAAAATAGATTTATATCATATGTACTCATGATCTTGAATATTAATAAATAAAATATCTCCTTTTCCAGAATTTCCTCTTTGCATTTGTCTTATTGCATTTTGTGGACTTTGGAAATTGTACTAGAGTTAATATGGATATAGCATAATACCGTACTTTGTTAGGGATATTCCACTGGAAGGATCTTTGGTGGACCTATTACTTCTTGTGCACTAGAGTATAAAGAATAAGTTCGAAGCGAAAAACCCTATCAGAGGTGATATCTGTCACGCCCCGATCTCCCGCAGGCTAATCGGTCGTCCCCGCTGGGTACGAATCACCGCGCCAGCGCTCCCGCGGGACGATCGCTTCGACCCATCCGAGCGTGATGTCGTACGGGCATAAACCGCGCCCATGCAAGGCCATGGTTCATTGGCTGGCGGTAAGAAGTCTAAGCCACAGAGTCGCACAGATTGTCCGAGTGCAGCAAAATTTATGAACGCATAAGCGAACGGTAACAAGTTCACTGAGTCGACAATAGCGGAAGCATTGAATAACACAAGTTAAAGTAAAACAAGCTCTCTTTATTCATATTGAAACAAGTATTACAGGCGGCGCATAGCCGAGATTACAAGTCGCTCAAGCTCTCTATCTGAAACATAAAAGCGTGCCTAGCTACATTTATGGATGATATACAGAAAATATTCAGGCAATGTTCAGACGATGTAGGCGATGTTCAGACAATATAGGCGATGTTCAGGCGATGTTCCAATATTATGTCTTATATATGTGCTTCAGTTCCGAACGTTGCGCCCTAAGGCTTCAGAGTCGAACTCCATGCCTTTAGCACACACGAAGGAGGCATCCGCACCGAACGAGGTTCTCCCGCATCCTGTACACAATCTGGTGGGTTATCAGTACATGAATGCACTGGTGGGGAGGCTACTCGCCAGCTCGACAAATTTAAACACATAATATAGGTTCCGTGCATCAACTATTTAGTTGTCTTTCTAGTTGAGCCTTAAGATCAGTTTTATGGCATATTATGAAAAGCCTAGCTCGTGTGGCAGTGCGCCGTGCGATATAAGAGGAAATACGGCGAGACTTACCAATTTACCAATTATCCTTCCCTGTCCAAGGCAAACCGATGTTAAATTCCAAGCACAAGCATGTATAAACATTCAGGAGGCATAGCGTATACAAACACTGTGTTGTGAGCGAGGTTATGCTACGGTTGCACGAGTTACAGGAAATATCAGGTGCGTTGCATACGATGATCAAGTGCTATTTATGCACAAGTGTTGTTATATCATGATCGTTCAGGTGTTCAGTTATTCTCGATGCGATGCAATGACTCGCACGCGGGTAGCCGCTAAGCGAGGATGACTTATCTATATGAACATGAGGTCACTGGCACGGCGCCATAATGGACGGTCTAGTCTCAGTACGGAATGGCGTGCGACGCATAGGCAGGATGACACAGACCATTCCATCCTATAGCAGGCGACTATCATGAGTTCCATCCGGATTGGATCGGTGTCAGTGCCCCAGCAACCGTCCGCGGAACTAAAACCTTGTTTCCAAGTTGTCCTGTGACCATGCAAGTCTCTAATCTTCAGGGTTTGTGGTCAGACATAGGAACAAGTTCGAGTCAGGATATATATATATATATATTGAACAAGTTACATGGAACGAGTTCGAGTCAGGATATATATATATATAGAACTTATTGAGGCAGGATCAGGATTACTCTAAATGTTGAGTATCGGCTCCAACGAGCTATTTTGTTCAGTACATGACAGTATTGCTCCACGTGCTGGGATTCTTGGATCACAGAATTGGTGCAAGTTCCCTGGTTCGGGAATTGCCTTAGCGACCTAACAGTCCCGGATACATTCAAGTTTATTCATGCACGGAACAACTATCAGGTAGTTTTTCGAGGAGAACCTATATGAATGCATGACAAGCATAGTATTTCACGGTCTAGCATAGTTATGCAGCAAGCATTGAAACTAGGCAATATATAAAAGCAGGCAAGCATGCACTTGTATAACTTAAGCATTCAAGTTCACTCGGGCCCGAAGGTAAGCCGAGGAGCAAAACCGTAGAGGGACTTCCCGAGCGACATGATCTAGGGTCGTACAGTGTAGGGAGTGAATAGTGCACTACTGAATATACATATGTGTCGTTCTACTCGAGGCATAGCGGGTCCAGTTGTATGAGGCAAAGGTAGCATGTGAGGGTCTGAATATATAAGTAATGTTTTATTTCCATGTTCTAGCATAAGCAATACAAGTTGGGATTATTCCCTTAGCTAGGTGCGTTGTATTCTTATTAGCATGCAGGGGGGTGATTCACCTAGCGACTAGCATGTATCATTCCGTATTCTTATGTGTGCTGGCTAAGCAAAGACAAGTTTACCGTAGCCACCTACCTTAGTGATGATTTGCCCCGGTTGAGCGATACTCCGAGCGAGCCTCTGAAATCCTAAGCCGGTTCTCATGAAGGGCCAAGTCTGGATAATCCCTTGCCTCAACGAGTTGCCTCACTGAGCAAAGCAGGCCGGGACGTGTGCACTTTTGCCATTTGAATCGGCAGTCCGCTTGAGCGAAACGGGGTATTACATTATCCACCACTCAGAAAAAGTCTCGTCCTCGAGACTTCCTGAGGGCAAGCCGCACTATCGAATTTCGAATCTAGCCCAAGCGCTGCTATCGGTACCACTAGATCCATTGGAACACAATCCCCTACTCGATGCTTATGCCGTGTTGCGTGTATACTGAGTTAGTCTTATTTGCGCCTTGGCGCGAGACAAGTTTCTTAATACGAGGTACGTTTCAATCGATCTTGGATAGCGATTCAAGATTGAGGCAAACCTATACAAGTTGTTATGCTTGTTCAGGAGGATATTCTCTTGCACTAGCATTTGAGTTTGACATATCGCATGTCTGGATCGTGCACACATTCGAAGCGTCCCTCAAACACATGCATGTCAACAAACTTAGCGATAGCGAAGTCTTAGCACTCGAGTTTCATATTTCTTAAGTCTTGGATCGTGCACATATTCGAAGCGTCCCTCAAACACATACAGTCAACCAAACTTAGAGATAGTAAAATTGGACAAGCTACTTGCGAAAATCTCAAGGGTTCAATCCAATTCCATACCATTTCCATTCCAACTGAGTATTTGCACTACCGTTAAGCACGATCAATCTGATACCGACTAGCGTCCATCCATTTGGGTCAACTTAGCATACGTTATCGTTCCCAAGTCTAACCCTAAGTCTTGCTGCCCCAGTTGTGACGCTTTATACAAGCAATATGGTAAAGTCGGTAGCACAGGTTCATTCACTCGGCACTGGATCGTCTGCCTAATTTCTAGGTCAGCTCACAAGGTTATAGGTACAAGTTCAAGCATACGATACATCGTGCAATTTCGTCGCACGATGCTCGCCCCAGTTCCTAGGGTCAAACCATTGTTCATTTGCACGGGGTATTCTACCCAAGCTCGTTCACTCAGATTTCTAAACATCGAGCATAGATTTACCTACTCTCATTAACACGTTCGTTTGCACGGGGGACGAGTCCATTCAATAAAATCTAATATATATCCAAGTTGTAGGACAAGCCTAGTGGTTTGCATATTCTATCTCCTCAATTATATTTTGATAAAATCATATTTATTCCAAGCCTAGTCCACCAAGCCAAGATTCAATTCTAAACCTTAGATTATTTCTCCAAGTCGTTCAACCTGATTCACGTATTCGTTCACAAAACCATCAAGCATAATTTATTCCAGGTTCTAGGCTAACTAATCCATTGAAACATTTTTCAATCACTTGCATTCCAAGCTCGTCTTATCGTGTCAAACTAGAAGTCAAGACGATCCATAAGTTGTCACGCCTCGGTCTCCCGCAAGTTCGATCATCCACGTTGGACGTGAGATCATCACGTCAACGCTCCCGCTGGATAATCGTCCTAATCCGGGCGTGACGTATGTGCGGACATAGAGTTACGCTCGTACAAGACAAGAATATTTGAATATTATGGCTATCTTCGACACGATTGAGACACCTTATCCTTTAACCTTTAATTCCATCCAACTGTATATCCACCAAGTCAAATCCGTTTATGCAGTGATTATAGTTCGTCTTGTAAAATCATCCAACTTCAATGTTATCGTTCGATATTTCCACAGTCTACTTTTGGCATTCTGCAATAACCGAGTTCAAATATTCCAGCCCAAGTCCTACATTTCTGATATGTTCCATATATCGAGTTCGTTCTTCCAAACTCCAAGCAAGATCTGTTATCGCTTATATCAATCCTAGAAGCCTAATATTTCCTTTGCTCGTATCGATCATGCTATCGTCCAAATATCGATACCAAGTCAAATTTATATTCCGAAGCCAAATATCCATCCCGGGGTTAGCTTATTCGAGCGATAATTCGTTCAAGCTTAATCCGTTTTGTTTCAATCCAAAATTGCTCGTACAATTTCAAGTTTCGACAAGTTTTCCTTAGACAGGATATCGATTCCCATTTCCATGAATTCATATTCGATATAAGCCTTAAGGTTGTCCAAGCGCATTCCTAAATCGTTCGGTTCAATTATCGTACAAGTTATGGATCCGTTTGGACGTTTCTAAATGATCCATCCACCACTCGGAATTGAGTCATTCCATCAAATCCTAATCTCATTATATATTCAGGATTGATAATCATCCAAGCAACCATATTTGATTGTGTCTCCCAACACGAAATATCGTTAGAGCTATTTCTAAAACTCATGTATGATTTTCAATGCTCGCCTAAGCGATAATCTAACACAGTTTCTATCGGTCACAAGTCTAAGTCTGACTTGTCTTATTCCTGAATGATGTCCAAATCTCGTTTACAACTGGCTTGCACCAAAGGGTCTTGGCGCACGATACCGAACACAACTTAGCCGAAAGGCTGTGTGTATAGCGAACCGTTCAGGACAATATTTGATTTCGTACTAACAAGTTGGGTAAACATGTACAGGCATATGGTTCGCACACATTATGTAAATCTTAGCATGAGTCTATTCCCCAAAGGGTCTAGCACAGGTCGGCACAAAGGCCTTCCGATCATAATATCGTACAAGCCATCATGTCATTTCACATGCAACTTTTTGAAAGTATTTAGACTTATTGTTTGGAACATCCCATTGAGGCATTGAGAGAGTGTGCGCACATAACCCACGAACGAGCTTTCAAAACAGAGATATTCGAAACAAAATCCAAAAGCGTATAAGCCAGGCTCTGATACCAATCTGTCACGCCCCGATCTCCCGCAGGCTAATCGGCCATCCCCGCTGGGTACGAATCACCGCACCAGCGCTCCCGCGGGACGATCGCTTCGACCCATCCGAGCGTGATGTCGTACGGGCATAAACTACGCCCGTGCAAGGCCATGGTTCATTGGCTGGCGGTAAGAAGTCTAAGCCACAGAGTCGCACAGATTGTCCGAGTGCAGCAGAATTTATGAACGCATAAGCGAACGGTAACAAGTTCACTGAGTCGACAATAGCGAAAGCATTGAATAACACAAGTTGAAGTAAAACAAGCTCTCTTTATTCATATTGAAACAAGTATTATAGGCGGCGCATAGCCGAGATTACAAGTCGCTCAAGCTCTCTCTCTGAAACATAAAAGCGTGCCAAGTAGCTACATTTATGGATGATATACAGAAAATATTCAGGGGATGTTCAGGCGATGTTCAGACGATGTTCAGGCGATGTTCAGATGATGTAGGCGATGTTCAGGCGATGTTCCAACATTATGTCTTGTATATGTGCTTCAGTTTCGAACGCAGTGCCCTAAGGCTTCAGAGTCGAACTCCATTCCTTTAGCACGCACGAAGGAGGCATCCGCGGGGAACGAGGTTCTCCCGCACCCTGCACACAATCTGGTGGGTTATCAGTACATGAATGCACTAGTGGGGAGGCTACTCGCCCGCTCGACAAATCCAAACACGTAATATAGGTTCCGTGCATCAACTATTTAGTTGTCTTTCTAGTTGAGCCTTAGGATCAGTTTTATGGCATATTATGAAAAGCCTAGCTCGTGTGGCAGTGCACCGTGCGATATAAGAGGAAACACGGTGAGACTTACCAACTTACCAATTATCCTTCCCTGTCCAAGGCAAACCAATGTTAAATTCTAAGCACAAGCATGTATAAATATTCAGGAGGCATAGCGTATACAAACACTGTGTTGTGAGCGAGGTTATGCTACGGGTGCACGAGTTACAGGAAATATCAGGTGCGTTGCATACGATGATCAAGTGCTCTTTATGCACAAGTGTTACTATATCATGATCGTTCAGGTGTTCAGTTATTCTCGATGCGATGCAATGACTCGTACGCGGGTAGCCGCTAAGCAAGGATGACTTATCTATATGAACATGAGGTCACTGGCACGGCGCCATAATGGACGGTCTAGTCTCAGTACAGAATGGCGTGCGATGCATAGGCAGGATGATACAGACCATTCCGTTCTATAGCAGGAGACTATCACGAGTTCCGTCCGGATCAGATCGGTGCCAGTGTCCCAGCAACCGTCCGCGGAACTAAAACCTTGTTTCCAAGTTGTCCTGTGATATATATATATATATATTGAACAAGTTATATGGAACGAGTTCGAGTTTGAGTCAGGATATATATATATATATATATATATATATATATATATATATATATATATATATATATATATATATATAACTTATTGAGGCAGGATCAGGATTACTCTAAATATTGAGTATCGGCTCCAACGAGCCATTTTGTTCAGTACATGACAGTATTGCTCCACGAGCTAGGATTCTTGGATCACAGAATTGGTGCAAGTTCCCTGGTTCGGGAATTGCCTTAGCGACCTAACGGTCCCGGATACATTCAGGTTTATTCATGCACGGAACAACTATCAGGTAGTCTTCCGAGGAAAACCTAAATGAATGCATGACAAGCATAGTATTTCACGGTCTAGCATAGTTATGCAGCAAGCATTGAAACTAGGCAATATATAAAAGCAGGCAAGCATGCACTTGTATAACTTAAGCATTCAAGTTCGCTCGGGCCCGAAGGTAAGCCAAGGAGCAAAACCGTAGAGGAACTTCCCGAGCGACATGATCTAGGGTCGTGCAGTGTAGGGAGTGAACAGTGCACTACTGAATATACATATGTGTCATTCTACTCGAGGCATAGCGGGTCCAGTTGCACAAGGCAAAGGTAGCATGCGAGGGTCTGAATATATAAGCAATGTTTTATTTCCATGTTCTAGCATAAGCAATACAAGTTGGGATTATTCCCTTAGCTAGGTGCGTTGTATTCTTATTAGCATGCAGGGGGTGATTCACCTAGCGACTAGCATGTATCATTCCATATTCTTATGTGTGCTGGCTAAGCAAAGACAAGTTCGCCGTAGCTACCCACCTTAGCGATGATTCGCCTCGGTTGAGCGATACTCCGAGCGAGCCTCTGAAAGCCTAAGTCGGTTCTCATGAAGGGCCAAGTCTGGATAATCCCTTGCCTCAACGAGTTGCCTCGCTGAGCAAAGCAGGCCGGGATGTTTGCACTTTTGTCATTTGAATCAGCAGTCCGCTTGAGCGGAACGGGGTATTACAATATGGACGTGATAGATTTTGTAGACTTAACGCCGCTGGTGTACTTAGAGTTAAGTACGGGTGATAAGTTTAGATGATGACCGATGTCAGAGGTATTAAGGACGTGACAATCGATAGTCATATAGAGAGGTTTGCTCAGAGGTAAGAAGGACATGGCAAACTCTACTAGGAAGGATGTGAGGATGATAGCTTAGAGGTAATGTGGATGTGAGCTAATCGATAGTCATACCAAATGGTTAGTACGATAATGGTATTTTGTGTAAGAAAAAAGAAATGAGCTAGAGGTAATATGGACATGGTTATTTTCTTTGGACGAAAAAATGGACAGCTAATAGTTCAGAGGTAATATGGACGTGAACTGCTTACTTTTGTTGACATCCCACTGGGGATCTTCGGTTGACCTATTACTTCTTGCGTACTGGAGTGCAAGTAATAAGTTCAAAATGAAACCCTATCAGAGGTGATATGGACGTGATAGGTTTTGTGGCCTTATTACTTCTTGCACACCTGAGTGCAAGTAATAAGTTCAAGTCAAGCCCTGCAAGAGGTGATATAAATATGGCAGGTTTTATGGACTTAATACTACTGGCGTACTTAGAGTTAAGTGCGGGTGATAAGTTTAGATGATGACCGATATAAGAGGTAATATGGAAGTGATAATTGATAGTCATATATCGAGATTTGCTCAGAGGTAATATGGACATGGCAAACCCCGCTTGGATAACGGTTAGGACAGTAGTTCAGAGGTGATGTGGACGTGAACTAATGCCCAAGAGAACTGATTATGAGTGGTCTACCCGAGAGTATGGATAAACCTGAAGGTAGCTCCGCTGGGGAGCTTTTTGAGGATCCATTGTCTATTGCGTATTCAGGATTTCTGAATACAGACAATGGCTTTTATCAAACTTTTGTTGAAGAGAAGAGCATATTATGCTTACACACTTGCTGGAGATGAACAACAGGGAACGTACACTGTATATTTTGGTTGTCCAGCTAATAGTAAAGGGAGTACAAGTCTAGTTTAGATAGCACTTTTTGAGGAACTTGTCGTTGATAGGCTTCATGAGCAAGTCGCCATTGGGTTTTGTGAGCCGGTAGGCACCGTTGGAGAATACATACTCCACAATGAATGGACCCTCCCATTTAGGTTAGAATTTATCGACCGTCTTGTGGGTCATAACCATTGATCTTCTTACTGTCAAAACGAGGTCACCCACTTGGTAAGTCCTCTTCTTGACCCGTTTGTTGAAGGCACCTGAGAGGCGTGCTTGGTACAGCTAAATGCATTTTTGATCTAAGAGACACTTCTCATCGAGCTCTTCCAACTCTTGTAGCCGTCGGCGATGATTGTCGTCAACGATCAATCGGTTGGAAAGAGCCATTCGGAGTAAATTTTTTTGGATCTTTAGTGGGTAGACCGCTGTAAAACCCCTAATTTTATAAACCGAATTAATTATTTAATTAATTAATTATATAATTTATTTATAGTATTTATTAGTTAATTAGAAGAAATATAATTTATTGGATTTTAATTATTAGGTAATTATGCATTTAGAGAATTATTAAGCAAACTATTATTTTATCTTATTTTATTTTATGTAGAAATTATTGTAAAAAGGTGATAGAATTTTAGATGTACTAATAAAAAAAAAATTTGAAATTTTGGTACCATATATACATGTATAAACAAATAGTAATAAATAATAATTATAATAAATATACTAATGATAATAATAAGTGATTAGAAGTAATAACAATAATAATAATAATAATAATGATATTATTATTATTAGTAGTAATAATAATAATGTTAATAATAAAAACAAAAAGGAAAAGGAAAAAAAAGAAATGGTAAAGAAAAAGAAAAAGAAAACAAATAGAATAAATAGAAAAGAATAAAAAGGAAAGAAATGAAAAAGAAAAGAAATGAAAAGAAGAAGAAAAGAAAAGAAATATGTATATATATATATATATATATATATATATATATATATATATATATATATATATATATATATATATATATATAACTTAACCTAAAAAAAAACTAGCAGCAGCAGCAATAAACTCTAATCCCCCCACCCCGCGAGTGTTCCCCTCTCCCCCCCCCCCCACCGCGCAGTTTTCTTCCCCCTTTCGGCTCATCTCCTTATACCAATATATACATATATAATTTATATTAAACCCTAAACCTAAACCCTACCATCTCCACGACCCTGCGACCGCGCCGACCATCAGAGACATCACCGCCGCCGACCGGAAGCCGCCCGCCGCCGTTCGCGCCGCGTCCGCACAAGCGTGCGCCGCGCAGAATCTGCCAGCAACTTACCCCTATTCCCGCGTAGATTTCCGCCTCCTCGCTCGACCAAATTCGACCCCATCTTCACCTGTATGTTCACGACCTATCCCTCTTCCAACTCTGTGTATTAGTTTCCTTCGCTCAGGCGTAACCCTAGGTAAAAATTGACACCAACTTTAGGAAAAACCACGTTTTTATATTACTAAAAACTGCTGTAATGACCCATGTTCAAGGGCTCGTATCTCCCACCACAGAGATCCAAACATAGAAATTCTTTTTGCTATGTGAAGATCATATAACCAATATTATTTTCTGCCAATTATATTATTTTATTTGGTGTTATATGCAGAATTAAATTAGGTTAAAAATTACTAAAAACTTATTTTCGTAACACAAAAAATTTACGATACGGAGCGCGCTCCACCAAACGGGACCGCACCGTCACGTACCAATTGTACCGAAATGCGCGTATGGTATGTCCAAACGTGTGGGCTTTCGTGAAAACTGATTTGGACGCGTGTGCGCGTCGGAATCACCCCGTATCTGCAAAAAGTCCCCGTATCGCGACTTTTGCTAAACACAGTACCATTTAGTGTACGCTCGTCAAAATACGACAAAACTTATGCCATTGGATTCATGGTATCATGCTGGTCCTGTAACCCAAGTTTTACGCGATTCTGAGATAGTTGACCAAGCCGCCTATTTGCGGGCCCCATGATTTACTTTTTTGGGCAAATTTGTGTTCGGCTCACCGGAATTCAAAATTGGATGTACCGTTGAGTTCGTATTAATATTTAGAATTGGTTTGACCTATAATTTATCCCTTTTAGAGACCTTTACCCCTGGCATGCTTTTCGGTAAAAAGTGGGCCACATGTGGACCCCGCTTTGACCCAAAATTACTATTTTGTCCGTATGTCCAAATTGGACGAAAGGGTAGTATTTTCTAGCTATCTCGCTTATTCTGGGAACGTTGGTGATATTTATTTCAGCATCCGGAGACGTTCATTCTGAGGTCGTAGTTTCTGATCATGTGTGCCTGACTACTGGACGTTACACTCTGCAGCTCTCTTGTCAGGCAAAGATACCTTGCCAAATTATTTATAGTACTTTGCATGCTTATTATATTTCTGTATATTCATTGCATTTATGTATATTCATTGCATGTGTAGTTTCTTTCAGTCATTACTATATATTAGATATGTTAACACACATATGACACTTAGTATCATGAGAGGACAATCAGTAGGCGTATGGGCTTTAACCACTCTGGTGAACCGTAGTAACTAGCACGCACTATGGTAGTCGTGTCCGATGGTCGCTACCCCCGCGGTATGTCGATTGATGGTGTCACGATGGTCGCTACCCTAGCGGTATATCGGCTGATGATGTTCCTGGACGTGTGTGTGAGTTGTGAGATTTAGATCGAGTAGCCTACCCCTGCCCTTACGTCGAAAAGTTGTCCTCATTATGCATTCATATAGATTGTCTTGTACAACGTACTTACATATTTTCTACCTATTATGCATATTTACTGTATTCAAATTGACATGCTTCTATGTTGTAAACTCCCTCGACCAAATTTCAGTAAATTAGGATTAATTTTGACTAATTAGAATTAGTGCAACTTTTTAATATTTTATTTATTATATATTATATTGATTGTGCACCTGTTCATTACACAATTGACTAGGGCATCACACTAGCTGTTAACCCTAAACAAATTTCACATTCCTGCTCTAGACTAGTCAGACTACTTTTTCTGTATTCTGTGCAACTTCCAGAAATCTCGTTTGATGCTTCGTTTTAGTCGCACAAATATCGTTACAAACGTATGTATTTATTTCCTATTTAATTTTCTGCTCTTTACCCATCTCTGTACCCTTAGAGATTTGAGGACCAGTAGGCACCTGATTGCCCAACCAAAAATACGATAATATTCTACTCTAATTATACTTCAATTATCGTATTGACACCGTAGAAAGATTATGAATCTAATAGCCTCTAAATAATTAGTGAACACCGTGCGCAGTATTTATTAAATAATAAATACGATGACTGTATCACCTGCAATATCAGACCCTGCACCTGCCCAGAATCACCCCACACTGTCCAAAATATTTTCCCCCAGCTATTTTTCCCTCATTTCTATACAATTTAGAATTTCAGGAAATCAGTATTTAAAATCAGGTAAATTGCGAAATTACGCAAAATACAATTTTTATGCAATTATGCAATATTTGAAAAGTTAGGGGTTTATATGCAAATTGCATGCTAGGTGGCCTAATCCTATTGGCTAGGCCATAGGTGTGTGGGACCCACCCAGAAATCCAGAAAAATCCAGCCAAAAATATCTCAAAAATTAAATTTACCAAAATAGCCCTGAACTTCAAGGTATTTACGAAAATGCCATTAGGCAAAATCCTATATAAACCCTAGGTTTTCTTCATTCAAACCATCCCACCCCCGCCACGGCCATCTCCGACCACCGCCGGCCACCCAACTCCGGCCAACCCTTCGCCACCCTCCCCTCTCCCCTCCGGCCAAGTACCACCGCCGGCGCCGCCCTGCTCCGGCTGCTACAGCCCCCGCACCCTCCTCCTCTCCCCACTGTCCACAGCAACACCTCCACCCGAACCACCTTCCCCGCCGCCTCCGGCCGTCGCCGACCACCGCCACCCTACCCCACCGCTTCGCCCCGACCTCCTCTCTCCGACGACCACCCCCTCACCTCCCCACGACGCCTGCTCCGGCCGCCCTAGCCCCCGCAGCGCCGTCGACCACCCCCAACCCGAACTACCCTCTCCAACTCCGGCAGCCCCTAGCCGCCACCACCACCGTCGTGGACCTCCGCCACCACCACCAAACTGACCGCCACTCCTCCCTCCACCTTTCCCTCACCCTGCCCGGCCACCACGTCAGCTCCTCCGCCGCCGGCAGCCCCCGCAAGACTGCTACTGCTGCTGCTGCTGCCAGTGTACACTGCCACTGCTGCTGCTCCTCCGGCCGCCTCCGGCCAGCTCCGCCGCCGTCCTCCCGCCGGCAGCACCGCGTGGGACCCCCCTTGCCACCTGTAAGGTATAAATATACTATACTATTTAAAAATACGTATATAATCTATAATACATGCATATATATATGTATATGTATATATATATATGAATATATATATGTATATTACTATGTATTTATATGTATAATTTTATATATGTATGTATTATACTATTTACAGTATATTATACTGTATATATATTATATATATATATCTATATATATATTTTACATATATATGTATATGTATATATGTATATCTACCATATTATATTATGTAATATTGTATATATATATATCTATAGTATATATATATTATATGTATTTATATATATTTATATGTATACTATAATATATATAACATATTTATATATGTTATATAATTATTAATATATGTAATTTTCTGTTTTTAAATTATATAAATATATGTGTATACATATATTTATATATACTTGCATTTTCTTTATTTTTCTTTCCTGCATTTTAATTTTCCTGCACCTATTATATATATATATATCTATATATATATATATTATCTACTTATACTATATATAAATATCTATATATATATATTATCTATATATATATATATATATTTATACCAGCTGGATAATACAGCTTATAGTATATATATTATTTCAATTATCGCAATGTCATTTCAATTTATTATAATATTATATAATATGCTGGATATTACAGCTTAATTATATATACATATTTATAATTATTGTATATTTATCCAGTGGTCATATATAGACCCTGATAAATATTATTTATATATGTATTTAAATTCTGTCATGTTCTTTCAATTTACCTATATTATTTATATCAGAGGATACACCCTGATAAATATTATATATCTATCGCAGTGGATATATCCTGCTACTATATATTATTATTACCTGCATTTATCTGTTCTATATATATATACTATTATATATATATTATATCTATGCCTACTAATATATATATATATATATCTATACTATATATATGTATATATATATATATGTTTTATATTACAGCCTGGATATTCACGAAACCTATCTGTTTTAACAGAAACCAACTTCAGCACAGCTAGTGACCCCCTGTCACCAGCACCTTCACAACTGACTGTAAAATCAGGGTTTCAACACTATCAGGGAGTAGGCAAGTATACCTTGCCAAGTTAAATGTTTAAATTCTCAAATATTGTTATATGCTTCTTGCTTATGAAATTCATATACCATGACCACCTGAGACTGCCTTGGGTACAGTCAACTGTTATGTTGACATGATATTACAGACTCACCAACAGCTGAGAGAATATCCTAATATATTCTCCTAAACCCTATCACGGAAACACGCAACATGGTTGCATTTACATATATGGATGTGAGCTGCGTATTTGGTTAGCTACCAGTACGTGTGACCCGCATCACGGATTAGAATAACTCAGGAAATGTACGATTTGACATTTAGATTCATTGGGATGGGAAAGATAACTAGTTGACGTATGGGACACCCCCTCCAATAATGTTTTATACCTTCGTACCAATGATGGTCGATTGCAGAGTTCCCTGAGTCGGGGGCATACGACACCTATATTAGCCAGTCGCCACGATTGGTGAATTACGTCAGCGTATGTCTAGCCACACATTCCCATGCGTACTACTGGATCTTTACTTGCATTTTCACTTAGTATGGTTAGTACCCTGTATTTATTTTATTTCTTTATTCAGTATTTTTACATTACATGGCATGTCATTTTTCTGTATCTTGTTACGTCCCACTGAGGACCTGGTTCCTTGCCAGATCTAGATGAGGCTTTCTACCCCACAGTGTACGGGCCTGATCAGGAGGCCAGATGTGCTACTGAGGAGGAGCTCGAGGAGACACCCTCAGAGTAGGCTTGACCCTAGATGCTGCTACCTAGAGATGGAGATGTTTTGATCAGATAGACACTGCTTAGTCTATTTGATTTTTCTGCGCTATTATCAGTTTTTGTAGTAGGCTTGTAATCTCACCAGTTGTGTACTGTATCAGACTCAGTTATATATATATTTCAGCATTTGTTTTCTGACATTTTGTTATGGATGAGATAGCTTTACCTGTTCTATACTTGTAGTAATTTAGGACAGCGTAGCACGTCCCTTTGGGTCCATCAAAGTGGATTAAGCCCTTAGTGACGTGTCAGCTGGCCAGTGACACGTGGCCTAGTTCCTGACATTTTGGGACTGGGGCGTGACATGGTTTTAGTGGTGGCCCATGCAGGTCTAGTTTTATTGCTAGTGGTATGATGACATGCCCAGCAAGCCTACAATAGGATAGAAATATTAGGTCTCATCCACACTGACACCATCTTTACAATCTTTATTATTGCATCATGCTTGATATCATTTATTATCTCCTTTGTGTTTTCTAATTATCCTATTTTCCTCAGAAATATGGACATACCCGGGAAACTTGCGAATAATGGGGCTGACCAAGCAACAGACCCTTCGCCAAGTGCCCAAGGAACTCCGTCCAATCACCAAAATTCTAGCCAGGAGACGACACCAACTCCACATGCAGAGACACCTTTGTCTCCACCTCCAGCCTTGCCTATCCAGATGCCACAACTTGAGGGTCAAACTCAAATGTTGCAGTTTCTCCAGACTATGTTGCAGAACCAGTGGCAACAAACTGAGGCCCTGAGACAGTCTCAGTGGCAACAAACTGAAGCTCTGCGACAGACGTTGATGACGGCTTTGGAGAGAACTACTACTCCGACACCCGTACCTGTCCTACCAGCGGGCACAGTTCGAGGCTTCCGTCAAATGAGTCCGAGGGATTTCAAAGGCAACGAGACTCCTGAAGAGATCTCCGATTGGATCTCCAACACCGAAATGCTGCTAGAAGGATCGCAACTCATTCCCGACCTATGGATGACCGCTGTGAGGGGCCAACTTCTTGGCAACGCCCATCACTGGTGGGAATCCATAGAGCGCAGCGTCGGCAAAGACCAAACTTGGCAACAATTCCTGGAGCATTTCAACGCCAAGTACTTTCCAGAGACAGTCCAGAATGCCCTATACTCCCAGTTCCTGCACCTGGAGCAAGGAAACATGACGGTAGATGCCTACGACGCGGAGTTTAGCAGACTAAGTCGTTTCGGTACTGATCTGATCCCGAACGAGCTGAAGAAGGCTAAAAGATTCCACCATGGCCTTAACCAAGAGCTTCAGAGGCACACAACAACGCAGTCGAGAATCTCCTACAACGAGGTTCTTACCGAAGCCAGGGAGCAAGAAGCCATTGGCCGAGGAGCCAGACGCTCAAATCCAACCTTCCCGGCCAAGAATCAGCACGGAGCAGGAGGACCTATACGTCGTCCCCAATATCAGACGCAACAGACGACGGGGCCTTACCAGAAGAGGGAGCTCCCGATTTGTCACTTTTGTGGCAAGAAGGGGCATTTTGCCAATGACTGTAGAAAGAAGCTGGGATTATGCCTGCTATGTGGAGCTAGAAATCATATGGCCAAAGACTGCCCACAACGTAGAGATGCAGCACCTCAGCAAGGGCAGAAGCCAGGAGCTCAAACTCAGAAGATGCTTCCCTCCACATCAGGAGGATATCAGCGAGGAGCACCCTTGCCTACTCAGGAGGCCCAGTTCAAGGCCAGACCACAAGTCGGAGGACAAAGGCAGGGACAAGCCTTTGCGTTAGCTGCCGTTGCAGAAGAACCTGAAGGGGAAACTATAACAGGTACCATTTTAGTTGCATCATTACCTGCAACTGTATTATTCGATTCTGGGGCTACTTTGTCTTTCATATCCAGTAGATTCGTAGCCATGCACAAACTATCTACTTCGTCGCTACCCAAGTGTTGGAAAATACTTACTGGAGGAGGTATTGTTCCAGTTACCAACATTATCAAAACCTGCCCAGTAGTTGTTTGTAGTAAAGGACTAAGAGCGCGATTTTTGGTACTTCCAATGCCAAATTTCGATGTTGTCTTAGGCATGGACTGGCTAAGCCAGAATAATGCTATCCTAGACTGCCGAAAGGGTAGTGTTATCTTTAGACCCCCAGATCACCCAGAGTTCGAATATGTCCGTGGAACCATCGAGCAAGGAGTAGGCCAGACTCCTAGAGCTTACATGGCGATGGAGACAGCACTTCCCTCAATTGTAGCAGAGTTCGAGGACGTATTTCCAGAAGAATTGCCAGGCCTACCGCCTGACAGAGAAGTAGAGTTCATTATTGAGCTGATACCCGGAGCTGCACCATTATCCTCCAATGTATACCGACTGGCGAAGAAGGAGCTTGACGAGCTGAAGCTTCAACTGGAGGAACTACAGATCAAAGGATTTGTTCGTCCTAGTGCATCACCCTGGGGAGCACCAGTGTTGTTTGTACCAAAGAAGGACGGAACATATCGCATGTGCATTGATTACAGAGCCCTCAACGCTCTGACAATCAAAAACAAGTACCCCTTGCCGAGAATTGATGACCTGTTCGATCAACTAACAGGAGCCGTAGTATTCTCGAAGATAGACTTGAGATCAGGCTACCATCAAGTCAAGGTACGAAGAGAAGACATTCCAAAGACAGCATTCAGAACTCGTTATGGTCATTACGAATTTCTGGTGATGCCGTTTGGATTGACTAATGCACCTGCTGTATTCATGAACCTGATGAACCGAGTCTTCCACCAATATCTGGACCAGTTCGTGGTAGTCTTCATTGACGACATTTTAGTGTATTCAAAAAGCCACGAGGAGCATGAAGAGCACTTAAGGTTGGTATTAGAGACGCTGAGACGGGAGAGCCTTTATGCTAAGATGAGCAAGTGTGAATTCTTCCTGGACCGTGTCGCATTTCTTGGACACGTTATCACAGGAGAAGGCATCTCGGTAGACCCAGCAAAGATCTCATCTGTTGAGACGTGGCCAACCCCGACCAACGTCTCAGAGGTGAGAAGCTTTCTAGGACTTGCCGGATATTACCGGAGGTTCGTAGAAAACTTTGCAAGAATCGCGGAGCCGATTACCCGTCTTACTCGCAAGGAGCAGGAGTTCATATGGACTGAAGATTGCCAGACAGCTTTTGATGACTTGAAGAAGCGTCTGACTACAGCTCCCATTTTGACTATACCATCTGGATCCGGAGGTTTCGTCATATATAGCGATGCATCCGGAAAAGGATTTGGTTGTGTCTTAATGCAACATGGGAAAGTTGTAGCTTATGCCTCAAGACAGTTGAGGACTCATGAGAAGAATTACCCCACTCACGATCTGGAGCTTGCCGCAGTCATCTTCGCCCTGAAGCTATGGAGACACTATCTATATGGCGAAAGAGTGGAGATATTCACCGATCATAAAAGTTTGAAGTACGTCTACACCCAGAAGGACCTAAATCTGAGACAAAGACGATGGCTCGAAGTGATGGCGGATTTCGAAATTGATCTACAGTACCATCCAGGGAAAGCTAATATGGTGGCAGATGCTCTAAGCAGAAGACCCTCGGCATTCTTTATGATCACCCAACCAGATCTGCTGAGAGATCTAGCAAAGTTGGGAATAGAGATCATTGTGCCAGGAATTGATGGTCACTTATCAAACTACCAGCTGCAATCAACCTTGGTGGAAAGAATCAAAGCTGCTCTACCAACAGATGCAAGATTTCAGAGGCTTCGACAAAGAACAGAGGCTGGAATTCAGACCGGTTGTCGCATACACGAAGATGGGACTCTAAGATGTGGAAATCGTCTTTATGTTCCAAATGGAGAACTTCGTAATGAGCTTATGTCAGAAGCTCATAGCTCAGTATACTCTATACATCCAGGAGGCACAAAGATGTACAGAGATCTGCGGCAATATTACTGGTGGCATGGAATGAAGCGGGAGATAGCACGCTTTGTGGCCAAATGTCTGGTGTGTCAGCAAGTCAAGGCTGAGCATCAGAGATCTGCCGGTCTACTTCAACCCCTCCCAATACCCGAGTGGAAATGGGAACACATTACGATGGACTTTGTTACGGGCTTCCCAAGAAGTCCTAGTGGTCGTAATGCTGTCTGGGTAATTGTAGACAGACTCACTAAGGCTGCTCATTTTCTACCTTTTAGAGTCGGGCAATCCACAGAAGTCTTGGCGGACATGTATATGAAGGAGATAGTACGTCTGCATGGAGTGCCAGTCAGCATAGTATCTGACAGAGATACGAGATTTACATCTTACTTTTGGCGAAGTATGCAAGAAAGTCTTGGTACCCGCCTCAAGTTCAGCACCTCGTATCACCCACAAACAGATGGCCAATCAGAACGCACCATCCAGACACTTGAAGATATGCTGAGAGCCTGCATGCTTGATTTCAGCGGATCATGGGAAGATCATCTACACCTGGTGGAATTTTCCTACAACAACAGCTATCAAGCGAGCATTCAAATGGCTCCCTTTGAAGCTTTGTATGGAAGGAAATGTCGTTCCCCAGTATGCTGGAGCGATGTTGGCGAGAGACAGATCTTGGGACCAGAACTGATTATTCGTACGGTGGAGAAAGTAAAGAAGATCCAGGGACACCTACGAGCTGCACAAGACAGGCAGAAGCACTGGGCCAACATTCACCGACGACCTCTAGAGTTCCAAGTAGGGGAGCATGTGTTCTTAAAGATCTCACCTACTAGAGGAACTATCAGATTTGGAGGAAGAGGGAAGCTAAGTCCAAGGTACATTGGACCCTTCGATGTGCTAGATCGCGTCGGAGAAGTTGCTTACAGACTAGCTCTACCTCAGACTTTGGAGGGAGTACATGACGTCTTCCACGTATCTCAGCTGAGGAGGTACATTCCAGACCCGAGTCATGTGCTAGACTACTCAGAGATCACCATCGGGCCAAGCTTATCTTATCAGGAGGAGCCTGTAGAGATTCTGGACCGTAGCGAGAAAGTGTTGCGAGGCCAGACTATTCCTCTCGTTCGTGTTGCATGGAGACATCATGCACCAGGTGAATCCACTTGGGAACGAGAAGAGGATATTCGTCAGCGTTATCCTCACCTATTTCCAAACCAGGGTATGTCCAATATTTCAAATCCAATCTTTCTTTATCATCATATGTCCTTTTTCATTCTCATTATATGGTTGTTTTTATTTCGAGGACGAAATATTCTAAGGAGGGTAGATTGTAAACTCCCTCGACCAAATTTCAGTAAATTAGGATTAATTTTGACTAATTAGAATTAGTGCAACTTTTTAATATTTTATTTATTATATATTATATTGATTGTGCACCTGTTCATTACACAATTGACTAGGGCATCACACTAGCTGTTAACCCTAAACAAATTTCACATTCCTGCTCTAGACTAGTCAGACTACTTTTTCTGTATTCTGTGCAACTTCCAGAAATCTCGTTTGATGCTTCGTTTTAGTCGCACAAATATCGTTACAAACGTATGTATTTATTTCCTATTTAATTTTCTGCTCTTTACCCATCTCTGTACCCTTAGAGATTTGAGGACCAGTAGGCACCTGATTGCCCAACCAAAAATACGATAATATTCTACTCTAATTATACTTCAATTATCGTATTGACACCGTAGAAAGATTATGAATCTAATAGCCTCTAAATAATTAGTGAACACCGTGCGCAGTATTTATTAAATAATAAATACGATGACTGTATCACCTGCAATATCAGACCCTGCACCTGCCCAGAATCACCCCACACTGTCCAAAATATTTTCCCCCAGCTATTTTTCCCTCATTTCTATACAATTTAGAATTTCAGGAAATCAGTATTTAAAATCAGGTAAATTGCGAAATTACGCAAAATACAATTTTTATGCAATTATGCAATATTTGAAAAGTTAGGGGTTTATATGCAAATTGCATGCTAGGTGGCCTAATCCTATTGGCTAGGCCATAGGTGTGTGGGACCCACCCAGAAATCCAGAAAAATCCAGCCAAAAATATCTCAAAAATTAAATTTACCAAAATAGCCCTGAACTTCAAGGTATTTACGAAAATGCCATTAGGCAAAATCCTATATAAACCCTAGGTTTTCTTCATTCAAACCATCCCACCCCCGCCACGGCCATCTCCGACCACCGCCGGCCACCCAACTCCGGCCAACCCTTCGCCACCCTCCCCTCTCCCCTCCGGCCAAGTACCACCGCCGGCGCCGCCCTGCTCCGGCTGCTACAGCCCCCGCACCCTCCTCCTCTCCCCACTGTCCACAGCAACACCTCCACCCGAACCACCTTCCCCGCCGCCTCCGGCCGTCGCCGACCACCGCCACCCTACCCCACCGCTTCGCCCCGACCTCCTCTCTCCGACGACCACCCCCTCACCTCCCCACGACGCCTGCTCCGGCCGCCCTAGCCCCCGCAGCGCCGTCGACCACCCCCAACCCGAACTACCCTCTCCAACTCCGGCAGCCCCTAGCCGCCACCACCACCGTCGTGGACCTCCGCCACCACCACCAAACTGACCGCCACTCCTCCCTCCACCTTTCCCTCACCCTGCCCGGCCACCACGTCAGCTCCTCCGCCGCCGGCAGCCCCCGCAAGACTGCTACTGCTGCTGCTGCTGCCAGTGTACACTGCCACTGCTGCTGCTCCTCCGGCCGCCTCCGGCCAGCTCCGCCGCCGTCCTCCCGCCGGCAGCACCGCGTGGGACCCCCCTTGCCACCTGTAAGGTATAAATATACTATACTATTTAAAAATACGTATATAATCTATAATACATGCATATATATATGTATATGTATATATATATATGAATATATATATGTATATTACTATGTATTTATATGTATAATTTTATATATGTATGTATTATACTATTTACAGTATATTATACTGTATATATATTATATATATATCTATATATATATTTTACATATATATGTATATGTATATATGTATATCTACCATATTATATTATGTAATATTGTATATATATATATCTATAGTATATATATATTATATGTATTTATATATATTTATATGTATACTATAATATATATAACATATTTATATATGTTATATAATTATTAATATATGTAATTTTCTGTTTTTAAATTATATAAATATATGTGTATACATATATTTATATATACTTGCATTTTCTTTATTTTTCTTTCCTGCATTTTAATTTTCCTGCACCTATTATATATATATATATCTATATATATATATATTATCTACTTATACTATATATAAATATCTATATATATATATTATCTATATATATATATATTTATACCAGCTGGATAATACAGCTTATAGTATATATATTATTTCAATTATCGCAATGTCATTTCAATTTATTATAATATTATATAATATGCTGGATATTACAGCTTAATTATATATACATATTTATAATTATTGTATATTTATCCAGTGGTCATATATAGACCCTGATAAATATTATTTATATATGTATTTAAATTCTGTCATGTTCTTTCAATTTACCTATATTATTTATATCAGAGGATACACCCTGATAAATATTATATATCTATCGCAGTGGATATATCCTGCTACTATATATTATTATTACCTGCATTTATCTGTTCTATATATATATACTATTATATATATATTATATCTATGCCTACTAATATATATATATATATATCTATACTATATATATGTATATATATATATATGTTTTATATTACAGCCTGGATATTCACGAAACCTATCTGTTTTAACAGAAACCAACTTCAGCACAGCTAGTGACCCCCTGTCACCAGCACCTTCACAACTGACTGTAAAATCAGGGTTTCAACACTATCAGGGAGTAGGCAAGTATACCTTGCCAAGTTAAATGTTTAAATTCTCAAATATTGTTATATGCTTCTTGCTTATGAAATTCATATACCATGACCACCTGAGACTGCCTTGGGTACAGTCAACTGTTATGTTGACATGATATTACAGACTCACCAACAGCTGAGAGAATATCCTAATATATTCTCCTAAACCCTATCACGGAAACACGCAACATGGTTGCATTTACATATATGGATGTGAGCTGCGTATTTGGTTAGCTACCAGTACGTGTGACCCGCATCACGGATTAGAATAACTCAGGAAATATACGATTTGACATTTAGATTCATTGGGATGGGAAAGATAACTAGTTGACGTATGGGACACCCCCTCCAATAATGTTTTATACCTTCGTACCAATGATGGTCGATTGCAGAGTTCCCTGAGTCGGGGGCATACGACACCTATATTAGCCAGTCGCCACGATTGGTGAATTACGTCAGCGTATGTCTAGCCACACATTCCCATGCGTACTACTGGATCTTTACTTGCATTTTCACTTAGTATGGTTAGTACCCTGTATTTATTTTATTTCTTTATTCAGTATTTTTACATTACATGGCATGTCATTTTTCTGTATCTTGTTACGTCCCACTGAGGACCTGGTTCCTTGCCAGATCTAGATGAGGCTTTCTACCCCACAGTGTACGGGCCTGATCAGGAGGCCAGATGTGCTACTGAGGAGGAGCTCGAGGAGACACCCTCAGAGTAGGCTTGACCCTAGATGCTGCTACCTAGAGATGGAGATGTTTTGATCAGATAGACACTGCTTAGTCTATTTGATTTTTCTGCGCTATTATCAGTTTTTGTAGTAGGCTTGTAATCTCACCAGTTGTGTACTGTATCAGACTCAGTTATATATATATTTCAGCATTTGTTTTCTGACATTTTGTTGTGGATGAGATAGCTTTACCTGTTCTATACTTGTAGTAATTTAGGACAGCGTAGCACGTCCCTTTGGGTCCATCAAAGTGGATTAAACCCTTAGTGACGTGTCAGCTGGCCAGTGACACGTGGCCTAGTTCCTGACATTTTGGGACTGGGGCGTGACATATGTATCTTGTTACGTCCCTCTGAGGACCTGGTCCCTTTCCAGGTGTAGATGTTCATGACTATTCGCAGGAGCACGGATCAGGACTTACTACTTATCTCTTCCGAGGAGGTCTTATCTTCTGAGCATCCTTGATTATCTCTAGCGATGGATCGCTTCGCTGATACCCTTATATCATCATCTTATTTATATTGGAGATTTACTCTTCTCCCTCATTTTAGTATTGATATAGTAATTGGTAGTGGATTTGTCTCCACCCGACTATTATTTTGGATTATACAGACTCATTATTCTAGTTTAGTTATTTCTTTTCTATGACTTGTTGTGTGGATGAGATTAGTATATCTATGACTTGTGACACTATATATACCACATGTGAGTTTATATTCATATTACAGCGTACGTGTGTATTATGGTATCCATATATTGGAGTTGCCATATATATACGGCTGGCATGCTTACGTGTTCCTAGTCCTACTAAGATGGAAAAGTATATAGATAGTTGGATGAGATGGCAGGGTCGGTGACTCATGGAGACTCAAGTATGACTCAACGATGATCATAGATTCTAGGGGACCTACTAAGCTGAAGGTAGGGTACCCTTACTCTTACTAAGGTATTGGTTCATTCCTCTTGGTTTCCTAAGGTACATCTATGCTAATATCAAGACAATAATCTAAATTTATAGTTCTATAATATTATTTCACTATAAAAGTTAGGTTTAGTCCTAATATTCAACCTTGGATTTCTATTGGTTCCTCAATACTAGGGTCAAATAATATGGTCAAATTTCTACTAATCCTAGTAGTGTCTATACTACTCTCAAGTCATTCATAAATATATCAAGGGAAAATGGTCAATTAATTTACAGGTGTTGGATGCTATGGTTCATTAGGTATGCTAAACTTTTGGGAGCTGCCAATATTCTAATTTTTTTTTTTAGTAGGTATGCTATCATAATTATCTTCTAAAAACAAGGATTCCTATATTCTGGCAGGAGGCTATACTCAAGAAATTATTAGGGAAGTACATTAAATATGAAGAGGTGAGGAAACAAGGATACCAATGTCCAGAGAATTAAGCGTATACAATTTCAAAGGTCAAGGAAGGTAGGTGAGTTCAAGAATTCGGAAAAGAAATAAGGAGGAAAGTCAAATATGTGGATGATACCTATACTATAATTCTATTTGCAGATTTGCTCGGTAAAGTAATGTAACCGCGACAATATAATCTCGACCTGCATGCACAAATTCATCTCTCTGCAAGAGATGGACGAAAGATTATGAGAAGTACATGAATCAAGTATGATGCAATTATTAAAATAGAATGGGTTGGAAGGAAGGTGACTCATAGTCAAATGTGGATGAGACATAAAACTCTAATCCTAGGTGCAGGCCCGCTCGGTACAGTTACGTAACCGAAACGGCTTACTAGACCTGTATGGGCCACCACAAAAATATGTCACGTCCCAGTCCTAAAATACGTAGGACTAGGAATACGTAAGCATGTCAGCCGTGTGTATATGAAAACTATAATATATGAAAACCATAACACATATGTACGTTGTATTATGAATAATAATTCACAAGTGATATATAATTGTCACAAGTCATAGGGCATAACTAAATCTCATCCACAAAGATCATAAAGAAATAAATGATCAAATATGTCAATGAACCAAATATGAACTAGTCGAGAAGAACTAATAGTTGGATGGAGACAAATCCACTACCAAACTAGAATATGAAAGAAAATATAATAACTACACCATCTAATGATCAGAGAGGCTCGAAGAAAAGATCTCCTCGAAAGAGAACGAAGTAGCAAGTCCTGATCCGTGCACCTACGAATAGTCATGATCGTCTACACTTGGAAAGGGACCAGGTCCTCAGAGGGACGTAACAAGATACATAGAAGTATGCCAATAAAGTACTGAAAATAAACATCCAAAGGATCGCCTAACCGTCTAGAATAACTTTCCAACACGTAGGCTATCTGGCTAAAATATGATTGACATGATTCTCTCAGAGAATCAGGGGCCTAAAAAGTATGACATCTTTTGAACATCAGAGGCCGCCTGTAGATATATAATATAGGGCTCATTTGACCACGCATCTTCGGCGGAGCGTACGGGTTACATAAGAAAAAGTGCAAATGAGCCCAAACGCTTTACTTGTTGTTCTCCCCACCCATGCTTTATTCATGTCATATCCATGACACGATGGTACCTCTAATAACTACTAAGTCTTCTAGCATACAAATTTATTAGCAATTATTTCCTATCGTACGTCTCATACGTACAGGTGGCCAACCCATTACGCAAGTCCGTATCCTACATGAGACTCACACTCGTGTAACAACCGTGTCATGGCCAATGAAATATAATGATGCCTCAAAATTATGTGGTGGTCTCGTAAAACTAGGTCGACATGCATAATATAATAAGGACAAAATACAATGTCACCATCGTTGCACCTAAGTTATTCTTGGACGTGCAATTTATATAGCAGTTAAAATATATGAACTAAATAACAGAAATAAAATGCATGCACCATATGGAATGTAGATCACAGTACAATGACAAGGTATACTTGCCTGCTCTGAAGAAGGATGAAGTCGCAGCTCAAGGCGTCGTCCGATCTACCCGTCACATAAATTAAACAAGTTAGGTTACAAAAGTGGGTGAATAGGTTCCTCCATTTTAATATATTTTAATTATAAATAAAATAACCTAAAATAGTATTTTAATCTTATTATAATCTGATTTTATTGTTAAACCATAATTTCGGTCCAAAGAAAGTCAACTTTACGGATTTGAGATCCATGGCATACAAATGGAGGCAATCCGTTGACCAAAAAGTTAACTGACTCAAATCCTTGATTTGTTTGTAGAATTCTATATATTTCAGTGCTACATAAACGTCAGAATTGACGGTTTCATAAAATCACAAGTCGATAAAGAGTTATGGCCACAAGGGCGCACAAATGATAGTTTTCGGTAGTTTTCTAGTTACGTCTACGTTGCTCAAATTTTACAGTAGATAAAACTTGCATGTTAAATTTTAAAAAATAATTTTATGCAATTTTATCATGTCAGCTTTTTAAAACTTCAAACGGCTCGTAATTCCGAGTTTGAGATTCCCGAAATCTCGAAAACACGAAAACGCGTCTGATTTCGGACAACTGGCACTTTTAGAATTTTTTAGAAAAATAGGTTCAAAAATTATTAAAATAATTTATATATTCAGAAAACTAACCTTGATATGGTTCTTACAAAAAAAATTGGAGCACGTTTGGATTCCGGAGCTAAGAGATATCTTCTTTTTAAGTCGTCATAACTAGTAGAAAATGAGGCTGAATTTATGACGAATTTAGACTATTTTTGGACGAAAAAGAGAGGAGTTTGGGGAAGAAAAATATGAAAGATGAGTTTATTCCATAAGTCTAATAGGTATGTATAATGATGGATACTACTTAATTGAATACGACTAGGATTTGCTAATTTGGATATAATTAGGATCAGTTTAAATAATGATAGGATATGCATGAAGTTGCTTTCCTAGTAGGCTTAGGATTTGAATTAATTTAAAATATAGTTTAAATTTATCTCAATAATTTATAATCTTAAATAGAATTAAAGATAATTCAAATAATTTATATATAATTTTATTAATATCTATTAACACTAATTAGCATATATCTAATATTAAGACTTTATATATCCAAATAAATCCTCAATAATTCCAAAAATCCATTTTTTTTAAAAATTCTAAATAAATTACAGAAAAATATATTTAAATATTTTAACTCTAAAGTAAATGTTTGGTAGTACAACATGTAATATGGTCTCATAGTAAATCATGGAAGTCTAAAAATTTACGTTTCCTAGGTTTTAATTACCAAAAAATTATAGAAAAATCTCTAAAAATCTAAAATAGCCTAAAAATAATTCTAAATAAATATTTATATAAGTAAATATATCAAGAAATTTATTTTCTAATTAACTAAGAGAATACTCTAAAGAAATTCAATATTTAAAATAATCTATAATAAATATAATAATATAAAATATACACAAAATACCTATTTTTGGTGAGGGGGTTTATACCTGTTTTCTTGTGGTACTTGCTACTTGGGGTCTAACCCCACTGGATTTGCATGACTAGGTCTAGAGCCAGAGCCCGAGGATCCAGCTTATCTCTCCCTAACTAAGGGCGTGAACCAGACGGATGGCCGCTAAGGGACAAGAGTGGGTTTCATTCTTCCCCACTTATGTTGTACATTCATATCTTTTGTGCGTTTAGCCACAGACACTTGTTAGTCGGGATGTCTGGATATTAGCTTCCCGACATGACTGTAATTATTTAGACTATAACTGATATACTGTCATGTACTTTTGTTACTCTATTAGCATATCACTTTGCATGGCTAGATTCATGAACATTTTAATAGAGCGTTTGGGACGCCTTACTACTGTATCTCACATGTTCTATGCTTCATGTTTCTTGATTGAATGATTGAGACATAGATGTTCTGAGACCACATGTGTCTTGATTATAGTATGCACCCCTTGTCTTCATTCAGCCTTGACCGCACACTAGGGTATCTGTGTACTCCGCAGTGCGTAGCTAGCCGTGTCATATCCCTATTCTCCGTATTCCGGTACTGGGATGTGACACTTAGGACGTAGTCTAGATAAAACTCGAGAACCGTATACCTCCGTGATCACGTTACCTGGAGTTTGCCTTGCCAACACGCATTTGGCTACAAAACTCCTAATTTTTTAACATATACTAGTAAATTTGCGTGCGTTGCACGTAATTTTTTTTTTCCTTATTCTTCTAATATTAATGTAAAAATTGTTTAAATTTTTAAATATATTTGAACTAACATTTAATATATATATATATATATATATATATATATATATATATATATATATATATGTTTATATTTTAATTATAATTTGTTATATAATTAATTATATTTTAATTATAATTTGTTATAGATATATTTCTACTTTTCATAAAGAGTTTTGAAAACGGTTAGCCGTCTAAGCATAAAAATTTAAAAACAAATAAATTTAACTAATTGTTTAACTACATAATATTATCTAATTAAAAACAAATACCCTTTTAAACTCATATGGTTAAGGTGAAAGGTATTTTTCTTGGTTGGCTGTGTTCGAATCCCTAGAGTGTTATTTATAACAATTTTTTTAATAAATTTTTTATGTAATATTTTTTTAAAATCATTAATTTATAATATACATACGGCTTAGACGGCTCAATTTTGAGCCATTTTGAAGCCCCCTTATATTAGTAGAGATAAAGATATAAATAGAGATAACAAATCTTAATATTTTATGCAAAAAAACAAATCTTAATACAAATATATTTAATTGTTATTTACACTAACTACCCCTAAGTTTTGGACTTATTACACGGGTACCTCTACTTTTAAACTAATTACATTGACCATCATTCTCTTTAGAAAAAAAATTTAAAATATGGGTAGTTAGTGTTATAACTTTTTATTTTTATCTTAAAGTAGAGGTACCCCGTGTAATAAATATAAAACATAGGGGTGGTCAGTGTAATTAGTTTAAAAATATGGGTATCCCGTATAATAAGTCCAAAACTTAGGAATAGTTAGTGTAAATAATCCTATATTTAAATATTTAAACGATTTTAACAATATTAGAAAAAAAATTATTCACATAAATTTACTACTAACTGTAATATATATATATATATATATATCAGAAAATTTACTGTAGCGAAATAAATTTATATTAAATTATTATAAACGAAACAAGTTTGAGAAATTTGTAAAAAAAGTCATCGTCCGCCAACAGTGTTGGCGGAAAACACAATTCCTGTACACGTAAGCAGCAAAAAAATTAAAAAAAATTAAAATGTGGGCCCCACGGCCAATTTCCGCCAACAGAGTTGGCTGAAATTGGCCCCGTGGGGCCCACATTTTTTTTTTTGGTTTGGTTTGGTTTGGTTTGGTTTGATTGGTTTTTTTCGTTGGTTTATTTTAATTAGTTATATTTCTGTTTTATTTATTTAGTTTAGTTTACTTTTGTAATTAGATTTAAGTAAAATTATTTTAACGAAATGAAATTAAAATAAATTAATTGGAAAGAAATATTTAGAAATATTTTTTTCGGAACTTTGTTTTCAAAGCATCAAAATTTGTATAAATTCCATCTAAAGCATAAAAGTTTTGTATAAATTTCATCTAAAGCATAAAAGTTTAAAAAATTAGGAAAAAAAATATCAATATGAATTGGACGTTTATATTTATAAATATTATATTTTTATCGTAAATTTTTTCGTCGTTAACAGACGTTAAAAAAATAATAATAAAAAAAATCTGTCGTAAGACTATTACGTCTGCCGTCGAGCAGACTTCGAGCGGCCATAAGTACTTGTTTTGAAATCGTTTTTTGTCAAATAATAAGTCGATTTGTATGTTTTCGACGAGAGTAACACAAATCATGTAGAAAAAAAATTTATCCGAAACAAGATGCATATGTTACAGGCAAAAATATAAATTTTAAAACTTTAAAGTATCATAACTTTTGACTGGGAGATCGAAACAAGTCCCAGTTTGAGCCAAAATGATCGTATGGAAAAGTACTATAGGATAAACGGTTTCACCGTTTGACGGACTTCGAAAATTTTTAGAATCGTCAAAAAACGATGTTTCGATCTCCAAATTTGACTTTCGGTAATCTTATTTTTGAATATTTAAAATTTACTGTAGGGAAATAAATTTATATTGGATGTGGGGGCCCACGGATTTAAACGATATTTCGATCTACAATTTTTTTTTAGAAATATTTAAATTAATTTATGTTTGTTTAAAATTTTGAAATAAATTTATGTTTCGATATACAAATTTTGATGCTTTGAAAACAAAGTTCCGAAAAAAACATTTCTAAATTTTAAATTTCCAATTAATTTATTTTAATTTCATTTCGTTAAAATAATTTTACTTAAATCTAATTACAAAAGTAAACTAAACTAAACTAAACTAAATAAATAAAACAGAAATATAACTAATTAAAATAAACCAACGAAAAAAACCAATCAAACCAAACCAAACCAAACCAAACCAAAAAAAAAAATGTGGGCCCCACGGGACCAATTTCCGCCAACAGAGTTGGCTGAAATTGGCCCCCCCCCAATTTCAGCCAACTCTGTTGGCGGAAATTGGCCGTGGGGCCCACATTTTAATTTTTTTAATTTTTTTGCTGCTTACGTGTACAGGAATTGTGTTTTCCGCCAACACTGTTGGCGGACGATAACTTTTTTTACAAATTTTTCAAACTTGTTTCGTTTATAATAATTTAATATAAATTTATTTCGCTACAGTAAATTTTCTGTATATATATATATATATATATATATATATATATATCGATAACAGTCATATTCATCCCCCAATAAACATTCATCCCACAATAAACACTACATCAACAACAACAACAAAAAAAAAAATCCAAATTCCCTCGGCAATCGAAAATTTAGGGTTCTCTCTCCCCTTCTTCTTCTTCTTCTTCTTCTCCAAAATTAGGGTTTTCCAATCCTGACATGATCGTAAGGCGCTCTCCGCGAACCGCAATGCCGAGCCTCAATCGCTGCAAGACCGTATCTATCTCCGACTCCGACTCCTCCTCCGACTCCGATGACGATGGACACGGACGCGGTGCTCTCCCTCCCAAGAAGCGGCGCGCCCTCGTCGGGGACGACGTCAGCAGCACCGAGGCCGAGCCCGGGGTCCGCCGGAGGATGACGTCGCGCGGCCGGGCGCGGTTCGTCCCGGCGCGGTTCAGGGACTCTGTCCTGATCGACCCGACGAAGAGGGAGATGAGGGGTCCCGAGGACGTAGACCCCGACTTCGACCCGAACCCGAGGACCATGCCCCGGTCGGTCCCGCTGTACGAGAGGGAGGACTTGTACTGGGCGTGCCAGAATTCCGATGCCAGGAGGAACTCCACTTCGAGGAGTAGTGTCACGTACGTTCACGAGGAGAGCTCTCTGTCGAAGAAGGAGGAGCAGGAGGAGGAGAAGGGGAAGACTTCGGTTGTTGGGGACCGGTTCGCTACCGGGGAGGTGGTGTGGGCGCAGGTGGCGGGGAAGTATCCGGTCTGGCCGGCGATGGTGGTGAATCCTGCTCGGCAGGCGCTGGACTACGTATCGGGGGCCGTTCGCCTGATTTTTTTCGGACACTCGGCAAGTGCAATTCAGAGGGTATCATTTTTCTTCTTGTTACTGCATTGCATTGTTCCACGCCTGTTTGGTTCACGGAATCATGGGGTTGGGAAAGGAAAGTCATTACTTTCTTATGTTTGGGTGTTAAAGGAATTGTGGAGAAAAGGAAAGTGATTCCCAATGGAAAGGAAATTATGGAGGAAAATGTTCCCTCCATCCAACCAAGGATTCACTTTCCCTCAATTTCCTTGCCATTTCCAAACACCTGAAAGAAAAATTTCAAAATCGATGGGAATTGTAATTTCCCAAAGGAAATGATTTCCTTTCCTTCCCTTTCCACGAACCAAACGACGCTTAGTTTGATGCTTTGCTTGCCTCTAAGTAGTGCCAGCACTAACAACAGTTTCAGCGTTTGCTTTGCTGTAAGTAGTGCTAACTACAATAACTATCCAAGACACTGCAGCTTTTTTTGGGACCAAACCACAACAACCACATTTATTTTGAAAATGCTGAATTTGTAAATCCGCCAAATCAGTTCCACCCAACCAAACGCTTTATATCAATACCACTTACAAGAAAAATATGTTATATGCTACAAACGTTGCATGGTATTTCCATTCATGGGCAACCGAAATTTGAATGGTTTTGTTGTTGTTGTTGTGATTATTGATTTTGATTGTTTTGGTGGACTGCAGGATTATGGGTGGGTGAAGCAGGAGATGGTCTTTCCTTTCATTGACTACATGGACAGGTAAACAAGTGTGCAACTTTTTTTTGGTTACATTGATAATATTGGACTTCCTTCTTTATGTGTGTGATGGAAGAGGAATTATGTTTGTTTGATTTGAGGGAAATTCTAGTGATTTGATAGATCACAATTAGGAGAATGATAAGTTTTGACTGTTTGGGTATTCACATTTTTGTATTATCTGGATTCTAGGGCGGACGCGGTGAAAATCAGTGCCGTGTCATGATGGACACGTATTGGACATGACAATGACAATGACACTCTAAATAAAGTAGGAAACACAAATCAATGTCGTGTCTGCATCGTGTCATATAGTTTTGTGTCTTTGCAACATACTCTTGATTTCACTTTAAGGTCTGTATGGACGATGGACAAGCATTCTCTTTATTTAAAAAAAAATGATTGCAAAATCTAGTTTTTTGAAAAGTAGTTTTCAATTCATGAAACAGAAGGCTTTTGTATGCAACAGGGAAGCTTTAGTTCTTTAATTCGTATGTTTCTTCGATTAACTAGGTTGTTGGTGCTTTAAATTCATGAAATAAAATATGACTTGAATTTGGTGTTCCTTTGTCTGCACAAGTAAGCATTTAACTCTTTGATTTATCTATGAAGCCACTCTCTCTATATACACTTAGTTTCCTAATCAGACTAGCAAGTCTACTTTCTGTGAAACTAGTTATCACGTCCCCTTCTCTATAGGCCAAACAGGGGCGGTGATTTTGCTTATGTCAAGGTCTCAAATCACATAACCATTTTACATCTTTATAGATATGTTTAATAAACCAGGCAACTACTGATTCTAATTTTATGGGGAAATTAATTATCCATGCCCTTGATGGGAAGTGCATGCCTGTAAGTGGTCATAAACTGAACTGTTGACATCATAATAGGTTTCAGGGACAAACAGAGTTGCACGAAAGCAAACCTAGTGACTTCCGAGCGGCAATAGAGGAGGCTTTCTTAGCAGAATACGGTTTTGTTGGAAAGCAAGATGATGTGAATATCTCGGGGCAGTCTGCATATCAGCAACAGTTGTTTCCTGGTGGGATCCAGGAGGCTACGGGGTCAAACCATGATCAGGAATGCCAATCACATATCAAGGTGAGTTAAATATGAATACACTTTAAATTTTCTTTTCTTTAGGGCGCGTTTGAGTGCAAGGTGGAAAATAAATTATTTCCATTGAATTATTTTATTAGGAAAAAAATTCCATGGAGTTTTGAAATTTTCTTATGGAAAAGTTAATTTGGGTGTTTGATTGTCCTTATTTTCCACGAAATAGTTATTTTCCATGGAAAATGATATTTTCTTATGGGTTGGGCCAGTTCATTTCCCACCATTTTGGAGGAAAATATGGAAAATGATAGTTTTTTGGAGAATGATTTCGTGAAAAATATAAGCTATCAAACATTACCCAATAGTGGAAAATTTGTGATGGAAATATTTTCCATGGAAAAAAGCCCAATCAAACACAACCTTATTGTTATGGTATTATTTAGTATAGGCTGAGTGATGATCTAACAATACTTTGTTTTTGCTTTTAGATTATGCATATAAACTTCATTGGATCTTTTGGACTGAAGAAATATTGTTCTACGAAATACATCATCATCATCATCCAAGCCTTCTCCCATGAGAATGGGGTTGCTGTTCTAATTGAAATACGTGCTAATATAATATGAATATTGCAATGAGTATTGATTTGGGAGGGATCGAAAAATGATAGCATATCATACCTTTATTTTATTGTGCATGTGCTCATGGTAGACCTTGTCATTCTTTAATTGGAGTGCCATACTGTATGCTGCATGGACATGGATACTGCACGCCACGTTTTGGACATGGCGACATGGATTCGGCACCAAATTTGGGGTGTCCTAGTGTATTTTGGAGTGTTTGACATCTATGACATGCATTTAGGTATATCGATCTTTCAAGATATTGCGATACAAGTCTCTTTGGTAACTATATGTCAATGTCAACCAATCTCAACAGATATATAAGACGAAAACGATTAGTGCAAGTCACCTTTGTTTGATCACTTCTCTGGTTGGTCTGTGATGAAAGGAAGGAGTTGTCCGATCGAGAACGGAGTTCGGGCTGTAGTGGGCTAAGTTAGTATGGCACCATCATATTATTCCAAAGATGAGATTTTGTCTTTGGCAAGCCACACTTAGGGAAGCTGAAAACGAAGGAGATACTTCAACAAAGATGCTATTCACCCATCTTAGCTATCTCATTTCCTCTACTTTTGTTTTTCATTCTTTTTGAACATGTTCCTAGATTGCGCAACAATTGAATGCATATACAAAGTTACAAACATGCCTACTTTTATAGAATATTCCTTTCAACTTCAAGGGTATCCCAAGCTGATGAATACTTGATCCTTTATAGCAAAAATTATCACTCCTAGGTTGTTGGACATCAACATGGACTACCACCTGATTTCCTGTTGAATTTTTGGTAAAGCTACATTTCATATGCTCTTTTGGTTTTCTAATTCTCAATTCCTTAGATTCCAAAGCTTGTCAACTCTTTATAGAAATTCCTCTAATGCTGCTCCTGATCATATACAAAATTTAAGTTCCCTACTATTTTTGCTTAACTGTGCGTGTATGGTTTCTTTTCTTGTTTGGTGTGATATGGTATTTCTGTTGAATTATGTTATGCTTTTATGGCTTATATATTTCCTATCTGCAGGTTGTAAATAGATCAGGTCTATATTGTGGCAGCTGTGGGTTGAGCTTACCAGCTGAAAGTTTAAAGCAACTTAAGTGCGGCTCAGAACAATTAGTATGCAGGCATTGTGCCAATGTATGATTATACTGTATCTTATGCTTTAAAGTTTGCTTTTGACTATATTGGAGCTAAGTCGTTTTTATATTGAGCTTGTCTAGGAAAATTGTCATTTTCTTTGGTGCATTTACAGCTTTTAAGATCAAGACAGTACTGTGGCATATGCAAGAAAATCTGGCATCATGGTGACACTGTAAATTTGGTAAGTGGATGTATAATTCAATTTATTATAAAAGCAGAATTAAGTTTCTTATAGATTTGTTTGGCTTGAAAATTAGGTTTGCTGTGATGGATGTCAAATTTGTGTTCATGCTGAATGCATCAAACTGTACAGCAATGTGAAGGTTTTATTTTCTCTTGAAGCTTAAGCGTTAATTATTCTATCTTATATTATGAAAGCCTGCTAAATATTGTGCCCCACTGAGAATTGAAACAACTGTTCTAACTAATAAAATTTGTAATGTTGAAGGATTTAGGCAACTCTGAGTATTACTGCCCTGAATGTGAGCCCAATTATGCATTTTCAGATGCAGAAATAAAGCAGACACATGTTAGGTACACTTATTATACTGCTTTTGGATTTTATCATATTCCATCACCCTTTCATCATGTTGTTTGATCTTTTCAACTTAATTTTAATTAATGATTCTAACCTTCTCAACAGATCTAATAACATGAGCCAGAAAGACGGATGCCTTGATACAGTAGACGTTTTGTGTAATGGCATGGAAGCGAAATACCTACCTGATCAACATATGTAAGTAGAAAAAGTTTCCTAATAAGATAGAAGGGGTAGAAGTTTGAACCTAGCAGTCATGGCCTTTATAAAATCAGTGGATTTTGCTGCCTTGTCTGGTTTTGATTGTCATATAATGTGTCCAAAGACTTAAATTGCGTGGTTAAGATCGTCTGAGATAATCCTTCCCTTTTGTCTATTTAATTAATTAGAATATTGTCTGTTCTAATTTATGGTGTGCATTATGTTAAGAAACTGCAATTTGTTAGTTCTTTAGAACTTTAGGGGATAGATGGTAATCATGCTATATTTCAACTAGCAACAACAGCAACACAAAAAGGTTGGGCAACCGAGTGTTGGGGCCTTTGGTATAAGGGTGGGGAGAAGAGGGGAGGTCCTGGGTTCAAATCCCAGGCTGAGAACAGTCAAACAATGACCTTATTTCAGAACAACAGCTACTGCAATTACAATTGGTTGAAGTGGTCTAAATTAGCCAACAAGTGTATGGATCACATTGCTAGAAAGATGTCTACTTTGGGCATGTATAACCAGTTAACCACAATAGGCTCTCATTTCTGAAGGAGAAATTACTGGAGACATTGAAATATTGTGCAACAGGTATGATCATTCTCAA
This sequence comes from Iris macrosiphon, assembly GCA_036927795.1. Lineage (NCBI taxonomy): Eukaryota > Viridiplantae > Streptophyta > Magnoliopsida > Asparagales > Iridaceae > Iris > Iris macrosiphon. Next base: position 130,615,902 of record JAYESA010000012.1, read on the forward strand.
CGGGGTTGTGTAGGTGGGATGGTCTATAAATCTTCTCATGCAACATTTATATTAGTTAGGTATGCTTTTGTTTGCCTTGTTACTAACAGTCATATCCAAATCAATGTGGTATACTAGGTTGAGCATGAAGACTGTGCTGTAGAATTTATGCTCCATCTTCTACTGATCAAATTCTCCATTATGTCCGCTTGTATGGATTCTCGGAAATAAATTATGCAATGTCAAATGCAGTAGACTATGACATCTTTTGAGAAGTAAATTAGAGTCTACAATAATGTGACCTTAAAATTCAGCAGTTTAATCTTATTACAATTAAAGAGGATGTCGCATGGCGTGATGGTAAGGCTTGTTGTTTGTATCCTGGAGGATGCATGTTTGAGTCACATAAATAGCCTCTCCGTTTAGAATTGGGGTTAGGCTGCCTACATCTTGACCTTCCCATATCCTGCATAAGCATGAGCCTATTGGCACCGGCATGCCCCCACCGCAATGCCCTTTGTAAAGTTATCTACAAGTATTTTCATATTGTGTGCGTGAATCAGTACCTAAGTGCTACTTGTAGATAACCACACTCTGGGTCAAGTACAAAACTTGTATCCGCCTGGAGGACACTGTCTTACTGAATTGGGTTCCTGGTTCATATCCTTCTGGAGAACTGGGGTGAGTATGCTTGTAATAGGTCAGTTACATAATAAACAGTCTATCTTAACAAATATTCTATAGATCTAGAGCCACCTCTACTAATTGTTTAACCCGTTTTAGAGCCATATTGTTGAATGTAAGCCCTATAGCTCACCATAGTACCTGCTATGTTTTGTTGGATATGGTGTTCCTCTCTTGAAGAAATTATCAACGGAACACACATTATGCAATAAGATTATAGCAGAAAGAAGTACATGTATTGTGTTCCTGTTGAGTATTTAGCTTGTACTTGATGTTTTCTCTCATTTTTCTGGATCTTCTTGTGATTATACTGTGACTATACTCCAAATGGAAATCTTTTTGTTGAGGCCATCTTGTACCCATCAATATGGACAAGTGCAACTAAAATTTGAAAAATCTACTTCTTGTAACCAATAGGTTTATCTCTAAAATTACTTTTTATTGTGCGTGCGTGGCTGATACGCTCTAAGGAATGATAGTTTTCATATAAAATCTTGCTCCCTCCTTTCATGCCAAAGAGACTTTGAAGAATCTCGGCGGTCTCTTTGTAATTTCTTGAGCTTATAACTTCCGAACTATACAGATTTTTTCTGCCTGCAGATCTGTCCTTGGAGAGTGTTGCACTGCACGCACATGGATACAACACAACTTGGACTTAACTGTCTCTTCCCTGCTACGTATTTCTCAAATTTTCTTCTTCTTGCTATTCCCATCAATGATAGCCGCGGGCCCACAAGTCTTTTAATATGCAATATTCCCAGCCAAACTTGTAGATGCCTCAAAAAGACTACTATTCACCTAGTTTCAAGAAATTGGAGTTAATCTGTGTTGCACGAACATGGATACAACACAACATGATACATACATTTAGGTACCGATTTTGGTTTGTCCCTTTATGTTGTAGATTGTTCGTATCAGTCTAAAATGTGTTTGTCACAGACACAGCATTGATTTTGTAGTATCCATAATTCTTGAGATCTCATGGCTTCTGTTGTACAAATTACACCTTTAGCTACATTTATAGCCTATAATGACTGTATAAAAAACTAGAACTAGTTTCATATATTAGTAATGAATTATGGCTGTTACTAGCCATTGTTGACGGTCAAAAGAAATAGACTACTGAGAGATCAAGGTAAAATGAAGATAATTAGCATATGTTTGTGATAAAATCTACTGGGAGTGATAGGAAAGAAAACAAAGGTGACGGGCATATGTTCTTGACATGAAAATCTACGATAAACTGAATAAGCTGATGCTTATGGAAGTATGTTAATATTATGGCCAAATGTATGTTAATATCGTCAATGGTTGGATCTCATGATAACGTTTTAAGTTTCTTTTAGTTTTACTACAATTTCTGCCCTCTTTCTTTTCCCAAATGTAAAATTTGATAGGAACACTAAACTAATTTAGCCTACCTTTATAGTTCATGATTGACTGACAAAGAAAATGCAAAAGAAAAGCAGATTACAACTATATACCTATTTCATTATCGATCATAACCTTGTGTCAGTTTTTCCTTGATATATAGAAAGTTCTTATTGTTTGTTTATATTTCTAAAGATATGCTAATCAGGTACATTTGGATTTATGTTCGCCAGGGTTATATGCAAGTGCATCCCTTGCAAGGGAAAGAAGCTTAGCCTTGGTGAATGGGAACGACACACAGGATGCAGAAGTAAAAAGTGGAAGGCTAGCGTTAAAGTCAAAAGTACAATGATTCCGCTATCAAGATGGGTTTGTACTCATGAAAATCTTTTCATAGTCAGCAATATACTTATTCTTTATCTCGTGATGCGTATTCTCTCCCATCTTCTTTATAAATATTTATTACATGAACATCCATTGCGATCATATAAAGGATACTGTTAATTCTTACATGTGATATGTTTCATGGGGATTGTTTGTTTGGTCATGTATGTGCATCACTTAATAACATTGTGTATCTGAGACTGAAAATTATCACAATGATATGAAATATGCATGTTACAATGTGATCATTATCATTTAACTGACTTAATATCCTCATATAATGCATATTGTCACTAGACCTCTGTGTACAACACCTGGAAAAGATGTGTAACAACCATGTTAGGTTTATTTGCAGTGTCTGGCAGTAACATTTAGTTTATGCTTTTGCCTTCTAGGTTCTGGTCTTTAAGCCAAGTAAAAAAGACCAGCTACAACTGAAACCGAAAACAGTGTTACATTCCACATATGTCGTGACCAACTAATTGGCTGAGTACTCAAAATTGCTCCAAGTCTACTTAACATTAACTAAGCGACTGAGTAAGTTGTCAACTTGATTACTCTGGCTCGCGTAATGATTACTTTGGCTCGCGAAATGCTTAATCAGGTTGACTACCGATAAATCATAGTTTAATCAGGTTACTTGGTTGGGTTCATATCCAAACCCATTGAGCCAACCTGTTATGTATATAACTAAACTATTAACCTAATCTTCTCTATCTGTTGATCTCCTTTCCCACTTTTCCCTTTCTCTCATGGTTGGTGGTAGACTTCATGGTCATATTGTTTGTAGATTTATCTATTGTATAGGTTGAAAGCACCCTAGACTGGGTGAATAGGGTTTAACAAAAATTAAGCACAATTAAAGAATGCTAAAGGCAATTTAAAGAAGTGCTAGAAATAAACCAAGAACACAAACACTCGCTGTATCCTGGTATCCTTCGTTAGGTACTCGAGTCTCGAAACTTTCTCCATCTTTAATCCACTATAATGAAAATAGTTACACTTGTGAGTGTTGACCTGAAAGACTCGTCAACTTCATACACACGAGCTTTGATTTGAAGGTCTCACCATCTTTACACAAGCTTTGATCCGAAGGCTTGCGGACTTCAACCTCTTTCAAGAAGGATTTGTGATTTCTAACAACAATTGAACAATGTTGTAATTTTTTTTCCAGTCGGCCGACTAGGCGGCTCCTGGTCGGCAGTCGGCCTCGGCCGACTCGATTAGTGCCCTAGTCAGCCAGGAAATCGGTGAAAACATAAATCGGACTAAGTCGGTCGACTTGGCGGCTAGGCGGGACCTAGTCGACCAACTGGCAGCAGAACAAAAAAACTGACCTCGACGGTGTTGGGGAAGGTGAGGGCGACGACATCGTCGTTGCAGACGCCGACGTTGAGGAGGTGCGTGGCGGCGCGGTCGACGAGGCCGTGGAGCCATCGGTGAGGTCAAGCTTGCCGGGGACGGTGAGGGCTTGACTGTGGTCGAAGTTTCCAACGACTTTTTTGTAGGGCTCCTGTGATAGTGGTATCTTACATTGTCAGAATTCTCTCCTTTTTTTGTTTGGTTGGGTGTTCTGAGAATGACAATGGAAGATTGAGTGGGGGTAGGTTTTACATTATAAAGGGAAATGGGTAGGCGGGTGGAGAGAAGGTAGGTCTAGGGAAGGTTAGGACACGTGTCCCAAGGGTGAGGGGGTGGGGCCATGAGTTATGAAGCAGGCTGGACACATGTGTGCCCCTCACGTGATATATATATATATATATATATATATATATATATATATATATCGTCCCCGATTAATCTGATTAATTCCTAGTCCACGCGAACCGTCTAGCAGCCGACTAGCGATTTTTACAACCTTGCAATTGAATATCCAAGTTTACAACTCAATTTTACTCTATCTCAAATAGATGATGGCAAATGAAAGCTCTTGAATGTTGAGAGGTTTGGAGTTAGGAAGTTTCAAATATAGGCTCCAAGAAATGGTTGTGAAAGTGGGCATCAAAATCCTTTTATAACACAAAGTATATGCTGCTCAAAATAGAGTTCTTACTGTAGCAGCAATATATTCCCGACATATTGTTGTACAATAACGGCTAGAAGTAGAAACATAGTAGTTGTAAAAAACTAGTAGTTGCATGATTTGCAGAGAGAATTTTAAGGCAGCGATATACTAACAGTATATTGCTAGTATTGTGTCAATATCAAGGTTCGCGGTATCGATATCAAAATCTGACCCTTCCTATCAGTATCGTGATCGCTGGTATCGACACTATCAATAGTTTCTGATTGGAGTATCCATTTTTTTGGTATAGAAAAACAAATAATTATTAAAAATTTAGAAAAAGTATTTTATACATTTAGGCATAATTTTAAGTATTTTATTTGGTTTCTTAATAGTTTCAAAATTGAATAAAATAATAGTCACCCTTACTGATTTGTTTACCTGCGATAAGTAAAATTTCTTCAATTACATTCTTTTACAACCTTAGTATACTTTTACACACATGTTGATTTGTCTTTTTCATTCAATTTTCTTTACCGAATTGATTGGAAAAGATATCCCCATCGTCGGTATCGGTTGGTATCGGATTGGGACATGCCAAACTGTATCGGTATCGGTCGTATCGGATTGGTATAGGCCGATACTGCAAACTATAGTTAGTATACAGGCTGTATACTGACGATTAAAAAGTCCAGCTTCTGGATTTTGTTGTGAACAAAAGAGTTGATAACATTATACGTACTTTATAACTATGAAAAACATTAACTTTATGGATTGGAATATAGGTATAACAGTACATTGGCAGTATACTGGCGGTATAGTGCCTAAGGGATATTTGGCTAAACTAGTCTAGGTTTTAAATATGGAAGTAATTGAATGGTTAGGTTAGGGCACATGTTCAATTTTAGGATTTCCGTAAGACTATGTTAGAGATTTCGATTTGCCTTACGTACTCGAGTTAGATCCTTTATCTATGATAACTCAACTTACACTATAATAAATAAAAGATACAAATTCAACTTGAGTATCTTGAATATCTTGATCCTTCAAATAGCTTGGCTTCTTCAAGTTTGTTTATCTTTGACAGACCTTTGGCTTTTGATCAGGGCTCTTGTATCTCTATAGCTTTCCTATCTCCAAGTTAACTTTGACATGGCTTGAGTCCATATATCTTTGTAACTTTTCAATCTTCAGGTTAACTTAGATGCAACTTTAGTGCTTGTATCTTTCGAGCGACATGGTTTCTTTGTTTGCATATGTCCATGACTATCTTGCTTTAAATTATCCAAATTAATTTTCTACAAAATAAAAGTTAGACAAACAAAACAATATACATAGTAACAAGTTAGTATCTATATCATACCCATTATTGATATCGTGAAATAAAAGTACCGATGATAATAATAAAAAACATATAAAGCTGTACTTGTATATCCATATCATATCCAACACTAAAGATAATGTAAATGCAAATGTGGATGATAAGAAAGTGACACACTAGGACTTTTGCCAAGTTAAGTATTAAGAATATAGTGATTGCATGATGATTAGTGATTTCATGACAAAAAATTTAATCGATTAACCATCATCAAAATAGTCAAAGTAATCATTGGACTAGTAATCTTTTCCTTTTTATTATGACAAATCGGTTAAGTTTAAGGTAAAGACAAATGAAGCTTATATCCTAATATGTAAAACAAATAAGCTAATATCACTAGTAGTAAACTTAAACTTCCTCCCCCCCTTTGACATGATAAAAAGCAGCTCTCCTTGTTATGTGATAAAAGAAAATCAATTGTAAATAAATCAGGGCAAGATGAAAGCATAGACAATCATGATCAAGCATAAATTTGAAACAAAATAAGAGGAGTGTAAGACAACTTAAAAAATTCTAAGATAGTGTAGCTTGTCAAACAAAAGGTATTTGTTATCTATAAAAATCCGAAAACAAATTATAAATATTTTACCAACAAAAAATCCGTAGAAGAAATTCCAAAACACAACATGATATGAGAGAGAAGTTCAATTTGGGACGACAAGAAATCGTTGACGAAAACAAGAATGATTATATTTTGCATAAAAAATAAAACTTATAATTAGGATACACAAAGAGGAATATAATTTTGATCAAGAAATTGAAAATGATTCTCAATTTGCCCATGCAAATTTGTGAATCATCTCTATATAGATATAACTAACTGATCAATGGATACAAATATAATAGAATCTATTGTATCCTATGCGAAATCTAGTCGGTTATCCAAATTTGTGCAAATGAACTCAATTACCTTATCATGCACATTAAAAAAATTCTGGGACTAAGCACAAAGGTATAGGGAGTATTTCTACTTGAGAATGAGAGATCCAGTTGACTTGGATACTCCCCCTCGAAGTATTACCAATCTTAATATAAGACATGAATTTGGGTGACACGTCACAAGGAAGACCAAAGCGACAAAAGCCAAATAAAATCCATCAAGACATAATCAACAAATCGACATTGATATATTTTAACTATAAAAAGAAACAATTTATGAGAGACTAAGTAACACCAAAAACAATCTCATGCCCTCTCATAAACTCTCCACGTACACTAAAGTATCACGAACACAATAAATAATGAAGATTTCTCATAAACTCTCTGAGTATACTAAAGTATCACTAACACAATAAATGATGAAGATTTCAAATGAAAGATATGTATTCATGATATACTAGATATACAACATAAGAAATGGTTTAAAATATACTAAATTAATTTATTTGCTCTCCCTTAAAATATGTGTATCTAGTTCTAAAACAATTATATACATAAAAAATAACAAGTTCTATCGGAGATCAAGGTATATGGATCTTCCTCCCTTTTGCTCAATGCATATATATCTCTATAGGATCATAAATACAAAATCCATCATCCCAAGGCAATAATAAAAAAAATCTCCATTTAAGATAACACTTAAAGATTAAAAAAAACTCCAATAGACATTATAAAGCAAAAGATGACACATATTGACCTATGTAGGATTATCTCGTGATAGACAAGTTAGATCAAACTATGTTACCTTTTGTGAAAAAAAATCATAATGAAAATAAAAATATGTAACAAATCGAAACATTCATGGTGTAAAAATACAAGAGAGGTCAAAATTTATGTCAATGTTTATCTAATTAAGTGAGAATAAACCAATTTATTACTTTACATGGACTAATACGTTTTACCACATATGTACTCGTCACGGAGTAAGGACTAAGCCTTGCTAATGTTTAGATAAGATCCAATATTAGTTCAAATAGATATATGGTAACTAATGAGTAGTCTTAGTAGAGTAAATAATCGACTTGAAAATCATACAATTAAATGACCTTGAAGTACTCGATTATTTGGATCATTTATCAGGGTGATATAAATAACTTATACATGATATAATAAATCTTTTCAAGAAAATTCTTTTAAAAATTCCAAATCTATATTAAGCATAAAATGTCACAAATGTAGAAATTTGAAATCATTAGAGATTTTACAAGAAAATGCAATAGAAACATAGGGAAATGGTGAATCTTATATAAACGATTACTTATTTAAACAAAATGAGATAGAAAAGATTATACGATGAAAACATAACTCAAAAGTAAGAGAAAATTAGGTGATGCTTACTTGTGACTAGTATAGGTGATGTTTGATTAAAGAATCACATTCTTCAACAAACCAATCATGAACAAAATTTTTTAGCCAATGATTTGTTAAATACGAGTAATTGTGTAAATGAATAGAGTATCTCAACAAGGATATACACAATTATATTTGTAAGGCTATTATATTATTATACAAATTAGAATATGAAACAAGAGTAAGTATTATCTATCAGAACACAGTTTCATAAACATGATTAGGAAAAGGTAAGGAAGATAAAATTAATAAGTGGAACTGAATCACGATAATATAGCTTAAAGAGATATCATAAATAAAATAAGCTTGATTACATCTTAAACAATTATATATTTCCTCTCAAGAGTTTTTATTTACATAGATATTCTAATTAAAGCTCAAAACAAGGAATCATATATATATATATATATATATATATATATATATATATATATATGGGTCCGGATCGAAGCCCCACGAGCCCTTGACCGTTGGATCGAGCGGAATCCTATTGAGGGGGGGGGGGGGGGCTTCGGCGGGGCTCCCCCGGTGGGTACTTAGATCCGGACCCTATATATATATATATATATATATATATATATATATATATATGAAAACAAATGAAGATTCAATCTCATATACATGTATCCTTAATAAAAAATGAAAAGCCAAGAAAAAAATTCAATTAAGTAAAAAGTTTGGCTTTTAGGCATAGCTACAATTGATTCACACTAAAAAGGTCAAAAAAAGTGAGAATCAATATTGAATATATGAGTCAAGAGTAAAGTTTTAAAGATAAAAGTATATAGATATACTTTTTAAGTTATAATCTTTTGTGCCTAGATTGCTTGTTCACAATAACCGATATGTATTTAGCAAATAAAATGAATCAGAGAAGAACAACTATTTTGAAAGAAAATAAAAGATAAGAGGTCAAGAAACATGAAAACAATTCAAAATCTCAATTCAAAATCTCAAAGATCCTATGAACTGGAGTGAATATGCATGCCTAGGAGATAGACTAAGAAACATAGAGATTAAAATATGCATAGAGAAAGTGTCACACTAATAGAAAGATAGTGAAGTAAAATATTTAGTGAGAACTAATTATTGAAGTTAAATAACGAGTCATGCTTGATGAATATGAAGGAATTATAACAAGAGAAACCAAACTAAGCATGCTATTATCATACTCACATTGATTTAGCATGATACCGGAGTGACTCTAGTGTCGATATTGTGTTGGTGCAATTGCTTGGAAGATAATCTTTATAACGTTGCAACTACCAAAACGCTATGTGATACTATGTCCCGACAAGTGAGGCTCCACCTATATCATTAGGTGAAGATTTTAGTATCCAAAGAATTTGGATCCACATTTGTTAGTTTTGGGAACCCATGCAACTTTAATTCTAACATTGGTAATAAAACTCATACAAATATGACAAGCAAAAGTCATGTGTCCAATGTGATAACAATAAAAGCACCTACTATGTGCACATGTATCGGAATGAGCATGACAGAAATCATGTGGCATGTGATGGGTATCTGTAGAAACTAGAAAGTGCATAATAGGATTCGGTTCTAAAGTTATCACAATTTAATAACAAATCATCATCCATAGTCATAAGAGAATTGAATTTAACGTTTAACATATCATCCTCTTTTTCGAAGACCAACGTTAGATATAAAATCATCATTTTGTTTCTTTGAGGAATCATGCAAAGATATCAAATCATGTTTTTACCTATTGAATTCTTCTAGAGATAAAATAAGCCTCTGGATTTTCAAGATTAATACTTACTCTTTAAATAAACACATGAAAACTTTTGAGAATCAACTTTATATTAACAAAAACATTATTTTCATATTTCAACAACTCATTTACTTTTTCGAAATGAACACTCATTTATGAAAGTTATTTATTTATAGAATGAAAATTCTTTTATGGAAGTTCTTAAGTTTAGGCTCCAAGTGGTTGCGAAAGTGGGTATCAAAAACCTTTTATAACACAAAATTTTGGCTACTAAAAATAGAGCCTTTACTGAAGCAATGCTATACTGCCGGCATATTGTTGTATAGTATTGGCTACTATATAGCCATTGTAGACTAGTTGTTGCATGATTTGCAGAGGGAATTTCAAGGCAACGGTATATTGATAGTATCGTGTCACTATATTGCTACTATCGTGTCAGTATACTAATGAATAAAAAGTTTCGCCTCTGGATTTTGTTGTGAACAAAAGAGTTGATAACAATATACTAACTATACAATGGAAAATAGTAACTTTATGGATTGAAATATTGGTATAATAGTATACTGGCAGAAAACTGACGGTGTACTGTCGGTGTACTGATGAAGGATAAATGAGCCAGAATAAGGATGGTGGTATAGTGACAATATACTGCCAGTGTAATGCTCAAGGGATATTTGGTCAAACCAGTCTAGGTTTTAAATAGGGAAAGAATTAAATGATTAGGTTATAACACATGTTCAATTATAGGGTTTCCCTCAGGCTACGTTAAAGCTTTCGATTTTTCTTACCTACTTGAGTTAGTTCTTTTTACTATGATAACTTACACTATAATAGACCCTTTCAACATTAATCTGACCACCGAGGGGGTTTTCTAGTGGTAACACTAGTAGGGAAGGGACGAGTGGGCTTGGGTTCAAATCACAGCTCGGGCAAAATAAAAAGGGGGAATGAGAGGGGGTCTTGGTGCTAGTAGCCCAAGACATGGACGGGTTGCTAATGACTGATCTTGTCTAAAAAACATTAATCTGTTGGTATTGGGTAAGTGCTTGATTATCCTTTGGAATCAATCCAATTAAATCAAGCAATTTAATTGGCTATGATCTTTAATCCCAAATTAGGAATTACTAAACATGTGGGACCATGTGAGTTATATAAGGGTAAAGAGTTGTCTAAGAAATTTAAGATACAACTCATTATTCTTTAAGGTTCAAATTAACTTAAGAGAAACTGCATTAATCCCATTCATAATATCCATGTATATCATAAAATAAGCTAGATCATGGATAATATTGTCATATAGGTTTAAGTTATTATATACGCCTCTATTCCAAATTTCCAATTTTTTTGGGGTTGGTTGCTTGAACCCCCTTCTTCCATTCAGCTTTGTTAATGGCCATGCCCTCTGCAATACTAACAAAATCCATATCCTTCTTTAACACTTTAAATCATGTTCGTCTAGTCGTACCTCTAATCCTAGCAACTCCATTAACTACTATATTATCGCTCCTCCTTAGGGTAGCATCTAGTGGTCTACGTTGCACATGTTCAAACCACCTAAGTTGATTTTCTCTTATAGTCAATGTTCTAAATTTCGCTAGGCGGAATCGGTGTGCCGTTGGACCGCTTAGCGCCTAGGTGGACGTCTAGTTTTTTATTTTTTTTATTTTTATTTTAATTTGAAGTTTGAATTTTGATTTTTTTTTTGAAAATTTTGAAATTTTTTAAAAGATGAAATTGTTTTGAATTTGATTTGAATTTTTATTGAAATCTGATTTTTTTTTGATATTTCAAATTTCAAATTTTAATTTTGAAAAATTTGAAATTTGAAATTTCATAAATTTGAAATTTTCCGCCTTGCCAAACAGGTCGTCTAGGCCGAACAGGGCCGCCTAGGCGTTGAAGAGGCCCGCCTAGGTCCGAATTGGGCCGATTTTCTGCCTAAGTCCGTCGATTATGGCGGCGGTTGCCTAGCGCTAGGCCGAAATTTAGAACATTGCTCATAGTGTCCGCAGTTGATGCCACAACTCCCCACAGTTACACTCATTTCTTATCCTATATGTTTATAATGTTTTAAAGTTATTACATGTTTATTATTATTTTAAATATGCATACTTGCTAGTTTAAGTATACATATGTCTAACTCCATTAACTGTGCAATCAAACCATGTAGAAATTTACTGTCATTATTGATTACTTTGAAATAGTTTCTAATGGCTGAAGTAAAAAAAATTGTTTGTGCTACCAATATATGAATTAAATTGTTTTAGCATGTATTAAATGGTAAATTATTTTTTTGTAACATATGCTATATGCTAAATTAGTAATGCCAATATTTTACTTTACTATAGTTGGAACTTGGAACAGGATATGGGGTTGCTCCAAAACTGATTTACTAAGTAATATAATGTTGTACTATTGTTGGCATAAGAAGACTTGTTCTGCACTCATCCTCATCATCATCATCCAAGCCTTCTCCTATCATAATGGGGTTGGCTACGAAGCATAAGAAAGCTCCATACATGATTTGACAAAGTTTATAGCAGGTTGTGGCCCTTACTTCAACCCTCTAGCCTCTATGTTGACTATTCAATTGTAATTCAGTTGCTACTGAATTACAACTTATTCTAATCCAAAATTTGAGTATTCTTGGTTAAAGAGTTGTCCAAGAAATTTAAGATACACCTATTGCTCTCAAAGGTTCAGATTAACGTCAAGGAAATCCCAATATTCTCGTTCATATTATCCGTGTATAGCATAAATAAGTTTGGCTCATGAGCAATAATTTCATATAAGCTTAAGTTATATATTATTTTAAAAATGCATGCATGTAATCAACTTGCTAGTTTAACCAAACATATCCAAAATCCATGAATTGTACATAAACCATGTATAATTTAATCATTTTGTCATTAATTATCTCTGGAATAGTTTTTAAATGACAGAATAACTTACATTTTTGTACTTACAGCTGGAAGATAACCATGTTAATGTGATTTCGTCAAGTAATGCTAAGCATGTATCTCAAAAAGATAGAAGGGAGAAACTACTTGCTGTTTTGAACGGTACAACTATTTTGTTTGAAGAGGTACCTGTTTTCTCAACTGCTATAAACAAGTACTGATGATAGCTAAAATATAATCTTGACAGGAGCTTATGATCCAGTATATGCTAAGTGGACAACAGAACGATGTGCAGTCTGCAGATGGGTTGAGGACTGGGAGGACAATAAAATTATCATCTGTAACCGGTACTTATATGATCATCTGCTTTTATGTATTGCCCTGTTGATAATATCGTGGAGGTAGACTATGCTAGCAAACGGGCAATGCAAATGGTTGATGATTCATTTTATATTAATATCCAGATGTCAAGTAGCTGTCCATCAGGAATGCTATGGCGCAAGAGGCAAACAGGATTTCACATCTTGGGTCTGTAGAGCATGCGAAACGCCTCATGAACAGCGTGACTGCTGTCTTTGTCCTGTGAAAGGTACTTTCTGAGTCCTTGAGATGCTTAGAATTGGTCCATTGTTGCATTGTGAATTCTGTACAAGCAAGGTTTTGTCAAGTCAAGCTTCAATTGTCCCAGCTTGGATTTTACATGTTTGGCTGGCTTGAGCTTAACAAGGGTTGTTCAAGTTAGGTTGTTAATTACAACTGCAGCTTGAACTTGGTTGTTTTCACTTTTATATATTGCTCCTTGAAACCCATTCAGGTAAACTCATATTGAAAATCAACCTTGAACTTTGTATATCTTGGGTTTGTCAAAAATTGCGTAATTATTTTTCCTCCAAGTGTCATGTTTGAAAGTTCAAATTTGATGGATATGCAATAGTAATGCTCATAACGGTCATATTATATGATTTCTATATGTAGAAATAGGAATGATTGATTGATTCATTAAGAGGAGATGGAAGTACATTATATAGGAGAGACTAACCCCTCTCCCTATTAGTCTACTCGATGTGAGATTAAACTCAACTTAACACATAACTCAGCACCCTCCCTCAAGCTGGAGCATAGATGTCAATCATGTCCAGCTTGTTACAGAGAAATTGAACCCGAGGACCTAGAAGAGTTTTTGTAAATATATCAGCTATTTGATCACCGGTCCTCACATGGTGAAACTTTATCATCCCTTTCTGATACTCATCACGGACAAAGTGAATGTCGATTTCAATGTGCTTTGTCCTTTCATGAAAGACATGATTAGTAGCAATATGAATAGCAGATTGGTTATCACAAGATTAGTAGCAATATGTTTAGCAGATTGGTTATCACGCCATATATCTGCTGCTTTATATCCTGCTTCTTTTTTCAGTTCCTGTAGAAGATGTTGCAGATATAGCACCTCTGCTGTGCGATGAGCAATTGTCCGATATTTCGCTTCCGAGCTTAATCGTGCGATTACACTCTGCTTCTTTCTCTTCCATGATACCAAGTTTTCGCCAATGAAGACCGAATAGCTAGATGTAGACCGTCTATCCTTAAGACTTGCATCCCAGTCAGCATCAGTAAAGCACTCAATATAAGTATGCCCCTTATTCTCCATCCAAATTTCTTTTTCCGAATTCTAAATTAGTTAGCGCAGAATTCTGAGAATTGCCTCCCAATGTGGAACTCGTGGTGAAGACATGAATCTACTTGCAACACTGACGACAAAGAAAATGTTTGGACGAGTCATAACGGCCAAGTAGTTGAGTTTCCCAACTACTCGATGATATTGATCCGGATCGGTCATCAGTGTCCCCTCGTCCGGAAGAAACTTTATCCCTGGGTCCGTGGACGAGGTTGCTCCCTTAGCTTGCATCATTCCTGCATCATTTATGATGTCAAGCACATATTCTCTCTGAGACATTACAAAGTTCTGCTTATCCCGTGTGACTTTTACGTCAAAAAAATAGCTCAAAGATCCTAAATCCTTTGTTTGAAATTGTTCTCCTAGAAATTTTTTTAGTTCTGCAATGCCCTGACTGTCGTCTCCTGTGATCACAATATTGCCCACATAGACACCGAGTAGTATCCTCCAAGCTAATATCTGACGGTAAAATACTGAATGATCCTTCTTTGATTGGTACATGCCAAACTGAGTAACCACATTTGTGAAACGACCAAACCACGCACGAGGGGATTGTTTGAGACCATAAAGGGCCTTCCACAGTTGACACACTTTACCCTCCTTTGCAAAAATCCGGGAGGTTGCACCACATATACTTCTTCGTCAAGATCTCCATGAAAAAATGCATTCTTGATATCCAGCTGTAACAACGGCCAGTCATAGCGAACAACTAAGGTCAAGAGGACGCGAACAGAGGTCATTCGAGCAACTTGGGAGAATGTCTCAAAATAATCCTCATCATAGGTCTGAGAATAACCTTTTGCCACCAGACGAGCCTTCAGACGATCAAGAGTGCCATCCGGTTTTACCTTAATATTGAACACCCATTTGCAACCCACTGCCTTCTTACCATGAGGTAAATCAACCAAGTTCCATGTATGGTTCTCCCGAAGTACTTTCATTTTCTCTTCCATAGGAGCACGTCAGCCGGGATGTTTAAGACCCTCCTCTGCAGAATTGGGAATCTGAATCCCATCAATAGTTGCCACCAATGATTGTGTGTGGCTCGCACGTCCTTTGTAATTGTGAATGTACAATGGATGATCACGATATGTACGACGAGGTCGAGCTGGCGGATCACGTGGAAGCAAATCAGGAGAGCTAGAGGAGGATGAAGGCGCTGTGTCCACATACACTATCGACGAAACTCGTTTCGGCGATGCTGGTACCGACGGAGCCGGTGTGTGCGGACCATCGGACCGGGAGACTAGCTCGGTAGGGGAGGACACCCTTACGGGGGGCTGTTATGTTTGAACAAGAAACAACAAGAAATCCTCTTCTGGGTAAACTTGTGAAGCCGGATCAGTAGTTTGTGGAAGTGGAGGAAACTCAGTTTCAACGAAGGTAACATCCCGAGAGAAAAAATACCGCTTCAAGACTGGAGAAAAACATCGATACCCTTTCTGATCCTTAGGATACTTGTCGTCCTGTTCCGTCCGGTAGACGCCGACGATCGAGTCGTAGATACGAGACAAGTCGTGTTTTCTATCAAACGCCGTTGATAGGACCTCCCATAACTCTTTTACCGTGTCCGTGTTCTGAATCATGTCCTCCACCGATGGTTCCATTGAGTTCATCAACTGTGTAAACAATCGACTATCATCTGTCTTCCACTGCTCAAATGTGGGACCAGTCATCTCCGAAGGGTTGTTAGTCAGATGCTTTGACAATCGCATTCCCCGAAGTGTTTTATCAACCTTCTTCCGCCATGTTGAGTAGCCATCTGGTCCGTCCAACCGCCGATCGACGAGTCGAATCGAAGAAATCGCCGTGCCAGTACCCGTTGGTCCCGCCAATGCGTTCCCGACACCGGTACTAGTAGCACTGCTAGTTGCATCAGTGTTAGTCATCCTGCACTTGATTCGACTGTCGCTGGATTTTTCTAACCCCAATAATCACATCAACTTTACCGTTGCGCTATCAACGTGGCCAGAACCGGCACGTGCATGGAAATAGAGATCGTATGGGGATCACACAAGCCAGGTCACAGAGGTAACCCATGTCACTCTCTGTGTAGATCTTGATGTGGATATCGGGGTAGGACGGAAACAAAAATTCACATAAACAAGCAACTTGTCTACTCTTTGTTAACTCTTGGAGCCGTAATCTAGGAACAGAGGTTGTGCAAACAAATCATTTTCTACCCTCTAGCTTCGATATACGCTCCTGAAGTCGTAATCTAGGAACAAAGGTTTTGCAAACAAATTATTGTCTACCCTCTGGCTTATATGACCTTTTTTTTTGGAAATTAGGGTTCAGACAGGAAGGTGGGGCGGCGGCTGAGGGTTAGGGTTTAGGATTTTTGGGCTACATAGTGGAGTCGGGGGCAGCGGAGGGGGGCTGGGGGTCGAACAACGGGCAGGTGGGGTGGGGAGGCGGCAAGGAGGGGGGGGGGGGGTTGGCTTAGGGGGGCGCCAGGGAAGCGGGCGGGGGTGGGGGGTGGCAGGAAGGGGGGGGTTGGGGTTGGCGGCTAGGGTTTGGGGGAGTGAGAGAGATGGATGGATGGGTTATGGCTCTGATACCATGTAGAAATATGAATGATTGATTGATTCATTAAGAGGAGAGGGGAGTACATTATATAGGAGAGGCTAACCTCTCTCCCTATTAGTCTACCCGATGTGGGACTAAACTTAACTTAACACATAAATCAACACCATACAACCCAAATTTAGTTATATTAAGTGGTGATAGAAACTCTAAAGTCTAAATAAGCTTGTCATATCTGATGGCTTTGAAGAAAAAATGACTACTCCTGCGAAGTAAGAACATCGAGATATCTGCCTATATGTCCCCACACTAGTACCTTCTCCAACTTATATAGCAATTTTATGTCAACATGAATTGTCAGAAGTTAAAATATTCTAAAGGAACTAGTAATCCTGCTTGGAGCTTAAATGAGTTGATCTAGGTATAACTTGAGCTTGGCTTGTTTTGTTAATGCGCTTATGCACAGAAGATCAAACCTGAATTTTGACCTTATGACTTGATATGTCAAACTTGAATTAGCTGTTGTTAACAAGACAATCTGAGTTGTTCATGAATGGTTGGCTACAATTTATAACTAGGGTTGCAATTGGGCCTGAGTCAAGTTGAACTTTGCATGTTCAAGCCCGAATCATTAGGGTGGGTCCTTACCGAGCTCGAGCATGAGCTTGTAAGATGTTCCATGATCGGCTCTCGCTTTTCTCGAGCCGAGTCAACTGTTCGAGCTTGAGTCGAACTCGAGTCATGTGTTTTGTAGGCCATGGCCATTTAAATTCCATTCACGATAAGTATGCGTATTTTACTTCCCACCCAATGTGGGACTAAAAGTTGTTGTGTCATAAGTTTCTTGAAAGTTTCACACACACACACTTATATATATATATATAGTCCG
Organism: Iris macrosiphon; assembly: GCA_036927795.1. Classification (NCBI taxonomy): domain Eukaryota; kingdom Viridiplantae; phylum Streptophyta; class Magnoliopsida; order Asparagales; family Iridaceae; genus Iris; species Iris macrosiphon. The sequence continues at coordinate 130,633,720 of JAYESA010000012.1, forward strand.
AGTGGAATGGCCTAGTGGTAAGGCCAAGTACATGGGTAGGGGAGGGCTGGGTTCGAGCCTTGGGTAGGGGGTTTTGGGTAAGGGGTGTTGGTGGGGTTCTGGTAGGAATAAATAAATAAATAAATATATATATATATATATATATATATATATATATATATATATATATATATATATATATGGGTAAATGGGATATGAGCCATAGTACTCATATTCTTACATGAGCTATGCACATGTGGACCAATATAAATAGAGTCCTACATCCCATGTGCACTAGTACACTCTATTCCTATTGGTCCACATATGCATGACTCATGTAGGAATATGAGTACTATGGCTCATATCCCGTTTACCCTATATATATATATATATATATATATATATATATATATATATATATATATATATTATTTGTCCATTGTTTCAAAAGTTAATGTGTGAGGCAGCTCAGTGGAATATTTCCGAGGTGAAGCACAAGTCTCGTGATTTTTTGTTTACTTAATTAATTTGAATTTTTTTAAATAGATGAAAAAAATAGAGAACTTATAACCTAAGTAAAGTAGGCTATACATTACTATAGATTACAAGCAGTATAGCACATGACAAATTTCAAAATTTTAATATTTTAGGCCATGCAACCTAAGCCAATCATATGGTTTCCTAAATTCATAAACCAAAATGTAAATGCATAACCAAAATGTGATTATATAGATTCTTCCTTGCCAAAACTGTGCATTTTGGGTGCGGAGATGTATTCTTCAAGTAGAAGTGAGGCTGAAGCATGTGCCTGAGCGTTTTTTTTCCTTCAAAACTTCCTTGACATGCGCTTCATTTACACTTCATGGCTAAAGAATACCCCTCCTGGGACCAATCACCTTTTAATGCCTTGGGGTTCTTTCCTTCCAAATAATCTTGATAACTGCTTCATTTATGCCTTTTAACTGCCGATCTTCACTTCTTTTCCCCATTGCAAATTAAATATTTCAGTGGAACTGATGATGAACCTTTCAAATCATGTATCTAATCCATTGCTTCTGCTGATAGTTATATATCTTATAGAGTCGGGAAGTCACTAAATTGATTTGGTATTCTAAGCAATCTTTTTGTCAGGTTTATTGTTTATAAATGCCGGCAACTTATACAAAAATTCACTAGGATCTTTGTAAATCTAACCGATTTGTCCCTAGGTGGTGCATTGAAGCCAACAGATGTTGATACATTGTGGGTCCATGTCACATGTGCTTGGTTTCAGCCAATAGTCTTTTTTGCAAGTGCTGAAACAATGGAGCCTGCTGTTGGCATATTGCATATTCCGTCTGAGTACTTTGGGAAGGTGAAGATATGACCATAGCTTTATTTATCTTTGAAATATCATATTTATCTTAGTTTTTCTTCTCAGATAGTGTGAAAGCTACTCCTTTGTTAATTTGCACATTGCAACTTCCAAATGGTATACTTACTGGTTTCTTTCTTCCACTGCTCATCTAGGCCTGTGTGATATGTAAGCAAAGGCATGGTGCCTGCACTAAATGCTATACATGTTCAACTTATTATCATGCAATGTGTGCATCAAGAGCAGGATTTGGCATGGAGGTAAATGTCTACGGTCTATTTTAAAAGAAAAACTTTATGCACAATGAGTAGAATGATTATACCATTAATGAATTGCAGAACTCGAAATTGATTATCTAGATATGTTTCATATCAACGTGTTCTATTCTTATCTGCTCTTACAGTGACTACAACAGTGAGAAGTGTCGGCTATATAATTGTTTTCTCCACCCAGCTTACTAGTTTGTGTACCATTTCCTCTTATATAATGGCGACGAGCCTGTTTTCTACTTCAATCTAGATTTATCTGCTACTAGTAGTAACAGCCTCTTGCAAAATGATCCTGTCATTCCTATGTGAGGAACTCATCACTTTCCATTGGTCACTTCCAAACTATCTTTAGCTATCTTGCCGGTAATGCCTATATTTGTGTGCCCTAGTATATTTTGGAGTGTACGTGGAGTGTCCAACACGTAACTGTGGAGTGTCTGATACGTATTTGTGGAGTTTCTGATACATGTTCGACATGACTCGGCCACCACGTTTTTGGAGTGTCCATGCTTCCTAGATCAATGTTTACTGAGATTTCTCTTGGTTGCTGTTATCCTGTTATCCTTCTCCTTTCACTATTATCCTCTTACTCTTATGTGGAACCTCATTGATCTCTATTGGACACGTCATACATAGTGAGTTTTACGCTTTATTAACCTCTGAATTTTATAAATTTCTTCTCCATTATTCGCTCCTTCATTGTTTATTTTATATATTTCTTCCAATCCATCTCAACATTCTTATTTTAGCAACTCTCATTTTAGAATTCTTAGTAAGACATATCTACATTTATCTCAAGTATCTTGATAGAACTCCCTAGGAAGGATAAACTTTTTGACTTCACTGGTATTAGGTAGCCCATTCTCAAGTTGAACATGTTTTATCTCTTTCTAGAACATGCGATTTATACCAGAAAATCATATAACACAAATCAAGAATCATATCTCCTACTTCATCCTTTATTCATATCCATGAACTCGGTGCACCCTCTTATAGGCCTTCCATCATCACCATGTATCCGTTTAATTCCTACTACAGGCTCCTCTATGTAGATGATGATCATCTATATGCTTGTTTTAGGGCTCGTCTTTTAAGCTAATTCAGGTTTAACATACTGCTTACCAGTTTTGATGGGTCCTATGTCATTCAATTGAAATGAACAGTAACATATTTCAAAAATTGTTTCTAATGAGCATGGTATAATTTATTGTGTTGTCATTTAGTTCATCCTTGCACACACTCAATAGGAAAATATTTTCCAGACGTGTTTTGCCCAAGTGTTCTGAAGAAGCCTATGCCGGCCTTATCAATACTATATTCATGTTTCCTTTCCACCTATGTTAACATTCACCATTACAAGAGTTTTCATTGAAAGAATTGTACTTACAACAAGTACCAGCTTTGTTGGTTGAAAAATCCTTCACTAAGAACTTGTTTCAAGTCTCATTTTCTTACACTCTGAAACATGTCTTCCCTTGCTGGGCCAAAATACCAGTTCTTCTGTTCTTTTGGTAAATTGTAGTTTAATTGAAGCTTTCTACTTGTATTCTTGGTGAAGGATTGCTCATCTTGTTTCACCAACTCATTTTTTTTTGCAGTTGCGCTGCTCGGAGAAAAATGGAAGACAAATAATAGAATGCATTTCATACTGTGGACATCACAGGTAATAGGTTGTTAACTATTTTCTGCATGCCTTATTTGTGTCATTCCAGATCTCACCATTCACATTTTCCACAAGTTTGAGAATGTAACAAGACATCATAAACTCCATATGTATGTTGAAGACTTCAATAGCTGTTGTATACATTCAAGTGTATATATAACCACTTGCTCAGGTTAAGCTTGAATGGCAATTTTCTAGCGACCTGCATGATTTTTATTTTGTCAAATTGTTATGTTTACATACTTGTTTCTTTGCAGGACACCAAACCCAGATAATGTTTTAATTATGAATACCCCGCAAGGAGTCTTCACCTCAAAAAAATTGCTTCAGCAAAAGGGGAAGCCAAATGCTTCAAGGAAAATCAGATTGGTTCAATCCAAATTTGTGCGTGCCCCCCATGATTCCTGTTTACCTTCCTATCATTCTGAAACACCATCCTCTGCGAGATGCCTTACTTACAAAAAGAATGAAATGAAGGTATATTATGATTATTCCCGTCTATATTTAGAACCCTGATATTTTAACTTTAATGTTTATCTGTGACCCTTTGATGCTATTCTGCTATGGAAAAATTGGTTTGTAACTTTATATCAAGGTTCAAAAACTTTGTATCGGATCCTTATTCGTAGTATCATTTTTTCCTTTTTCTTTCCTTTTATTTTTGGGAGGGGTGTTTTGAATCATCCGGTTCCGTGCCCTCCAATTCCGATGTGAAACGGCCGAAATCAGTTTTATAGTGTAGAATGTTAAAAATGCCAGTTACATTTTGACAGAAAACACTGATCCAAAGCCTTCAATTCTCTGCTGTTTAAATTAAGTCGTAATATTTTCAGCTTCGATAAATTGCAATCCTGTCATTTGTTTGTAAAAGAGCAAGGTCGATGGTGCCAAATATAGTCTACACAGTTGACATGAACCTTAGGAGAACTCATCCCAAAAACTAGACATTAAGAGGTGAGAGCCCAAGATATATCGACCCACATCAAGTGGGACTATAGGATTTTAAGATTCCACCAGGCTATGCAATACCGGCGCCCATGTGGGCTGGCTTTGCACTAGACTTTAGTTCCGGAAGAACACTGCAATTCCCTTATCACCACACGCGCTCCGAGATTGCAACCTGGGGGAATCGTGTAGGCTCTAATACCATTACGAACCTTGGGAGAACTCATCCTAGAAGCTTGCTGTTAAGAGGAGAGAGCCCAAGATTATATCAACGCACATTGAGTTCTCCATATAACCGATGTGGAACTATAGGATCGTAGGATTTTTCGTTGTAGGTTGGTGGTTGTTAGGTCATTATAGCTCTGGCTTGTTTGATCAGGTTTAGTCGATCATAGCACGATTAGCTTTCAATCAAATAGGTTTGAGATAAGTGAAGTCCACTCTGCTGCCTCACTTAGAACTGCCATTAGTTCAGGGATGATTTTTTAGAAAGGCGTGCTAAGATGAAAAGGTTTGAGTTATTTTTGGGTGAAATTGACTTTTGGAGAATGTTATAAATGACTTCTGTCTTCTGTTCGCCGAGTATATGGTAATTGTTCTATCTGTAGTAGTTTCAAATTGAATCGTATATTTGTTCTAAGATTGGTGTTTCAGTTCTTGAAGTCAGTAATTTGTATGATTTAAGATTATTTCTTAACAATACTTTATGCCCCAATGAATTACTATAGCTTCACCTAATAGTTGTTTCTCTTGCTCACACATTTCTACTTCTTTAAGAGGAAGAGAGAAGATGCAATTGCGCACCTACTGATGGGGCATTGCTGGCATTCTTTAGATGCAGTTGAAAGTGTTAATTCTCATAGGGTAATTTTCTTCTACTAATTTTGCTATATAGTCAGTTTCCTTGTTACTCTGGATGCTGTAGATAAATATGAATCTTCTTGAGCACTGTGCTTCTGTTTTTGCTCAACAGGATGAGAAGGATCCTAGATCATTTTCTACATTTAGGGAGCGTCTACGCCACCTGCAGGCAATTATATTTCCCTTCATTGTTTCTCTTTTACAATCTATTATATCCTCATTCCTTCATTGTTTGCTCATGATTCCAGTCAACTGAGAAAAGTAGAGTGTGTTTTGGTAGATCGGGAATACATGGATGGGGATTGTTTGCTCGGAGAAGCATTCAAGAAGGAGAAATGGTAATCATTTTAAAGTATAAACTGCAAAGTTTTCCTTTTTGGGTTTTGTTGTTATGTTATGAACATATAATTAGCCTATTCTCATTTTCTTTGGTTACATAGTTGGGAATATTAGCATTTTTCTCCTTGTAGATCATGATTCAGGGAACACGTCAATTACCATGCTTCAGGAGCTTGATTGTCCAGTTTGAAAACATTATGCTCTCTCCTTCGATGCTGCTTTTTCTTGTTAAAGTTGGTTATGCAGAGATTTTTCACTTGGTAGATTAGTCTCTCAGTAGCTTAATGAGGTTTTACTTGTTTACTAGTAGCACCTCTGCAAATAGGTTTTCACTTGGCAGTTCCCTAGTCATACAGCTTCATAGGTGGGCCACATGTAAAATGTGAATCCTAACCTGGGCACTGACTATGATTATGCAGTCTTGTTCTACGAAATTCTGTATACAATGAAAATTGCAATCTTTGTTGATTACTTTCATGGATACTCGATATTTTCATGCACAAGCCACTGTGCTCCTTCATACAGTCACATACACTAGTGCAGATGCGCAGAATGCATATATGAAAGAAGTATTCTCATTTATGAGAATTTCTAGTTTAATGTCCAAATATGAGGCTCTTTCAGAAAAAAATGTGTGTGCGATAGTGCTTTTAAATTTGTTATATGATATAATGGGTTCTACATTCGACACTGTACTTTATAAGAAAAGACTTGTATGTATTGTTTATTTAGGAAAGTTCCCTTTATTTCCAGAGTTTAAGAGAATAATGCTCCAACTTCAGGTTATTGAGTACCGTGGTGAGCAGGTCAGGCGCAATGTTGCTGATTTGAGGGAGGCACGCTACCGGCGGGAAGGGAAAGATTGCTATGTGAGTCTTCCATTTTCCTGCCCCTATGCAAGTTCTTCCATTTATATTGATTATAATTGTCATGTTTGTGGCATAAAGATGTAAAACTCTGTATTGAGCTAATCTTTCAAAAGAAGTTGAAAGATAGAGAATGCATTTGTTGGCAGTCACAAGGAGGAAACCTTTTTCGTGCTCTACTGTTTGGCAAACCAAAAGAAGAATGTTGATATCAAGTATATAACTATCTAGGAAGAACATGTACAGAGTACTGGGTAGAACAATTTTGGAAAATGCAATATATATTTGGTCAAGTTTTGGAGACGTAAGAAGCTGTAAAGCCAGGTCGGAGGTTCGAATTCTCGGGCGAGATATACGCTCAAAATATTGAAGAGAGGGAGGGGGGGGGGGAATCAAAAAATTCAGGTAGTGGTTTATTGAGAGATGGAACTGGAGGAACGGTCTATCGGTGCAAGAGATCATGGTACCGTTGGTCAGTCTGAGTAGAGCATACATTGGAGGTCGGCCTCAGCGGCATATTGAGAAAGGATGAATAGATTTAGCTAGGCCGTGGAGAAAAGGATGATGTTATAAGCCCCGGATTTAGCCGTGACATAGATTGTATAATATATATAAAACCGGATGGAAGGTTCGAATTTTCCTGGACGCATATGCCTTTAAATATTAAATGGGAGGAACCGAGAAATTCATGTAGCGACTGATTGAGAGCAAGAATTGGAGGAGCAGTTTGCCCTGCTAGAAGATCGTGGTGCTAACGGTCAAGTCCGAGCAGAGCGTGCGATGAAGATCTGTCCGAGCGACTGAGCAAGAAATGATGCATCAGATACAAAAAATCGAGGATCGACGTATATACATTTAGATCTGGCTAGGTCGCGGAGAGAGGATGGTGTAATAAGTTTCAGGCTTGGCCCAGAAGATTGTAACAGAATTACCTTGCTGAAAAAATATACAATATGTAGAAGACAAGTAGCACATTTTCACAATTTCATGAACAAAGTTGTGTCTAATTTTCTTCACTGTATCAAATGAGTTTTAGTAGAATGTTTGTAGTCTGAGTTTAAAAAAATAAAAAAAGTTAGTTGTCTAGAACAAAAGTTCTCTAGCTTATTTTTAAAAGACAAGGTCATATTCATTGAGTTGCACTAGAAAAGTATACATGAAGTACCCAAAATAAAATTTGGATACATATGCGGTACGTACCCAGGAGTACCTGGTACAGCTGTATGTACTATGGCAACCAAAGCATAATGGTATATTGAATCATTAAAACTTTCTCCTTGTTCAAAGAAACTTGTTCATAGAATTAAGTAGGATGGCTGAAATGGAATACTGCTTCTCGGGCGCTTTCTGATCGCAAGGTACGGTTGAAGATGAAAGGAAAATTCTGTAAGATGGCTATAGGACGATCCATGCTTTTATGGATCAGTGTTGGGCAATTAAAAAACGTTCCAGCAAAATGAGCGTAACTGAAACGAGAATGCTAAGATGGACAACTGGCAATACAATGATATAGAGGATAAGAAATTAGTTTATTCATTGGAAGTTGGAGAAAGCGACAATTGAGGATAAGTGAAAATCTTAATGTGGTTTTGACATGCAACATAGACCAATAGATGCACATGTTAGGAGGAGTGGTACAATTTTTATCGAAGGAGTTGCTATATCTTGGGGTAGGTCTAAACGAAATTGGATTGTGTATGTAACAAATGATATGGTTTTTGTACAAAGGACATGGCCCTTTACAGAAATGAATGGAAGAAAAGGATTCAAATAGCCAACCTCAAAATTTTGGGATAAAGGCTTTGTTTTTGTTGTTGTTGCTGTTTGTTAAAAATCCCTGGACCTACATCAATTGTTTCCTTTGCTTCAATGTGGTTATTGTGTAACCTATACCACACGGCTTTTTAATTCTTTCAAAAAGAAAGCATTACAAACAAAGGCTTAAATTGAGTATTTGTGGGAAATTTCTTGGAAGTTTTACCATGTTAATCTAGAAGCTTTTTGTCTGTTCAAGTCCAGCTGTGAATAGGTTGGTCTGGGATGGCTGAAATGGAATACTGCCTCTCGGGCGCTTTCTGATCATGAGGTACGGTTGAAGATGAAAGGAAAATTCTATAAGATAGATAGGACGATCCGTGCTTTTATGGATCATAGTGTTGGGCAATTAAAAAACGTTCCAGCAAAATGAGCGTAACTAAAACGAGAATGCTAAGATAGATAACTGGCAATACATTGCTATATAGGATAAGAGATTAGTGTATATCATTGGAAGTTGAAGGCCACGACAATTGAGGATAAGTGAAAAATTCTAATGTGGTTTGACGTGCAATATAGACCAATAGATGCAACTGTTAGGAGTGGTACAATTTTTATCAGAGGAGCTGCTATACCTTGGGGTATCTAAACGATCTTGGATTGTGTATGTAACAAGAGAATATGGTTTTTGTACAAAGGACATGGCCCTTTACAGAGATGAATGGAAGAAAAGGGGTTCAAATAGCCAACCACAAAATTTTGGTATAAAGGTTTTGTTTTTGTTGTTGTTGCTGCTTGTTAAAAAAACTCTGGTCCTACATCAATTGTTTCCTTTTGCTTCAATGTCGTTATTGTGTAACCTATACCACAGGGTTTTTTAATTCTTTAAAAAAGATTGCATTACAAACTAAGGCTTAAATTGAGTGTCTGGGAAATTTCTTGGAAGTTTTACCATGTTAATCTAGAAGCCTCGTCTGTTCAAGTCCAGCTGTGAATAGGTAGGTCTGGGATAAGTCCCCATGTATAAATAAAACATCTCTCATTTTTCATTTTTTTATTTTCATGTTATTTTATGAATCACTTCGGATCACTCTATTATTAATTATTTTGTTGTGCAGCTATTCAAGATCAGCGAAGAGGTAGTGATTGATGCTACAAATAAAGGAAACATAGCACGTTTAATCAACCATTCTGTAAGTCATAAACTCAAGGCTATTTTTTTTTCCCAAGGAAACAATTCTTTTTACACAATGAAATACTTATGATTCTGTATGCAGTGTATGCCGAATTGCTATGCTAGGATTATGAGTGTGGGATATGATGAGAAGATTGTCCTTATTGCTAAGACAAATGTCTCTGCTGGAAAGGAATTAACGTAAAGCCTCTTGACTAATTCTCAGTTTCTTCCTGCTTCATTATTTTTTCTCATTTGATCCAAGGTTCTATATAAGGCATGTCCTTTATTATTTGCAGTACTATTATCAGCTGAATGTTGATTTTTTCAGCAATTTTCTTGAGCTCTTCAAGGAGAGGGAAAATTTATTTAAATTATGCATATATCTGCTTAAGTTTGTTATGAGACATTTGTTACCAAGTGGCATGTGTTTGACGACACTCGATGTTGTAGTTTCCCAACTCGACCCATTTTTCCTTTTCTTGGTTTCTATTTTCCCTGCTTTTTCTAATGATGTGAGGAACACTACATAAAACTTTTTTACCTTGCTTTGTTGTCTGAGATACAAGCTCTTGCTGCTGTAAGAAATACCATCTTCTCATACTGTTTTTCTGGATATATGATATTTTCTTAGTCTAATATAACAGCTACGACTTCACCCAAAAGAAAATGTTTGAAATAAGTCACTCAGCTTGTCTTTATTTTAAGCTGATCCAATTTTCTTTGTTTCTTGCAGATATGACTACTTGTTCGACCAAGATGAAAGTGACGAACTCAAAGTCCCCTGTCTCTGCAGAGCTCCAAACTGCCGAAAATTTATGAATTAGGCAGTTGTACATTCCCTTCATAGCTTCCTAACTCATGGAACCATTTTCCTCGTTTTTCACCCTCCCATCACTGTCAATATCACTGATTTCTCATAGTTTTACCCCACCAATTTTGTTGACAAAGCCAAGCTAATCAAATCAAAGAGAGTGTACAGGTGCCCCCTAATAAACTTGCATTTCCTGTAAGTTTCATATTTTGGTGTATGAACTATAGGTCTTCGTTGTATACGCCTTCTTTCTTTCACTAGGGCTGCATTCTTTGTAAGTTGCTGAGTCTAGTCTATGAAGCACAGTTTTTAGTTTTGTATATAATTCATTTCCATTCTTTAAAAAAGTGCCTAGCTTCAGATTACCTGAATTAGGCCTTGCAATTGTGTACTCGCTAAGATGTAATTCCTTGTCAAAGTGGAATTATTGCGTATATTTTTTGTTGGTATACCCTTTCCAATAGAATCCTCATTCTTATGTTGTGTATTAACCCCAGTACTGCTTTAGGGTTTGAGAATGTATTTGTAATTTTGTCTGTTTGGTTCATCAGAAATGTATATATGTAGCTGTTAGGTACAAAGAATAGTGTAGTTAATGTTATCATGCTACTCTCTTCTATGAACCTTTGGCTTGGAACTTGGGAAATTGGAGAAAGCCGAAACCAAGAAACTATGTGATGGTCCATCACCAAGTTCATCAAGTTCTTGTTCCCCACTTAATTTATTGTGTTTGGTGGGGAAAATTGAGCTTGGAGCCTAACGAACTCGGAAGATTTTGGGATGTTGGGGCCACTTTTCCTTCACTCGTAGCTTTGAACTTAAGGCCTTGGCACAGACACAAACACCAAACAAGATCATTTCTAATGATACATGTGCACGGGCATCTAGCAAAAGTATGTAAGGTATTAGTTCTAAATTTTGGGTAGCAAATGTTAATACTAAGGTATAAGATCGTTTTGTTTGGCCTATACTTTAAAGAATTTTTATGGGGGCACTACAAAACTTATTCGGGGTTAGTCCAACACAATTTCTTTTATTTGTAAGTTTGCCTCCATGAAAAATTATTAGGGGCTGTCAACTACATAGTATAAAAGTCAAAATTTTTTTTTTCCATCTTTTGCTTCATTTTTCTTTCAAAATTTAAATATGTAGAGTTTCATGTTCATACATAGATTTAATCTTCTAGAGGCTAAAATTTGGTTTGTGATTCATTTTGGGAGGATTTTTTGAAGTTTTGAATCCATTTTAGGATTCTGAAGTTCTTCCATAGTTGTGATGGGGACGATATGGTCTGTCACAGTCCTTTCAATAGTTATGAATGTTAAAACTTTTGGCACTCCTAACAAATGAAAGGATTGTCAATTTTTTTGACATTCCTATCTAAACTTAGGAATATCAAATTTTTTGACAGTTCTAACAAATAGAAGGATTATGAAATTTGTTGACGGTCCTATAATACAGAGAAAATTTTGATACATGAGACTGAAAAATTCAAGTATCTTAGGACTATTAAAATTTTTCAGTCCTGGCTATTGTTAGGACTGTTAAATTTTTTGACAGTCCTACTATTCAGTAACATTTCATAGTGACAGTCTTAATGAAAAGCTATTGGATTGTAGGACTGTCAAATTGTTTGACAGTCATGACTATTGTTAGGACTGTCAAAATATTTGACATACTTACTATTCAGTTGCTTTTCATTAAGACCGTCAAAATTTTTGACAGTTCTAATAAAATGTTACTGGATAGTAGGACTGTCAAATTTTTTGACAGTCCTAACAATAGTCAGGACTGTCAAATTTACTATCTAGTAGCTTTTTATTAGAACTGTCAATTTTTTTGACAGTCCTAGGATACTAAAGCAGTTATCTTGCAAAATCTGAGAGTCCAATGATGTTCTAAAATTGCTCAAATTAGGATACACAATCAACATCAAATTTCAAAATAAGATAACAACAAATTAGGATACTAATAAAGTTTCACAAAATATAGCATCAAAGGTATTGTCCAAAATTATGATACAATCATAGTTTCACCAAATGTACAATCAAAGTGTCAACTACAAAAAAAAGTTTCACAATCAACATCACCAAATCACACCACCAATAATTTCACCAAATGTACCACAAAAGCGTTTAGTTACATATTTTAAAGTTTCTAATTATCATGACGTCTCTTTGTACGCTGCTCCCTATCTTCTATGAATGAAAAATCAATAGTGTTGTCGATGTTCTACAACTGCGCATCAACTTCAACATAGCTCTCGCCCATGCAGCTAACGAGACTTCTTCCCAACTTCTTAGCTTTCTTAGCTTATATGAGAAGCACACAAAAAAATCCAGCAACGGTAATAAACAAATCGAAATCTTATAATTCAACAATTTATTCCTCACCATCTTCAGCAATGTAGCATACAAGACTAATTTGTTTGGAAGAGGGGATGCTACTCAACTCTTCGATTATCTAGGTTCAACAACGTCGGATGTCCGGCCTCCATATAGTATATAATGTAATTGTCGCTACAATCCGACATCTCAACCACCGGTTGTCGTTCCGATTCTCAGATAATATGACTTTGCCACTCTTCAAAGCAGTCCGAGATCCAATTGTATTTCGGCGGGACATAGTTTAAGGGTTTTGTCCCTCTCGATGTTGTCACCAATTTCAATGTGCGCTTCGGAACCGTTTGTATATTGCCAAACTGACGAAGCACTCTATCAGGCATATAAGGCTCCTCGATATCATGGCAACTGATCAGACAATGGAATAAAACTACTAGTAGCAAATGACGACTACTATTACACAAATCCCTATATGGATGCCAAACTATCTGTAACACAGTATATTGATCATAGCTTATATATATATATATATATATATATATATATATATATATATATATATATATATATATATTACGAAATACAATGGTCCAATAAATAAAATTAAGGTATAATTTTACCTCCTTTACCCGCATATTTTCAATTGCATTATGTAGGACGACCAATGTATGCAGACATTTGGCATATTCCTTAGCCGGCTACCATCTACACATTCTCGACAGATGCTCGTCATACCCTCTATTAAGTGTAGCCCTCTTCCGCATCGAAAAGTGCTCGTATATCCATGCATGTATGTAGAATAGTACTACATTAAACAACGAAACTTTATATTATGTATAGAAAGTGTACGAAGATATTTCTTTACATGCAGTAGAGTTTGACATCCTCATATTGGCTTGGAACCGACGTGAGATGCCACACCAATCTCGCGATAAATGTATGCTAGTATATTACTTCCCCAAGATATTATTCCACCATGGCTAGGTCCGCAAAGTTGTAGAGAGATATTTGGCATGTATCGACGTTCTAGACTTGTCTGGAATGCCGACAACTCCTATGATGGATTGCATATATCCCCGGACCACCGCATCATCATTATCATCTACGGCATCCGTGTCATTGAATGTATTCTCCAAATATCTTAATGGAAGTCTGTACAACTTCTTGAAGTCGGAAAGGGTTGTAAAAGTCTCAGCCTCAACTCCAAGATTATTGGAGACATGTCACTCCCCGTTTCCGATATACATATTGGGACGTATTTATTTCTTGCTAGTATAGTTGCATGTTATATGGAGACTAGACTCATTCTTTGGTTGATCTAGGTTCATGGTTTAATTGTGTGGCTATGATTGGTCATGACTTGATCTAATGGCCAAGCATCCAACCCTAGCCTATATATGCCCTCTTTTTTTCTCTCTTCGTTCATTCTTCATTTTCCTTCTCTTTATTTCCTTGGACTAGGCAAGTACATCTTACATGACATGAAAAAATATTGCATTTTATTTCTTTGATTTTTCCTACATATTATTAGTCTATAATGTGTGTTGAGTTCCTTTACATCTTTAATACTTGGTATTTTCGGTCTTGATGAATGGATTAAAGTAGATCTACATTTTTCAAGTTAGGGTTTTTATGGTTTATATAGGTTTTCTTGATTTTGATCTATTTAAACTTGGTATTAGAAAACTAGTTATTCTATGTGGTAGAGTATTCAATTTCAGGCTGTTTTGGCTTTTGTTTCACTTAATTTGGAGTTAAAATAAAAATTTTATGAAGGAAACAAGTGTTCGAGTTTTGGAGCTTTTTTTATGGCAGACTTGCTGGTTTGGGACGATGGAAATTCATGCGGCCAAGAGCTATGTGGCAGAGAGAGCCATGCAGCACAAACTCTTTGTCGTAGACCTTAGCAACATGTGTCTATTTTGTTAGGCGCATGACTGACTTATACATGCGTTCTAACGCCATGGACTTGAAAGAGTCATGAGGCAGAACCCTTTGTGTTTTGTTCATTGGGCGCATAAAGGTATTCATGTGGCCAGCTAGTCATGCGACAGAGTGCTATAATCCTCTCCTTCATGCGTGCATAACTCTGCACCGACTTCTGCACATCTTTTCATGATTTTATCTTTTCCTCTGACACGTATTTATGGCATGTCACATCTGTCACATCCCTAGCACTCATTGCCCGTCACTCAGCACTTGTCCCTAGGCATGGACTTTGCCTTGAGCATGCAACTCTGACTTATGCGACTCTGACTCATGCGGCTCAGTTCCATGCGGCAACCTCATGCGTGTGGTTCCTCATGCGCGCATGCGATTCCATGCACACGTTTTGTTGATTTGCTTGGTTTGAATATTTTGTTAGATTTTGTGACTTCATGTGTGATCTTGATGACTGTAAGTGTATGTGAACTCAGTGACTGTGTTAAACCTGACTATGTGCCTGACCCGACTATATGTAGAATTAGACTATGCGTCAAGTGGCTACACTACCCATGTGCATGGCTTGACCTATGTGCTACGCGATAT